>CM053622.1:177869550-177907802 GCA_028646595.1 Phalanger gymnotis
AAACATATTAAAAATAAATTTAAAAAAAAAAAGGTTGGGAACCCCTGAATCAGGGCGATTCAAAACAAGAATAGGTAGTCACAGAAGGTAGCGGTTCTCTCTTCTCTCTCACCCCCCTCACTTAAAGGAAAGACTGGTCACTACTTTTCAGAAATATTGTAAAGCGGATTCTTGTTCAGATGTGCTGGATTAAACAGCCTGAGATCATGTGAGATGATATGATTTTGTGAAGCATATTTTTCTAGTTTTATATGTGTGCCAAAAATATTATGTCCATGATGAAAATTCTGGAACAAGGAACTTTTTAAAGCACTGAGCTACTGGTTTCATTTAGTTAGCCCTAAATTCTAAATAATAATAGTAAGACAAGAAAAATAAATTGAGGAAATAAGCACAGACAAAGAAGGAACAAATTATTGCTTTTTTAGTAGATGTTATGATGGTTTACTTATGGAACTCAGGAAAAGTCAACCAAAAAACTTACTGAAACAATAACTTCAGCAGTTTTAGGATAAAAAAAAAAACCAACATATATCATCAGCACTTCTCTTATTTTACCAACAAAACCTGGCAGGAAGAGATAGAAAGAGAAACTTCATTTAAAATTAACTAGAGAGTATGTAAATACTTGAGATTCCATGAATACATTTATAAAACAATATTTGTGGAAATAAAGACATAAGAAATTGGAGGAGGTCACATGTAGGATCCTTTATCATAACAATAAAAAATACGACCTCATCTAATTTAATTATTGAGTGCCATACCAGTAATATAGATTTAGAAAGCTAGAAAAATAACTGCAAATTTCACTCAGAGGAATAAAAAGGGTGAGAATCTCAAGGGAAATGATAAAAATTAAGTGGGAAAGAAGAGGGCCTAGTAGTACCAGATCTCAAACAAGCAATAATCGTCAAAATGAGTTGCTACTAGTTAAAAAATAAAGAAATCGATCTGTAGAAAAGATTAGGTACATAACATATAAAAACAAATGGACTTAGTTGCCTCATGTTCAATAAACCTAAATTCTCCAACTGCTGGTATAAAGCAAGTTCTGTTTAACACAAACTGCTATGGAAACAAGAAAGTAATCTAACAGTATTTAGATTTAGACCAACACTTCACACCATATGCCAAGTAGACAGAATATGTAAGACAAAAATTATTATGTTTATTAACACATCAAAGAAGCAAAGAAGAACCTCCTATCATATCTCTGGATAGGAGAATGGTTTATGACCAAACAAAGGATAGAGAGGATCACATAAGATTAAAATGGATAATTATGATTACATAAAATGAATGTTTTTGCACAAACAAAATCAATGCAATTAAAATTAACAAGGAAAGTTACTGAAAAAAAAATCTTTGCAGCAAGCTGCTCTGATAAAGGTCTCATTTCCAAGATGTATAAATAACTGGAGGGCAGCTAGGAAGCATAGTAGATACAGTGTTGGTCCTGAAGTCAGGAAGACTTATCTTTCCTGAGTTCAAATATGACCTCTGATACTTACTAACTTAGCAGTGGGACCTTGTTAGTTGCTTGACCTTGTTTACCTCAGTTCCTCATCTGTAAAATGAGCTGGAGAAGGAAATGGCAAACCACTCCAATGCTTGCCAAGAAAACCCCAAATAGGATCAAGAAGAGTTGGGTCCAATTGAAGAGCACTAAGCAATTGATTCAAATTTATAAGAATAAGAGCCATTCCTCAATTGATAAATGGTCAGAGGATGCAAACAGGCAGTTTTCAAAGGAAGACATCCAAGGTATCAACAGCTGAATGAAAAAAATTTGCCAAAGCACTAATAATTAGGGCTGAGATTCCACCTCATTCCCATCAGAATGGCAAAGATGAGAAAAATGAAAATAACAAGTGCTGGAGAAGAAGCAGGAAAATAAGCACATTAATGCAAAATTTATGGTACTGTAAAACAATCCAGCCATACTAGACAGCAATTAGGAACTATGTCCAAAAAGTAAATAATGTGTGAATTCCTTTTGACTAGTATCCAAGAAAGAAGAAAAGCACCCCCAACTACAAAAATATTTATAGGCATTCTTTTAGTGGTGACAAAGAACTAGAAATTAATAGAGTACCTGAACAAATTATGGTATATAAATGTAATAGAATAGTATTGTGTGGTAAGAAATGACAAAAGAGAGTTCCACGGAAACCTGGGAAAAAACTTGCTTAAGCTGGGGCAGAGTGAAGTGAGCAGAACCAAGAGAGCAATTTATAAAGTAACACTATAGAGACAAACAACTTTGAAAGAGGTAAGAACTCTTATAAATGCAATGACCAACTCTTATAAATGCAAATAACCACAGTTCAGCATGATCATGAGTTCACTCATGCTGAACTACGCTACCCACCTCCTGAAAAGTAATAAACTCAAGATGCAGAATTAAACCTAAATTTTTGGACATGGTCAACAAAGAAATTTGTTTTGCTTGTCTATCCATATTTTTTACAAGTGTTTTATTTTTCTTTTTTTTTGCACTGAGTAAAGCTGGGAAAAAGAGAAAATAAATGATTTTTTATTTTAAAAAGTAAAACAAATTACATTAAAAATAAACTGAGTTGGACTAGATCAAGGGGTTCTTAACCTGGGGTCCACAGTCCATGAACCTGAATGGGAAAAAAAATTGTATCTTTCATATTCATTACTCTCTAACTTAACTTTAGTATCTCCTTCAATCAAAACATAAACAACAAACATTATTCTGAGAAGGGGTCCATAGGTTTCACACCTGATTGCCAAAGAGGACCATCTCTTTCTCTCTCTCACACACACACACAAACACACACACCCCCTCTGGACTCTAACGTATCTTTCAGGTCTAAAGTTATGATTCTATGGACACTTCCATATCTTCTCATCTGTGTAATTCTTATCCACATCTTTCCATATATACTCCACACAGGATTCTACCAATATAACTAAGGTCTCATCTTTTAAAAACTCTTGGCTAAGAATATAGCACTTAGAATATATATCTGTTGCATTTAATTTTTTCCACATAATCAGCCCATCTCGTTTTCTGGTTGTACATGTTTTTGATGTCTTTTTTGGGGTGCATTATCACATGAAATAATATGCAACTCATTTTTGGTAAGATGTTATCACTTTACACCTATCTTCCATTGCCCTTTTAGTTAGGTATAATTTTGATTCTTTAAAAACATGGAGTTCCATGCATAACCAGAAAAATATTGATGTCATTTTTTTGTTATGGTAGCCAACCTGGAATCCTTCAAAGCACTGTACAATTTCTCCAATGAAATCCATTCAGATATACTTCTCAGTCTAGAATGCAGTTCATCTAGTGACTATCCAACTCATAATATGGACCCAATGACACACTATATTTAAGGTATCCAGCTAAGTAGAGAGGCTTATTCTCAAAAAATTCTCATCAACTGTTCCACTTTTGGCCATGCTTGTTGTCCATTTACTAGTATGTGCCAAATAAATATAATGATGAATAAGTTTTATACATCATCCAACTGCATATCATAGTTTGGACAATAGGCATTCTTCCTCTTGAGTTTTGTTGTGTGAATAGTCAGGGTGAAATTTCATAGCAGCCTCCTCACCCTGAAAGGTCACTCTTTCTCTGGACTCCTCATACCATAAGTAAACTCTGAACCTACAACCCATTTCTCCCCGAACTCCTGAAATCTCTAAGTCATCTCCACTTTAAGATCCAGACTTCAGTAACTCTTGGAACTTTCTACAGCAATCTCAAATGCAAAACTGCATATTATCTTAGTTTTAAAATGTAATATCATCTACATCTTATTGTATTTTTATTTTGTCAATTATTTTCCAATTAGGGAATGTTGTGGGATGAGGGAAATCCTGTGTTTGATACCCTTGTTCTATATCATGCTATGGCATCCTTCTCATCCAGGAAGGTTGCTATACTTTCCCAGCCTCCTCACTCCGGAAGTACTCTCTACCACACTGTCCCTTCCTCTAATTGGTCAGCTCCTCTCAGAATTCCATTTTAAGAACATGCCTGTTAATATGAACTTCATATGTATAACTGATATCATGTTGCCTGCCTTATCAAGGAGTGAAGGAGGGGGCAAGGAGGAAGATAATTTGGAACTTAAATTTTTAAAAATGCATGTTAAAAAAATTTTATATAATTGGGAAATAGTTAACAAAATAAAAATATATTTTAAAAAAACACAAGCAGGTAAACCTTGTCTTCATTATTTTTCAACCTCCAGACACTACTGGCTTTCTCCACCATGCCACAATTTGAGCACCTTCTTTCTTTCCCCTACCTCCCTTTGAGCTTCCTTCCTAAATTTATATACTGTCTTTCTCCACTAGGATATATGCTGCTTTAGGGCAAGGACTGTCTTTCTTTTTCCTTGTATTTGTATGTCCAGTATTTAGCACAGTGACTGCCACTCAGCATTTAATAAATGCTTGTTGACTTACGGATATCATCAAGAAAGCTCTGGAAATTCCACGGGCTAACACAGTAAGTGCAATATCATCCGAAACCAGAAACATCTGGAGTCTTCCTCCAAAACAGAGTCCTTCCACAATTTGGAATCTTCACTAGCCTTCTTCCATGATAGTGTCTCAATGCCTTTGGTAAACCTGTGTCTTGCCTGTTTTTATTCATCACCACAAACTAATAATTAGAAGATCAAACAAAATAAATTCTATTATTCTGTCTTTCAAAATACCCTGTACAATTTTTTACATGCATTTTAAAAGTCAGTACTTTGTTTTACCTCATTTATGTAAAATTAGACAATATTTGTAAAGCACTGAGCCCAGTGCCTGGCACATAGTAGATACTTAATAAATGCTTATTCCATTATTCCTATTGAATTAAATACTTCTTTATAATCAATATCATACAAAATGTAAATGATTTCATGTTCTGTCAATACCGTAAAAAAGAATTAATCAACAAATTAGAAAACAATCCTACCCACCACAGGCCAATACTTTTAGTCAGTAATATACAATTTAATACTCATCTACAAAAGAAAAGGATTAACTGCAAATACATTCCTAGGCGTCCTTAATAACATATCAAATATCCAAAACATTATTGTGAAAATGTGAAAAATTAGGTTTAATGCAAAAAACTTCAATTTAAAAGACTCAACTATAATTTCTTTATGTTTTATAGTAATATTTCATAATTAAAAATATGCTGTCCACCAAAAAAATACAATTAAGTTGTAGTCACTTCTTAGGTTTCCTAGGATTAAGGCCTACTATATAGTTTCAGTCCTTTGCCAAAATAATTTTTTGACAAATAATTGTGTACAAAAATAATCCTAAACACCAAGTCCAAAGATTTTAGCCAGTTACATAATTTTTTCATTTTAATCTAAAAAAAGAAACTGCAATAAAATGGGAAATCTGAATCTTGACTGCTATTTATCACCTATATGACCCTGAATGAGTCACTTCCTTTTTTAGATCTCATCTATAAATGGATAGGGTTAGACAAGATGTTGTAAGTTCCCTTCCAATTCTACCCTTAAGATTCTATGAAAATTCAAAGATGTAAAATCATAGGATAATTCTTTTCTTCCTATGTATACAACTGTGTGGTTATATCTCAAGCATTTATTTTTTATGCAAGAGCTCACGTATCTGTTGAAAAATTCTAATATAAAGGTAAGCCAGGTTAGATAGAATGTCAGAGCTGAAAAAGACCTCAAAATTTATGTAATCTAATGAGTTCGTGTACCTGAACAGGAATCCTTTTATAACTTGGACAAAATGAATGAGATAGTTTTTATTTGCCCTTTTTCAAATGCCAGTGTTCAACAATACTTTTTGCAATGACGCTTCATAAGGAAGTAGTCTTTTAAAAAGCTGTTCTAAATACAAAGAGAAAAAAATTAACATTTATCATCATCATCCTCTTTTAAGTAACACTGCATAATGAATAGAAAGCCAGCTTGTCATACAGGATGTTAGAAGTCCTGACTTTAAAGTCCTAACTCTGATACAAACCAGTAGTGTGGCCCTAGGAAGTCATTTAACCTCTGATTACATCAGGCAACTCTCTAAGACTAAGTCGCCTAGTAACTCTTGATCTTCACTGGAAGACACTTATCAGTAGGTATGGAAAGAAAAAAGGAGGGAAAAAAAGTATAAGCAAAGCATTGCTAGCAAACTAGTGAATTTTCAGTGGTCTACACTAATGACTAGTGATCTTACACCAAAAAAATTAAAATTATTTTTTGAGGCTTCTGATACTGTAGCAATCTTGAATAATTCCTCTTCCTTTAGCATCTATGATACAACTTTCTCATTGCTCCCTTACCTTTCTGACTCCTCTTTCTCAGTCTCTTTCATTGGATCCTCATCTATTTCCTGCCTCCAAAATTTTAATGTACTCTCTTTCTCTCTATCAAGGACGGACAAACTGCAGCCCAAGGACCAAATCCTGCCACTGCCTATTTTTGGTGAGATAAAGGTCCCAAGAATGGTTTTTATATTTAAAGATAGCTATGTTGCATTAACAATTAATTGCATTACAATTAAACTATAAAGTTGTGGGCTGCACAAAAGCAGGTGAGCATCTAGATTTAAACCTGTAATCTGCCCACCCCTGTTCCATATCCTCTCTTTGAAGTCATCAAAACCCCATGAATTAAGTTATCTCTACATATGACTCCCAAATCTAAATACCCAGCCCTTATCTTTCTATTAAACTTCATTACCACATCACTAAAGGTCCACTAAACATGGATGTCCCATCAGCATCTCAAATTTAAAATGTCCAAAACAGAACCCATCCTTCTTACTGAGGGACCATCTTTTAATCACCCAGCTTTAAAAATACTCATACTAAACTCTTCCCTTTGTCTAACTTCCTTCATCCAATCAATTGCCAAGTCCTATCTACATCTTCACAATTTCTCAGATCAGTGCCTTTCTCTACACTGACAAGACCACCTATTTCAAGTAATCACATCTTGCCTGTCCTATGGCAATAGCCTTCTCCTAAATGGCCTCCTAGCTTCTAATATCTTCCCTCTCCAATTCATCTTCCACAGAACAAATTAAGTAATCTTTCCTAATGCACAGGTCTGAGTATGCCACTCCCCTACTCAAAAATCTCTCCTGGCTTCCTAGTACCTCTAGTACAAACCTCTCATATTGGGATTTAAAGTCCTCCAGTATTTGGCTCCAGTTTATCATGCCAGGCATTTTACTTCCCTTCATATAATTTACATTCTGGCCTACCCGATGTGACTCCCGCTGCACCTACGTCCTTAACTTAGAATCTTTCAAGGTTCAGCACAAATCATGTCCTAGGTGGATCCATTCTTGTTCTCCCAATGATTAGTATTCCTTTACTCTTCAAACTATCTTCATATATGATGTATGCCACAGTAGAATATAAGCTCATTGAGGACAGAGGCTATTTTTTATTATTTCTGTTTAACTAGAACCTATACACATTTCTTCAATATTCCCATGATTCTGAGATCTCACCAATGTGATACTATTACTCCCTCCAATGGTACAAAATGTAACCCATAAATTCTGTTGCCATATTACTTATTCCTGTGTACAAACATTGTTCCTAAAGAGCTAACTGCCCCCAATAAAATCTTGTCGCCTAATGCAGTATTTTCATGGAATCAATTAATGGCTCTAAGCAAGATATGCCTGACATCTTACCTCCTGAAGTAAGTCGGTTTATACTTCAGTAGTATATGGTAGCAAAATCATACTGCAAGTTATGGTCACTTAACAGGTCAACTACTAACTACCACTACCCCCTAAAAAAGTGTAAGTAAATTGGATACAGCCAGAAGCCATTACTACCACAGCCCTAAACTTGCATGGCTGATCTGCATACCTTATCAGCAAAAATAATAGTGAAAGAGGAGTAGAATGGTAGCTGCGATGACTCCCATGATACCCTCTTAAAGCCTACCCATTTGGAAAGATATATGATTGCTTGCTTCCCATCCCCCAATTTATGGACTGTCAGAATGTCTTCTACACATTTTAATTATCAAAAGGCCTGTAGTAAGGAGCTCCCTGACACATACACACACACACACACAAAAGCCGAAAATCTCTATAGGTGGTATTACGTCAGTTTAGGACAACAAACACAAGAAAAGATATTGATTTGTCATATGACTTCAAAATAAATGCTTTTAATAGTCAATTTTACATTGTTCCAAGAATCCCTCCTCCCCTGGGAAGCCTTCCTAAATGAAGCATTTGAAAGCTAATGTTTTTTCTACTTGAGAGACAGTATAGTTAAATAGAAAAGGGCACTGAATTTTAAGTCTGAGGAACTGTGTTCAAATCCCTTATGAGCTTCTTAATAAGGTATGTTACCTTGAGCAAGTCACTTTCCTGAGCCTCCAGTATCATCTGTAAAATAAGGAGTGTTTTAGTAAAACTCGCAAAGGAGACAAAACACAAAGATAGTCAGTATGGGAGCAGGCTGCAGGAAGACAGGAATGAACACTTTTGAGAAAGTTTTAAATTGATACAACTGTTCTGGAAAACAATTTTGAATTATGCTCCCCCCCCCCAAAAAAGGTAAGTAGATTTCATACTCCTTGACTGAGAAATTTCACTTCTCTTCATATGCCTGAAGAGAGCCACACTGAAAAGATGCTTCCACATATAACAAAATATTCTAGCGGCACTTTTTGTGGTAGCAAAAAGTTGGAAACAAAGTTGGTGCCCCATCAACTGTACAATGGCTGAACAAATTGTGGTACATAATGAAATATTACTGCACCCAAAAACCCCTCACAATTAATATGAGGAATTCAGAGAAACACAGTCTTAGCTCTTCAACTCTAATTTGAACTCTGTACGTATACACCAATCTTCAAGCACCAGTAGTTCCTAAGGCAGCAAGGGAGAAGGAGTTTTTCCAACAGAAAGACACAGCAGAACCCATTTATATGTGTGGGTTGGTTCTAAGTCAGGTATTAGGAACTACTAAAGATTAGCTGTACCTTCAATTGATGACAGAACATATGCTGGAACCAGTGCAGCTAAATTGTAAAGATTTGAGAAGTTTCAATGAAATATTCATACTCCAAAACTTTCAGATTTGCCTTTTTATATTATAGGAAGTTGGTACCTACAGTGTTATCAGATCAAAAACCTGTCCAAAACCTTATTACAATGCCAATAATACAATCCAGTCATTAATATCCTTGTAGTAAACATGTGCCTTACAAGTTGATCTTTGCTTGCCTGTTTTGTGGATCAAGTTTTATATTTCTTACATAAAACTACTATCCCTTAAAATCCATCTACTATCTTTTTTTTTAATGCATCAGATTTATAAAGGAAGGCTTCAGAGAAAGTCCACGAGCCCTTATTAAGTGGTTACTAAATACTGAAGACTGTGCTAAAAGCTGGGGACACAATAAAAAGAAAAAAACTCTTGCCCTAAAGGAACGTACATCCTCAAGTGGGAGTGAAGAAATACAAGGAGCCTGCATTCTTCTTGCTCTCTCCACCTGCCTCTTTTCAGTCTTCCCTCTGCAAGGATCATTCAGCAGAAGTGCCTTCTAGGATGTTCACATGCATTGAATTATGTCGCCCTGTCCAGAGCCTTGTTGCCTCCCTCTCTTCACAGTCTGGACGCTAGACACAACAAGAAACTGCCCTCTACCCTTAAATTCCATCTACTGTTTACACTGCTACTCTTCTAACCTGGATCAAACTTACCCAATTTCTCCATTCCAACTATGCAGACTAGGCTCACCACCAATTCAGGTATCTATACTTAATTGAGACTTCGCAACTTTGTGTCAGCACTTTTATTATGGAGCAATTAGGTAGTGCAATGGATAGAGTATCAGGTATGGAGTCTAAAAGACTCCTCTTCCCGAGTTCATTTCCAGCCGCAGACACTAGCTATATGAACCTGGGCAAGTCACTTAACCCTGTTTCCTCAACTGTAAAATCAGTCAGAGAAGGAAATGGCAAGTCAGTCCAATACCTATGCCAAGAAAACCCCAAAAGGGGTTAGGAAGAGTTGGACATGACTAAACAACAATAACATTTTTATTGACCTTCATAATCCCTATGAACTAACCAAAACCTTCTCTCTCCTCAAAGCTCCACCAATAACCCCTTGCCACTCAGGCTAAAAAACCTAAATGATCTAACTCTTCCTTCTCCATCCCATCATTTCACCCCAAATCCAGTTACTAAGTCCTCTTAATTCTACCTCCACATTATCTCTTAAAATTAACCTTGTCTCTACTCACTTTGCTCCCTCCCTAATTCACTCTATCATCACTTTCTTGCCTAGACTAATACCCTAATATCGTTCATCCAAAGGTCAAAATGATCTTCCTGATGCACAGATGTAACCATATCATTCCCATAACCATATCATTCCCGTATTTAAAAATCTCCAGTGGTTCCCACAGGATCAAATATAAACTTTCTAATCAAGTTCCAACTTACCTTTCCCATCTTAATCCACATTACCTTCCATTTCTGTGTAATCTACATTTCCATCAAATTGGACTACTAGCTGGTCCCCCAACTCCACACATCTATCCATGCTTAGAAGACACTTTCCAACTTACCTATGCTTTCTGGATCTTTTTCTTTTTTAAAGGCTCTAATCAAATGCCACCTCTACCATGAAGTTGATATTCCACCCCCTGGTTGACCACCATACCAAATGTTCTTCTCCTTAAATTTTTTCTAGAGGATTTTGAATGTATCTGTTTCTCATTGTACAAGTTGTATTCTCCCTCCACCCAGAAGAACGTGGACTCCTTAAGAAGCAGGGACTGGGTCATTTTTATCTTTTTACCCTCAGCAATTGGCAAAGTATCTTACACATCGCAGACACTTTAAAAAATTTGTTGAATTGAACTGAACAAAATTGTGGAGAACAACTTTAACTCAGGTAGGCATGCTCAGAACGGATTTCTGTTTCTGTCTAATCATGTTTTACAAATATGCAATAAATTATGCCAATCAGCAAGTACTTGTGGAAAATCAACTTATTTTAATCATTTAATCCCTCTTTTCTCCCCCATATGCCACTATCCAATAATTAAAAACAAAATGGAAGGATGGGTGGGATTCATAAAAGTTTACAAATGCAGTAAGGTGATAATCACCTTGGTTATCCATATGTGAATTATCTGAATTATGTCTATCCTTGCAAATGGGAGTTTTCAGCTTCTTTGTGACATCACTAGTTCATCTATCATCTATTTACTCTTACTCAATTAGCATTTCTTTGTCAACACTTAGCACTATCTACATTTAGTCTAATTTCAAATGCAGTTTAGAGACCAAAAAACAAGCCCCAAAATAATTAAGGTTCGTTTTCATAGGTATATTCGGCTCCCACTTAAGGCCTTTTATTCAAAACAGTAAGTCTATCATACCTAAAAGAAACTGTAAGCCAGATGTGCAACAAGCTTAAAAACCAAAATATAACTTCTATTTAGGCTACTATTTTGCCTTTGTATTAAAAAATGATACTATCCATTCCTAGCATGAAATAGAGATTAGGACAGAACGAAAAAGTTTTCCAATTTTTCTAAATTGTAGTCATATTATCATTTTTTTCAAAACGTTAATTTTCTAAATATTAAACGAAGTAATCTTAGAGTATAAGAAAAATTTAGCCCAATGAGTATAATCCTCCTATTTGACCTCTCCTCAGTCTGCTTTGCTAAATCATCCTGGTCACACTAACTACAGGTGTCCCACTGAGCTCTGTCCATTTGTCCTTTCTTATTCTTCCTTAGTAACTACTTCACTTGGCAATCTCATCAGCTCCCATGGATTTAATTATCATCTCTATGCTGATGCTTCTCAAATCTACCTATCCACGCCTAACCTCCCTGACTAATCTGGCATCTCCAGCTCCCCATTAGACAGCTAACTGGATGTCCAGTAGATATCTTAAACTCAACTTAAATTCAGTCCAAAACTGAATTCATTATCTTTTCCCAAAAAACCTCTCCCCTTCCAAACTTCTTTATTACTGCCAAGGGCACCACCATCCTCCCAAAGTCCCTCAAGCTCATAACCAAAATATGTCAACCTCAACTCCTCACGTTCTCTCTCCCCTCCACACCCCTATACTCAATCTGTAGCCAAGGACTGTCAATTTCACATTTGGAACATCTCTGGGATAGGCTCCCTTCTCTCCTCTGATAACTCAGGTCCTCATTTCCTCACACTATTGCAGCCTGCAGTTGGTCTCCTTCTGACAAGTCTCTAGGTGCTATAAAAATTCTCATTCCCTTCACTTCCTCTAGAATTAATCATAGAAAATTTTAAGTCCTGGCCAAGCAATACTCAACCTTCCTCCTCATCCTATTATTAATTCATTAATGTTCATGGAATGCAAGCTAATATCATACAGCTACATATCATTTTTATACTTTTCTTAGTAAGAGTCATCTACATCATCACAAAAATATCCTCAAAGTTAATGTGACACAGATAAGGCAAGTATTATCCCATTTTGCAGATGAGTAAAATGAAGTTCACAGACACGAAATGACTTTAGTCAAAATCACAAGTAGTAGTAGAGACAAGACTAGAACCCAAATTTCTTGGTTTTTTCCTACTATACACCATTGCTAACACTAGACAAAAGTGGGAAATATATGCATGCTAAAGACAGAGTGAGTTGGAAAAGCAAATAAAAATTTTTAAATTCTTATCATAAATGCTATCCCATTATCTCATACTACAGTATGTAACATAAAATGTTTTACAAACAGTAAAGCACTATGTATTATGTTAGTTAACTATATTTTTAATATTAGCCCATCCGGAGTTGACAACACAATGACTTTTATATTATCTATCTTGTAAACACTGTCTTATCCGTCTTTGTCTCCTTGTTCTTAGGAAGGAAAGAGATAGGGAATGGACTAGGGATTTCACTGGTATAGAAAACGCCGCCCGTAAAGGAAAATCCTTCTACCTACTCAGGTCAGCACTGTTTTAGCAACTAAACAGCCCTAGAGCAAGGTTTACAAGTGTCAAACATCAGATGTCAAGCAACACTAGAGTGCAACCTAAACCAGATTACAGTATAATTGGGAAATATTTAACAAATTAAAATACAACAAAACATAAATTATGTTAATATGTGATTTTCTAAATCAATATGCAGCCCCTAGAGATCCTTAGATATGATTTAATGGCCACCCCCTTTCTATTTGAATTTGACACCACTGGCCTGCAGCACTGAGATTTGCCCAGGGTCACATAGTCAATTTGAGTCACAGTTATGCCTTGAACTCAGTTCTTTCCAGCTTTAAGGCAGCCTCTCTCTATCCATACACTCTATCAAAATTCAAGAACAATACACATCCTATTTATATGAAGCAAAATAAAAATTATAAAAAGTAAACTTCTGACAATACAGACAACTTTTTCTACACAGGCATAGCCCAACTAATTTCTTTAATAGGTTCTGCAAAAATGCAATGTTAAATGAAACTACAATCTAAAGTAGTACTAAGGGAGAATAAAAGAGGACAAGGGGACAGACCTCAGTGGGACACCTATAGTTAGCGTGACCACAGAGGGCAGTTCCCTTAAGAACAATGTTCTAAAATGGGTAACTGGCTAAACAATGTTATGACAGTTTTACATCTTGGTGGTAGTTTGGCCATAATTAGCAATGATATTGCAAGATGACATTTGTCAAAATACTGTTATGTGGAATATGCCTACATATAAATGATAGTTAATTATCAATAATTTTCTGATAACTATCATTTGTACAGTCTTCCACAGTTTGTAATGAATTTTTACATCTATCTTATTGGATTATCGTAACATCCTTGTAAGGTAAGCTGAATAGGTGTTATTTATACCTAGTTTTCAGGAAACAGAAATTCAGCACAGTTAAGTGACTTGCCCAAGGTCATATATCATTAGCAAGAAGAGGCAGGCCTTGAATTCATGTCTTTGATGCCAAGTCTAGTGTTCCATTTTATTTTACCTTTTTAATTTCAAAAAATCACATATACTTTATCACTATAGGAATCCCCCATAATTATCATGAAATCCCAATTAGAAACTCAAGGGGAAAGGAGCAGCCCATTACAAGTTTTACTGTAACTAGTTTTTCTCTTGTTATATGAATATTTCAAGCTGCTGAGCTTTTTATTTTGCTGCTCATTATACACAAGTAGATACACACATACACACACTAGGCAATGTGGAATAGTAGGTGGAACAGGCCTCAAGAGTCTGGAAGACTGATTCAAATGCTGATTCTGATATATAACACCTCCCACCTCAGTGACCCTGTAGTCACTTAAAACTTCTCGGTCCTCTAGGGTATAACTATAAATTGCAGATAAAGTACTGCGCTGCATAGGTAGAGGGACTTGCTTTACCTGGCATTTCCTTGCACCAAGAAATCATGGATCCAGTCCATTATCACCTAAACTTAAGACTCCATATCTTTTGGTTCCCAGGGATTTTCTCTAGCTGTCCCTCATGCCTTGGAAAGCTCTCCCCTCCTCATCTATAACTATTGGCTTCCCTGGTTTCCTTTAAGTCCCAATCGAATGCCCATCTTCTGCAGGAAGCCTTTCCCAACCCCTCTTAATTCTAGTGCCTTCCTTGTTAATTATTTCCTATTTATCTTGTATATAGCTTGCTTGTACATATTTGTTTACTTATCTCCCCCACTGGATTATGATCTCTTTGAGAGCATGTGGTTTGTTTGTTTGTTTTTTGGGGGGAGGTCTTTTTTTGTATTTCCAGTCCTTAGCACAGTGCCTGGCACACAGTAGGCACTTAGTAAATGTCAACTGATTGACTGAATAGAAAGTCTCTGGGGTCCACTCCAACTCTAGCTCTATGACACCCCTCTGCTTTTGCATTACCTTTCTGGATAAAGACATTATAATTTTTTTATTCAATTTTATTTTAAATTCTAAATTCTCTCTCTCCTTCATTCCTCTCCCAATGAGTAGGCAAGAAAAACAAAACCTATTACAAATACGTATAGTCATGGAAAATAAATTCCTGCATTAGCCAAGAAGAAGGGAAAGGGAAGGGAAGGAAAGGTCCTATGCTTCAATCTGCACTGAGTCCACATGTGGGCTATCTGGGGGTGTATATAGCATAGTTTATCATGACTCCTTTGTTATGGTGGCTAGTTACTGAATTGATGAGAGTTCCTAAGTCCTTCAAAACTAATTATCTTTACAATATTGTTGTTACTGTAAAAATTGGTCTCCTTATTTGGTTCACTTCATTTTTCATCAGATCATACAAGTTTTGCCTGGTTGTTTTTCTTCCTGAAACCATCCCCCCCTTCATCCGCTGTAACAACAATGCTACTTGCTATATAATGCTACTGTGGCTACATAAGACAAATAACACCAGCACATAGGAAGGCTACTAGCACAGGTTCTTTGATCTGCTTTCTAAGGACAGCAATTTTAAGGGGTTTACAATCTCACTTTAATTAAACATACACATATCATTCACTTAGTTCAAGGGGGAAAGTCAGCACTCTGAACTTCAGAGCAAACACAAACAGAAATTACAAGCAGAAATTATATAAACAGAGCAAATAACACAAATTGGCAGACAGGGCTTCTAATCATCTGACTATAGCAATACATACAATTACCAGAAAGAGAAGCACCAACATCTGGGTTTTCAAATAGGGGTGGGGGGGCGCTCCTTAATGGCCACCCAGAGTCTTGTCTGGCCAAGTCACAGGAACACTCGTCCAATGAGTGAGCCTCCAAAGCAAAATGCTAACCTCAGAGTATATATACACTTCTTCAGGGTAAGCCCACAGAGGATGTCACAACCATGTGATTTTAACTCATATGACTTAGGCTTTCTTGTGACTTAAGCATGTCATCAAAGACTCTTGATTAATCAAAGACTCTTGATTCAAACAAAGGCAAGTCTCAAAGGCACTTCGTTACCTTAGTGCTAGGAAGCAGAACTCCAAAAGAAAAAAGAGCAAAACAAAAAGTCCCACTTTGTTTGCCATTCCATCCCTACTTATAGCACAATAGTATTCCATCACTTTCATATATCATAACTTGTATAGCCACTCTCCAATAGATGGGCATCTCTTCAGCTTCCAATTCTTTACAACCACAAAAAGAGCTGTTATACATATTTTTGTACATATGGGTCCTTTTCCTTTTTCTTTGATCTTTTCAGAGTATGTAGTATGGACCTAGTAGTAGTATTTCTGGCTCAAAGGGCATAGATATGCTTGGTTTGTTAGTTATCTGGGTATAGTTCCAAATTGCTTTCTAGCTCTATCTCCCATTGTTTTAATTTGCATTTCTCTAACTATTAATTATTTAGAACATTTTTTCATATAGATACTGATAGCTTGGCTTTTTCCCTTTGAAAACTGCTTATTCATATCCTTTGACCATTTATTAATTGGAAAATCACTCTTATTCTTATAAATTTACCTAGTTCCGTTTATATCTACATCTATATCCCTATATTTCTATTAATGCAATCTGAGACTTTATTGGCTTTTTTTTTCAGCCACATCACACTGTGTTGACTCACACTGAGCTTTAAAGTCAACTAAAATAAAATCCCTGTATTTCTTTCTTAATAACTGGGGTTTAAGTCCAGCTTTCCTCAAGTCTTCAGAACTGTCTCTTGTAAATTTCATCTTGTTCATTCCAGCCTACATAGCTAGCTCTGACACCTGATTCTGTCATCTAGTATATTGGCCATCAAATCTCATTTCCCATATTTTCATCCAAGTCAACGATAAAATGTGAAACAGGAAACAGTCATGGACCAGACCCTAAAGAACATTTCTAGAAACCACTCTCTAGTTTGAAATATTAACATCTTTAGGTAAAATTGTTCAACCAAGCACAAACTGTACTATCAGCACCAAGGAACAATGAATAGGAAACTAAATTTGGGGAAAAGAAAAGACCTAAGTTCAAATGTCACCTCAGACAATAGCTACATCACTCTGGACAAGGTGATTAGGCTGGTATGTGCCTCAGTTTCTTCATCTGTAAAATGAGGAAGTTGGACTCAAAGGCCTCTATCTGTTGTAGCTCTCTAAATCTATGACTCTAATCTGTAATTCAACGAATTTTCATCACTTTGTGTGCAAAAGTATCGTGAAAGATGAATACTTGGTTGAAATAATGATACAGTATCTATAGCATTCTCATTAATTCCAGTCTAGTAATTCTAACAAAAAGGGGGTTGAAAAAATTTGCTTTACATGATTTGTTCATAGCGAACTCTTTTCAGTTCCCAGTGATCTCTTTCTTTTTCTAAGTGATCACAAGACATATGCTTAATAAACCATTCTAGAATTTTTCAGGGAACAAAGTTAAGCATACTGGGCTGCAGTTTCTAAACTTTCTATCTGAAAATCAGAATACCAGCATCTCTTCCATTTTCTAGCACCTCTCCTATTTAATGTGTCTATAATGGACCTCTATTTACTGACCTAAAAGATGACAATACCCAACCTTTAATTGAATCACTAAATATAAGCCACGGAAGCCTGGAATTTTGGCTACCAAAGAACACCAATTCCTGCTCATGGATACGGCTCAGGATACCCATTCATAAGTCTAACCTCCCTGTGTTTCAATTATCTATAAAATTCAGAGGTTCTGTCAATAATGGTCACTACAAACCCTTCCAGCTTTAAAATTCTAAGATTCTTGCAAATACTATTAACTTGCTTCAATACAAAACCATCCTACAGAGTACTAACAAAATATTTACACAGGCTAGACTTAAGCAATGACATAAAGAAAACTAAAGCAAAGTAAATGGACATTGAGATCAAAGAGAAGGGAATGTGTGTGTAGTTCTCCTACAGTTCCAAGCAAACATAAACATTCTGAGGATGAAGAAAACAAAATAGTATTGAGTATAATAAGTAAGCATTTTTTTACTCATTTACACTGGTAAATTTCACAATCATTTTTCACAAGTACTAATTACCTTTTCTTTTCTACCAGCAAACTAAATTGCCAATTTTGGAAAAGTTCACAATTTCTTTTAGGTCCAGACCTGCACTTTAGTGGTGTGGGGAACTCTCAGAAAAGCAAATTCCTTCTATCAAGGCAGATTAGCAATTCTGCAACTGTAATTTTAGAGTTGATTTGGGTACTGAGAACTATGTGTCCTAATCCAGGTATCTTTAAACTTAGGTCTTCCTAAGACTATCCGCTTTCTCGGGCTGCCTCTTTACTCTAGATTTCTGGGCCTTAAGAGGTTTATTCTGTTGCCAATTTTAAAATTTTTTCCATTATCAAAACTTAGACAACAAATAACAGCGATCTTGTCACAACAATCAGTCATTTATTTAGCACCTACTATGTGAAAGATCAGAGCTCAAACCAATGAGAAATTCATAACTTGGTGTTAACTTGCAAAAATAGCAAAAAACCAAATCAATCAACAACAGATTTCACTGGATCACAATGGGCAATAAATATGCAGTACGCAAATCCTTCCCCCACACAGAAATCGTTCAAAGTTTAGTTCCAGAAAAGTTATATATTTCTCAAATGAATGACAAAAATATCCAACTCTTTATTCTGCATTTCAAAATCTTAAAGTAAATAACGTACAGCACTCTGAATGTCTTTTTTCTTTTTTAACAAGGCTTTAAACTCACATGATTCCAACCTCCAAAAAATAGAAACTATCCAATAAAGTGTACATTTTAGGACGCCGTCAATACTTCCAAAGCAAACACTGACCTTAAAAAAAATAAAAAAAAACAAAAACCTTTCCCCAGATTACATCATAGATAGTTAACGCAGCTTGTAACAGGAATTTTCAAAAATCCAAGCCTCCACAAAAAGGGACTGGGGGTGGGGAATGGGAAACAAGAAGCCTAAGTGGATTTTTCCGGGAATCTCAGGAACAAGAAGGGGAGGGGGTTAAACTATTCAATACTTTTATTCTTATTTCAAAGAAAACTTTCAGAGCCTGCCACCTCTTGGGCGCACACAGGAGCTGGGCAGCGAGGGTCTGGGCTCCTCCTGCAACTTCTGCCATTTGTTTGAGGCAAAAAGCGCTGGGTGCGGGGTGAGGGAACCTTTAGAGTCTGACTAATAACAAGAAACAGTTCAAATACGGTCAACTCCAAAAAATGGGGGAGCAGGGAGGAGGACGAAGGGAGAGGTGGAAAAGAAGCGGCCGAATGTACAATACTCTTAAGGGGAGATGGTGGGTGGGGAGCGAAGAGAAGAAGGAGGAGGAAGGACCGAGAGACGAAAAAGCTGCAGGCCTGCTGCAGCTACCAAGGCCTTCCAACAACTGAGACAAAAGTAGGGCCAGCACCGAGCCTGAGTCTCTGGCGGAGGGGCCTTGGCGGTGGCGACCCGGCCAGTGCGGTATCATTCCGCACCCTCCCTGCTTCCCTCCCTTCCTCCACCGCAGTCAGGAGCGGCGGCGGCGGCAGGAGCAGCCAGCGAAGCGGTCGCCACGGAGGCAGCTGCTGCCGCCTTCTTCGCACAATGGAGACGAGTTCGACTGCGGCCGCCACCGCGCCTCATTGCTGGCCCCGTCCACATCCGGGGACTATATGCGCGGCGGAAAAGCACGTTTCTTCTGCAGACCCCAGCCCCACCGAGCCCCTTGGCCAGGCCAGACCGCTTTGGGGGTCGCCGAGGGATTTATTGGGCTCCTCCCCGGCCACCTTACCGGTCTCGCCGCTCGTTTTGGTCTCCTTCGGTTTCGGAGGACGGCCCCGCGGCATAGTTCCCCGGCGGTGGTTTGATGGGGTAGGGCGGCTTGGGTGCAGCTAGAAAGGGGGCCGGACCAACTCCTTCACACAGTGTGTATACACACACACACACATACACACATACACGCATACATACACACACATACAGACAGACATACGGGAGAGAAGGTGGTGGGGGCGCGCACGCGCGTGGAACGTGCCGCGTGAACGCGGCGCGCGCCGACGGGATGGAGCGAGCGGGAGGGGGCGGGGGCAGGGGCGGGGAAGAGGTAGCGGACGTTAGCAGTAGCGGCCTCTCAGGGTTGCCCCCTCCCCTCGGCCCAGACTTGTCATCCGGGCATTCTGAAATGCTCCAGGAACTGGAGGCTCCCGGCGCAGAGCTGGGCGCTAGGGGCAGGGCTGACCTCCGCGAATTCCTAGCCCGACCGGCTGCCCTCGGTTCGTTGGGAGCGCTGAAAGCCGCTTTGCTTTGGGCAGGGGGGACAGGCAAGTAGGAGTGACTGGGATTTTGTGCGCGTGACCCGGAACACTCGTTCGCTTGGACGGAGAAAAATGGAGGAAGACTTGACAGCTGGTCCCCTGTCCAGCTGCGGGGCCACCCTGAGTGCCATTGCGGGGCGTGTGGGCTAAGCGTACACCCCCAGCCCCGCGGACCGAAGCTCAGCCGAGCCGCCGATTCTGTCCTAGGCTGCCCTCCACTAGAACTAGCAGCGTCTTGGAAACCACATCTTCCTGTCCTTCCTTATAAGTTTGCTTAGGCCCGACCAAGTATATCGTTAATCTTATAACCCAAGAAATGGACTAAAATACATTCACTCAAATATAACAGAGTCATTTTTTAAATGTCACACTTGGCAATGGTGTTTTTTGCATCTTATTCATCCTTCCATTCAAGGACCTCTATAATCTGATAGCGCCCCTTACCATCCGCTCCTCCAATCGCATCCAGTTAAAAAACACCCAGATTTTCAGCGCCCCGTTTGTGTACTTTTCTCTGTGACGGAGATGCCTTCCCTTCTTCCTCTTTTTCCTGTTCAATTTCTACTTATCCTTAATTCTAGTGCCTTCCGTTACTCCCAATTTATACCGTGTTTGCACGTTATTATTTGCATGCCGTCTCCCTTGTTTGATTGTGACTTGCTCGAGAGTAGGGACTGCCTTTTGCCTTACTGTGTATCCCCGGTGCTTAGCATGGTGCCTGGCATGTCGTAGCATGTAGCCTTTTGAAAAATGTTTATGACTGAAAAACTTTAAAACCCAATTTAAATGATTCTATACTAGACTGTAAATTTCCTAACAATGACTATCTTAGCTATACTTTTTATCCCTGCCTTCTCCTAAGTACCCTGCAGGCTGTTCCCAACTCAAAAATATCAATGCTTCATTCATGAAATATTTTGTTAAGCTCCCATTATAGTGACCCGTTTAGTGCTGGGGACACAAACAAAGGGTCCTCAAGGCCCTTAAGTCCCATGAAGTGGGGGAGGGGGGAGGGAGAACATGTACACAGATAATTAAATACAAAACATATACAAAATAAAAACATTCTTCGGAGGGCACTAGTAACTGGAAAAATCAAGATAGCGTTTGTATAGAAAGTAGAACTTGAAAAAAAAATGTTTCTTTCAAAACCTCTCACCGTTCACCTTTCACATAGCAGGCACCGGAAAAATGTTGGTGGATTTAATTGTATATCAACTGTCTACCAAATGTCTGGCACAAAATGTAACAGGAGCAAGGGAGTATAGTTAAGTGCCTGGTACAAGAAGAAAGGCCAGTTTCTGGAGAAGGGAATGATGATTTGCACAGTGATGGGGAAGTCCTTGAAGAAGTACTGTAGAACTTAGAAGGAACTTGGAGATTATAAAGTCCAAATCTCACTCTACAGATGAGAAATTGACATCAAAATTAGAGAGCTATAGAGATTGAATTAAGGAGTAGACACCAGATCTTTAGACTCCCATCTTCCACCACAACACATTCCCTCTTTAGTAAGGCAAGGTGAAATCACAAAGTAAATCATTCTTAAATACTAAGAGAAACCTACTATCCTTTTGTAACAACAGTGTCACTAGCAGCTGCTGTGGGGGTGTAAGACCAGTAACACCAGTACACAGGAGGGTTGCTAGCACAGTTTCTTTGCTCTGCTTTGCAACTTTAAGGGGTTAACAATCTTACTTTAAACATACATATATCATTCACTTAGTTCAGGGGCAAGAGCCAGCACCCTGGACTTCAGAGAGAATACAAGCAGAAATTATATAAGCAGAGCAAATACCACAAATCACCAGATGGGCTTCTAACAGTCTGACCATAGCAATACACACATAATTACCAGAGAAGCACCAACATCTATCTGGGTTTTCAAAGGCGGGGTGGGGAAATGCTCCTTAACACCTACCCAGAGTCCTGTCTAGCCAAGTCACAGGAACATCCTTCCAATGAGAGAGCCCTACCCAAAGCAAAATGCTAACCTCAGAGTATATATACACTTCTTCAGGGTCAGCGCACAAAGGCTGTCACAACCCTGTGGCTCGAACTCCTGTGACTTAGGCTTTCTTGTGACTTAAGCAGGTCACCAAAGACTCTTGATTCAAACAAAGGCAAGTCTCAGTCAAAGGAACTTGATTACCTTAGTGCTGAGAACTAGAAGTCCAAAAGAAAAAAGAGCAAAACAAAAAGTCCCACTTTCCTTGCCAATCACCTTTCTAGAGATGAAACTATTATATGCACAAATGGGGATACTCTTGTAACAATGACTAGATTTCCAAAACTGGGCAATACGAATGTAATTACGAAGCCAAAACAATTTGAATATGTAAATTTTTTTACTTTCTCTTTTGAGGAAAAGAAAGCAGTACTGTTGTGTATTTGAGTTCAAAATAAAACTCAGTTTCATCTCTAGTTCACTGAATCCTAACTATTTTCTAGCCTTAGTGGATCAACTGAAGAAATTAATAAAAGGTGAAATGTTTCATGTATTTGTGTCCTTTTTCTTAGTGTTTGTTATTAACTTTCAGTTATGGGTGTTTTCATGCTATGATTAAACAAGTGAGTTTTTTAGTAACGTGCGGGTTAAATTACCATTTTGTACTACTACCTAGCAATAGTTTATTTCAAATAATAACTGAAAAAGTCATAATTTATTTTCTGTCAAGATTTCTCAGTTTATTTTCAGAAGAAAATAAAGCCTGGAGATAAAGGATAGACAATGGCCTGCGGGAAGAGTTCAAGGTCAAAAATCCAGTCAGATTATGCAAAAAAAAAAGTCACTTCTGTTACATTTAAAAGTAGTGATCCTACATAGTACATTGTACATACATAATATTTAAATAAATTTATCACGTAATTATTACGTGCTAAAACCTGGAGATACAATGATAAAGGTTAAAATAATCCCTGCCTTCAAGGAGCTTCCATGGAGGGAAAGAGGGGATCTATGGGGTAGATGTAACATTTACAGAGCTCAGAAAGATCAGATTTTGAACTGGAAGGGACTTGAGAAGTCTAATCCAAGCTCTTCATTATAAAGATGGGAAATCTTAGGCCCAGAAAAGTTAGGTGACTTGCCCAAGGTTATATAGAGCTGGGAAGTGGAGGAGCACTGATTTTGAACATAGGTCCACTAACTCTAAATCCAACGCTCTTTACATTGGAGCATGACAAGTGAATGCAATTTAATTTTAGGAGGGAGTGAGCACTAACATGGATCAGAGAAGGCTTCTTGTGGTAGGGCTATAAACTTCTATATCATCTTTCATCATTATAAGCTAGTTACTAGAAAAATTTGAGTTCTATAATTAATATCAGTCAATCAGAGCAATAGATATACATAAAATACATACGTATTATGTAATCACAGAAAGAAAGTCAATAAATATTTATTAGGCACCTATTATGTGTGTAACAACAATGTTGCTTGCAGTTGTTATGAGGTGAAAGACCAACAACAAAAGCACATAGGAGGGCTGCCAGCATAGGTTCTTTGATCTGCCTTTCTAAGGAAAGCAACTTTAAGGGGTTAACAATCTTACTTTAATCAAAAATACATATATCATTCACTTAGTTCAGGGGGGAAAAGCCAGCACCCTGAACTTCAGAGCAAATACAAACAAATTATAAACAGAGACAATATAAACAGATCGAATAAACACAAATCAGTCTATCCATAGCAATACATAGTTACCAGAGAGAGAAGCACCAATATCTGGGTTTTCAAAGCCAAGGGGCTCATCAGCTGCCCAGAGTCTCATCTAGTCAAATCACAGGACATTCTTACAGTGAGTGAAAGCCCCACTTAGAGCCTGAAGTCCTCATACCTAATCAGCAAAAAGGTGTGGGCCCCTGGCTTCATGCCTAGCAAGACTGAATCAAAGGCACTTGATTACTTTAGCATTCTAAAAGAGAAAACAGTAAAAAAAAAAAAAAGTTCCATCTTAATTACCATTACAACGTGTCAGGCACTGTGTTAAATGCTGGGGGTCCTGTTTGTTGTCCTTCTCCAAGAGGACCAAAATGACATCACTATGCTAGATTCAAGATTCAGTGTGTCTGACTGTGGCTGATCAGGCCAATATAAACTCAGAATGCTCTACCACAGGCACTAATAGTCCATGTGAACATTTGGGGCGGATACTCCAAACTTGGACATCCTGCATTTCCCTTGAGCTGCTTCAATTCTGCTTTGCTCGTAGAGCACAGCACCTACTCTGATGTGGGCACGCCATGCTGAGCCATACTGTGCCAATGTCTCCCATGTCACACAATCAATTCCAAAGTTCTTGAGAGAGATCTTGAGAGTGTCCTTGTATTGCTTCTTCTGACCACCATGTGAACATTTGCCTTGTGTGAGTTCTCCATAAAATAGTCTTTTTGGCAAGTGGACATTTTGCATCTGAACAACACGGCCAGCCCATTGGAGTTGTGCTCTCTGAAGCAGAGTCTGAATGCTTGGCAGTTTAGTTTGAGCAAGGACCTCAGTGTTTGGTACCTTATCCTGCCAGATAATCTTCAGAATCTTCCCAAGACAGTTCAAATGGAAGTGATTCAGTTTCCTAGCATGGCACTGGTAGACTGTCCAGGTTTCACAGGCATACAGCAATGAGGTCAGCACAACAGCTCTGTAGACCTTCAGTTTGGTAATCACTCTAATACTTCTCTCCCATACTTTCCTTCGGAGCCTCCCAAACACTGAGTTAGCTCTGGCAATGCGAGCATCAACCTCATTATCAATGTGTACATCCCTGGAAAGTATACTACCAAGGTATGTGGACTTATCCACAGCAGGCAAAACTGACGGTTCCACATATGGATGATGTGGTGGTATGTAACAGCAACCACTCTGGCATACCCAGGATGGCTGCTAGTGCAGGTTCTTTTAACTGCTTTATTAGGAAAGACAGCTGTTTCAGGGGTCAATAATCTTATTTAATTAAACAGAAAAAATTCATGGAAGAGAACTAAAGACCAAAAGACAGGGCTCTGCTGCCTCAATCAAAGCTTTATATCCACCACTGAATTGAGAGAGCCTTTACCTCTGAGGAGGCGGGGAGCTCTGAACATATGGCCCCTCAGTCTTGACCAGGGAATCGCAACACCTTTCTCATAAGCAAGCCCCCAAAGCAAAAGCTCACCTCTCAGAATATATACTCTTTCAGCTAATAGGCTCAGTGACTAGTTAGAAATTAACAAAAGGTATGTAAGCCTTCCTACAAGCAAGCAAGCTTCCCCCAGTGGGCTCCACATGAGGCCTATTGATGGGCGATGAAGATCTTATTCCTCATTAGCCTTACATAGTGGCTGATGGAGCACCTGCATTTTCTTGGTGTTAATTGTTAGGCCAAAATTAGCACAAGCTGCAGAGAATTGATCCATACTTCATTGCATCTCAGCTTCAGAGGCTGCATTGAGTGCACAATCATCTGCAAACAGAAGACTCCCTCTACTTTGGTCGTGGTTTGTAGCCTTTTCGAGTTGAAGAATTTACCAGTGTGGTAGCTGACCTTGATGCCGTGTTCATTCCCATTGAAAGCGTTTGACAACATGGCTGAAAAACATCATGCTAAAAAGCATGGGAGCAAGCACACAGCCTTGTTTCACTCCATTGGTGACTGGGAAGGCAGGAGAGCATTGTCCATTACCTAGAACCCAGGCAAGCATGCCCCCATGAAATTGATGTACAATCCTGGTGAACTTCTCCAGGCAACCAAATTTTTTTTTTGAATTTTATTAATTTATTTATTTTTGGTTTTCGACATTCATTTCTACAAGATTTTGAGTTACAAATTTTCTTCCCATCTCTACCCATCCCCCCACCCCAAGATGGCATGTACTCTCATTGCCCCTTTCCCCAGTCTGCCCTCCCTTCTATCACCCCACTCCCCACTTCCTTATCCTCTTTCCCCTTACTTTCTTGTCTGGCCAGATAAATTTCTATAACACATTGCCTGTGTATCTTATTTCTCAGTTGCATGTAAAAACAATTTTTAACATTTGTTTTTAGGATTCTGAGTTCCAAATTCTCTCCCTTCTTCCCTCCCCATCCACCCGGGCAACCAAATTTTGACATAATTTTCCATAAGCCCTCACAACTGACAGTATCAAAGGCCTTGGTCAGATCTACAGATGTTGTGTACAGACCTTTGTTCTGCTACTGGCATTTCTCCTGGAATTGTCAGGCAGCCAACACCATATTGATTGTTCCTCAGCTCTTTCTGAAGCCACACTGGCTCTCAGGTAGATGACCATGTTCCAGGTGAAGGATTAACCTATTAAGGAGGACTCTGGCAAGAGTCTTTCCAGCAATGACTAACAGAGACATCCCCCTGTGATAGTCACAGAACAATTTATTTCCTTTACCTTTATACAAATACTAAGAACAGAGGCAGTCCCTGCCCTCCAGGAGCTCATGATATAATGAAGGAAGATAACACACAAAAAGAAGCTGAAAAGTTGAGGGGTGGGGGTGGGGATGGGGCCTGATAGAGAGTTCCAAAGAAGTCCAAAAGCAGTGTAGCTGGTGTCAAATGGAGAGAAAAACTCTGCCAAGTCCTTTGTTTAAATAAAGGCCCTGGAACATGCATGTCCCTGACCTTTAGTTAGTGTCCAATCAGAAGGGCAGAGGGTTCTGAAGAGATGTGAGTACTAGACAGATTCAATCATTTAGGATAATGAGGTTTCCCAGTGATGATTTTCCTGGGAAAGGGAGCATTCCAAAGAAGTTTCAGAGCAGTTAGGGTGGTAGAAACCGGGGAGCTAGATTGAATTAATCAATCAATCATCAAAACTGTAAACTAGGTGAGAGTTTTTAATCAATTTGGAGTGTTTTGATTTTTGGATAACAACAGATGACAATGTCTTATGAGTGGCTGGAAGAATCTAGGTCTGGCAATGCATGCATCAACTTCATCATCTATGTGAAAGTATACTGCCAAGGTAAGTGAACTTATCCACAGCATTCAAAATCTCTCCATTTGCTGTAACTGATGGTTCCACATATGGATGGTGTGGTGCTGTCTGGTGGAGAACCTGTGTTTTCTTGGTGTTAATTGTCAGGCCAAAATTAGCACAAGCAGCAGAGAATCAATCCATACTTTGTTGCATCTCAACCTCAGAGGTTGCATTGAATGCACAATCATCTTGAAACAAAAAAATCATGCACCAACTCTTCTTCTAGTTTAGTCTTGGCTTGTTACTATCAGTGTGATAGCTGGTTTTGATGTCCTTGTTGAAGACATCTGACAACATTGTTGAAAACATCACACAAAAAAGCATGGGGGCAAGCACATAGCCCTGCTTTACTCCATTGGTGAGTGGGCAAGTGCAAGAGCATCATGCATCATCCAGAACCCCTGCAAGTGTGCCATCATGGAACTAGCATACAGTACTGAGGCAAATGAAAAGCCCAAGAGTAAGAGTTTCTGGGTAATTAATAATCAATTTATTAATTAGGCTAGCAAATAATAAATCAGTGATTAGTGGTTTCAGTAACCAAAGAAAAAGCCATGGAGATCACTGAATGCTTAAATACCTTTGGAAAAGGAGGTGCTCCTGGCAGGTAAAGATTAACCCTGATTGGTGAACAGTTAATGAGGGAGTGGATTAAAAGTCATCATCTCTTCATCCTGAGACATGTCTTGATCGTGAAACTCAGCAACCTCAAGCAATCTGGATAAAGGAATCCTATCCAGACCACTGTGAGGTACCCATGACTCCTAAACTCCAATGAAGTAGTACAACGATGTGGACTTATTTCCTAAAGGCAAGAATTCACCCAAGATCACAGAGCAGATACCTAGAAGATTTAGGCAATCTCATCTATCAGCAATGTCCTTCAGAGACTGACTAGCCTATAGGGGCTAGTCACTGAATGAGGTAATAAAAGGAAAAAACCTTAATCCTAATTTAATAATTTGTATTAAAATAATAAAAAAAAGTAATTTCTCTCAGTACTGATGAACTTCCCTAGGAAACCAAATTTTGCTGTCATCTTCCATAACCCTCCCCTCCCCCCCGCCCTCCTCCAACTAACTCTATTAAAGGCCTTGGTCAGATTGATGAATGTTGTGTATAGACCTATCCTGCTCCTGCCCTTTCTCTGGGAGTTGGCAGGCAGCAAACACCATGTCAAACATCCTTGGCCCTTTCTGAAGCCACACTGCTCTCAAATAGATGACCATTTTCCAGGTGAAGGATCAGCTTATTAAGGAAGACTCTGGCAGGAATCGTGCCAGCAATGACTGGGGGATAACCTCCTCTTACCATGTAACTGGAAAAATTTCAGTCAGCTTTTGTATGAACAATGGACCCCCTGCCTTGTAAATCTCAGCTGGAATAGGATCAGCACCAGGTGCTTTGTCACATGAGAGGAGCCTAACAGCATTCAAAATCTCTTTTTCAGTTGGAAGTCCAGATAGAGAGGAATTGACTTAACTTGAGGTAAACATTCAATGGCTTCAGCATTGGTTGAAGATGGTGTGTTGAGAACACTATGGAAATGTTCAGTCCATCTCTCTAGGATCATGTGCTTATCACTAATCAATATGGCTCCATCAGCACTGAGAAGTTGAGATGCACCATGGGTCTTTGGCCCATAAATAGCCTTTAGAACATCATAAAAGTACTTTGTATCATTGTTATCAAAGTAAAACGGAATTTCATCTGCCTTCTTACTAAGCCAAGAATCTTGCATCTCTCTAAGCTTCATTTGCATTTCACTTCTGATAGAATAAGTGCTGCCTTTTAGAGATGGATGAACTAGCCTACTGGTAAACCCTATGCAGTTCTTGTTTTTCATTTAGCAGATTCTGAATTTCCTCATAATTTTTGTCAAAATAATCAATGTTTGTGAGTATTCTGGCCCAGATCAGTAAAGGCAGCACTGTACACCAAATCTCTGAAAGCTGCCCACTACTTTTCCACTATAGATTATTTTCATAGATATGTAGATATAACTTCTGCATTGCAACAGTCAATATAGGATAGCACCTCATGCTGCCACAAGAAGTAGAATTAGTGAGATTAATGAGCATCATTTAATTAGGTTTATCATAAATTTATTAAGTATAGTAGTTGTTAGGCACTGAGCTAGATACTTGGGATACAATCACAAAAATGAACCTTTATGCCCTTATAGGGCTTATAGTCTATTTATTATAAGGATACAATATGTACATAGATAAATTAATATCAGGTACTTTGAGGAGGGAAAGAGCATTAACAACTTAGGGGAAGGGCAGAACAGGATATCAAGGTAGGTTTCAAGTAGGAAGTACTCGAGCTAAGCCTTGAAAAAAAGATAACAGTTCTGAGAGGAAAAGTTAGAGGTGGGAAGAGGGGAGTTGATTCAAGTATAGCCAGCAGGCTTGGGTAAATAAAGGCAGGTAGGCAGAAAACAGAATATCAAGGTCATTCGTTGCATGGTTTTTCTGGAATATGGGAGTGAATGATGAGAGCAATATGAATTGATTAGCATAATGGAGTTCTGACACATGTGCAGACCCATCACCTAGCCTAGCTGACACAACTTTTCCACTTAGATAATGCTAGGGAGCTGTCTTCTAAGAGAATCTTTATGACATATAAAGCCATGACTTGGAGACACAGTGGAGCATGTGTAGACATTCTGCGATTTGTTCTAGGTGGCTAACCATATAATGGAGGGGAGCCTTTTCAATTGGAACCCTAGCTGGAACTGCCAGTGTCTTCGAAAAAGCCCAACAGCATCAATCCCAGCCTCTTTGCCTCATTCATACCTGGGGAACTGGGTGGTTTTTGTTTACATTGTCTGGTAAGAGACCATATGTTAAGGAACTTTAGGGCCTTCTATCCTATGAAACCATATGGCCCAGAAATAGGTCCTGGTCCTTGGCCTTTTCATTTGTTCTGTTTTAGATGAAGGAGTCGGAGCCTCAAAAAATGTGAGTTTCAGAAGTCAGGAGAGCTTGCCGCAGGAAGCTAGGAGTCAGAACCTAAGCTGGGTTTTTTAGCCCACACAATGCCCATCTCCACCCCTACTCCCCACCCCTGAACAAGCATAATCTTTGAGAATGGGAGTGAGGTAAAGTAAGGAAAAGTATGTCCTAGAGGTACTGAGGAAAATACTTGTATGTTTGTTTTTTGCTATGGCTTGAAACAAATATCCTTTTGTAAAAGTTAATTGATATTAGGTTGTTGAACAGAGGTGAGGTACTAGTAACTGGCCCCAACAATGTCCAGTAATACAAGTCAGTGGGGGCTTGAGCCGATGGCTATAGAAAAGAAACACCTTGATCCTTCAGGTCACCCTAGAACCCTGGGGGAAGAGGTATAGCAGACCTGACCCCAAGAGAGTAGGACCAAAGTGTTATGTTACATTGGAAATGTAGGTTTGGAGTCTGATTACATGAAGAGCCTTAAGGCTGACTAGTTATTTGACTCTAAAAGCAACAGTGAACCACTGATAATATTTCTAATTTTTTTTATCATAAAGTGACAGTCATCAACAAACATGAACATGTAGAAACAGAAAGAAAATGACAGAAAAAAGAATTGTATATGAAACCATGGTCTTGTTGTTGTTTTTAAAGTATGTATCAAAATCGACACGGTATTATAAATATTGCCCTGCACTTGTCTGTGTCTCTTTCTGAATGGAGTTTCCCTAACTTCTATGTATTTTTAAATGTTTCATTGATGTACTTTTCCTTTTCCTTTTTTATCATTCATGTTAATTATTTCCCTTCTAATTCAGTTTTAGCTTTTCAGAATTTCTATTTTTGGTTTTTAGTGGGAGTTTTGTGGTTTGTCGTTACAATATTTTTTAAGTTGTATACTCAATTCATTGAACTAGTCAAAAAATTAGAAATATGACATTCTGCCCCAAGGAATACTTTGGCTGTATCTAAAATGTTTTGGTACATGGTCTATTGATGTCATTTCCTTTGAAGAAATTATCTATTGTTTCTATAATTAGTCTTTCATGTTTACCTTCTTATGTTTCTCCTAATTCTTGTATTTGAAAGTAAAATTTTCTGTTCAGTTCTGGTCTTTTCCTCAAGAATGTCTGAAAGTCCTATAATTCATTAAATATCCATTTTTTCCCTGGCATGATGACACTAATCCAAAGGAATTTAATAAGGTTAAACTGTTTACTGCCTTATATAAGAAAATGATGTTTGCAACTCTTAAGAATCTTATGATTATTAGGGTAGTTAGAAAGAGTATATGTAGGCAGAGGGCTTAGGCTTGAATTGATTATGATAGGATAATCCTAAAAAATAAAATTGGGTAGGGAGAGGTAAATGGAGCAAAAGAGGTAGGAATGGGAAAATTTTCCAGTGTTGGAGAGAATGGGATGGAGGGCAGGCAGGGCAGGAATCTTATTCTCAATAGAACTGGATTAAAAAGGGAATAACATACATATAGTTGATTATAAAAGTCTTCTTTTTCTTTTTTTCTTTCTTTTTCCTTCTTTTTTTTTGTAGGGGGGAAGGCAGGGCAATTGGGGTTAAGTGCCTTGCCCAAGGTCACATAGCTAGTAAGTGTGTCAAGTGTCTGAGGTCAAATTTGAACTCAGGTCCTCCTGACTCTAGGGCCAGTACTCTACTCACTGCGCCACCTAGCTACCCCCAAGTCTTTTTCTTAAAGAATTTCTTAAATTTCTCTAAAGAGAAATATGAAGGCAAGGGAATATGAAAGGAAGGATTCTTAGAAGGGTGTGTGAATTGAGGAGGCAGTAGTCAGAAGTAAATTAGATCTGAGGAGAGCTAGAGTGAGAGAAAGAGAGAGAGAGAGAGAGAGAGAGAGAGAGAGAGAGAGAGAGAGAGAGAGAGAGAGAGAGAGAGAGAAGTGTAAATAGTGGGAAAAGATAGGAGAGAGGAAAATACACAACTAGCAATTATAACTTTGCATGGGAATGGGATGAACTCACCCTTAAAATGCAAATGCATAGCAGAATGGATAGAAAACCTAAATCTGACAATATGTTGTTTACAAGAATCACATTTAAAAATGAAAGACACACATAGAGTAAAAATAAACTTCTTTAGAATTTATTAAGCTTTAGCTAATGTAAAAAAAAAGAGTTAGCAATCATGATTTGATACAAAGTTAAAGCTAAAATAGATTTAATGAAAAGAGATAAGCAGGGAAGCTACATTATATTAAAAGGTACCCTAGATAATAAAGTAATAGCAAATACTAAACCTATATGCACCAAATGCTATAACATCCAAATTTGTGAATTAAAAGCTAAATGAATTACAGATGGAAATAGACAGCAAAATTATAATAGTGAGGAACTTCAACTTTTCCTTCTCAGAACTGGATAAATCTAATGAAAAATCTAAAAAGAAAGAAGTCATGGAGATGAATAGAATCTTAGATAAGCTAGATATGATAGACATCTGGAGATATCATTTATTCCCCTTTTTTTAATGCCTTAGGGTTAGCCTCTGCTCCTGGGTGTGGGGGATAACGTATTAGGCTTCAGATTTTTCTTGTTTTCAGAGCTCTATCTGGGGGTCTTTGACTTTTTGGTTCCTCCAAGGCCAGGTATGGTCACTGCTCTTCCAGCTTACACTTTGGTTTATGAGTGACATCAAGCAGCCATCTCCACCTATGAGCCTCAACCAGGGCCCTGCATCATTGTCCCCACAAACTGTCTCACTCTCCAGTCTGGGAAACACACCAGCACCACCAGCCTCAGATCTCCCTGCTCTGACTGGAAATGAAATCAGGGACTCAGTACTCTTGTGAGTAACCACAACCAATTCTCTCCATCCCAGACAAGTGCCTGGGCCAAGGAAGGGCCAACCCCCATCTTCCCCTGATCAGCTATGCAATCTTCTCACCATCTGTGGGGGTAAAAGTTCCCCAACACAACTGTTGACTCAGAGGAATCTGCATTTCTACACCACACCACTATCCCTTAGCTCGGAGCTTTCCTAACCTCCTCCCAAGTTGTCTTAGGCTATACAATTGCTTTTCCCCGACTTTTTATTATTTCTACTATTCTAAAATTCACATTGAGGCATTACTTTAAATTAATTGGAAGGGAATTTGGGAAGGGAATTCCTTCCTTATTCTTTCACCTTCCCACAATCCTCTGAGCTCTCCCAGGTGTGGTATAATTCTTAAATTATCTCTCCTCTATCTGTTTTCTAGATCAGTTGTTTTAATAGTAGATATTTTACATTGTTCTATTTTTTCACTCTTTTTGACTATTCTAAAAAGTACTTCTTCTTGTGTCATGGAGTTACTGAGTTATTTTTGTTCTATTCTATTTTTTTTTTTTTAGAGAGTCTGCCATTTGGGTAAGGTTTTCTGTCTTCTACTCTCAGCTATTTAATTCTTCCTCCCATTTTTCCCCCTCCAGAGCTCTTATTTCAATTCTAATTTCAATTTATTATTTCATTCTAATTTCACTTTGTAACTCTCATAATTCTCTAAAGCTATAGTATTTTTAGTTGCATTAATTCTTTTAATCTTTTAACTTATATATCTAGTCTCAGTTTCTAGATTGGGACTTTATGCTTCAGCCAGATTCCTGGATGACATGATCAGGTTCTGATTGGCTCTGTTAACTCTATAGTCCTTCCTACCTGTCTGGAGACCCATTACATCCATGGAAAGGCAACTGTTCTAGTTGTATCCTTCCCCTGCCAACCCTACCTACCCTCTGAGCTCCAACCTTTTACTACTATTCCCTTAAGTTTCAAGCCATCCTTTCCGTGACACATGTCCATAATAAATGTCTTTTGTTTTCTGCGTCATTGACTATTCTTCCTCTTCATTTCCCATGAAGCTACATTCCTCTAGATTTCATTCTAGAAGATCACTTAATCCCTGGAATTTAGATATTCACACCTCGAAAGTTCTCTCTGCCTCTGAGGCCCTTCCCTCCAGCTCCTTCCAGACGACTCCTTCTAGAACCTTCATAAAAGGATAGCTTCTAGGCCAGCCATCCCTTCATGGATGAACTGCTCTGGACTTCTCCACATATCCTAGTGTTAGGTACCTTTCTTTAAGGTGCTCCACCTCCCTTTCAGCTTCCTTTTATTCATTGTCTTCTCAATTAGAATATAAGCTCCTTGAGGACAGGTGCTATCTTTCTTTTTGCTTGTATTTATATTTCTACTGATTAGGACAGTGCCCAGCATGTAGTAATCACTTAATAAATATCTGTTGACTGATTTCCTTTTCCCTAAAATCCCTTAAGTTCCAAATAAGCTGCAAAGGGTAAGTAAGGATAGAGGAATACTATATATAGCATATTAAGACACTCATGAAGAAATCCAGAATCAGGGGGGCTAACCATGGCAGACAATATTTGGATCAAGGCAGGAAAAATAATATTGTTATAACACATCACAGACAATCTAGATAGAGGAAGGAAATAGATGAAAGATGCAGGAAATGGATCACAAATCTATTACAAAGGCTTAATTCAGTAGTGATGAGAGGTTTCTATAATTTAGATGTATTCTGGACCTCTGTCTGCCAAATACATAACATCTAATAATCCCTTGACTTTCTTTAATGGTAATTTCATCCTCATATGTTATTTTATCCTTATCATTCTAAATTGGTCTTAATCTTAGTTCATTCCAAAATGAAGGGAAGGGAATAAGGATTTATATAGTGCTTACTCTGTGCCAAGAACTGTGCTAAGCACTTTTTTTACATTTAATTCTCATAATAGCCCAGCAAAGTGGGTGCTATTATTATCATCACCATTTTATAGCTCAGGAAATTGAGTCAAATGGAAATTAAGTGACTTACCCAGGGTCATACAGCTAGTAAATTTCTGAGGCTAGATTTAAACTCGTCTTCCTGACTTTAGACCCAATATTCTATCCACTGTGCCACAAGCTGCCTCCATGAATCTCACATTGGAAATCAGTTTCCAAGCTTTCTGAAGAAAATACTTATGATTGTGTGGGAATGAAGCTTCTATGTAATCTATGAGCTCTGGGCTTCTTTTGTTTCTTAATTATGAGCCATAGTTTCCAACCTATATTTTGTCCTTCCCAATGTCTTCCTTCATAGTGAAGTCACTAAATATTAAGGTAGATTGTCTTAATTTGGAAGATCTTATCAAATTTTGTATGAAGAAATTCTTTACTTATATTCTGCAGCAGATGTTAACTTATAAGGTTATATATTGACTTATTTTGGAGATTTTTATGAAATTCTACATAGAATTTTCTACCTTTATAGCCTCTGCAACAGATGTCCATAGGATCAGAGATCTAGAACTGAAAGGCTCCTTTGGGGTTATCTAGTCTAATGCTCTCATTTTACAGATGAGGAAACTGAGGCCCAGGGAGGTTAAGTTAGCTGCCCACAGTCACACAGGTAGTCAGCTTCAAAGGTAGTATATGAGACCAAGTTGTCTGCCTCCAGGTCATCAGGTCTCCAGGTCTCCAGTGCAGTTAAGTTCCTCTTTCCATCACACCATGCTGTCTCAATTTTGGCAACATGCTGCAGTTAATCTTCATGATAGGTCTTTTTGCTTATGCTAATCAAGGCAAGTTAACCAAGTATCCAATGAAATTATGTTTCTTGTTTCCTTTGCACAAAAAAATTGAACTAACTCTAACAAAACTGAACTCCCTCCAAAGAGAAACGGAACTATTCTTTCATTTGAGTACAACTTCCTCATTTTATCATTATGTCATTAGAGAAGAAGCATGGTGGAATGGACATGAATGAACACTAGACATGAAGTTAAGAACTGTCCTAGGTAATACACTTACTAACTGCGGGACCTTGGGCAAGCCACTTAAACCTCTCTGGGAACTCAGTTTTCTCGTCTGTAAAATGCAGAGTGTTGGACTAGATCTCTAAGGTCTCTTCCAGTTCTAAATCTATGATGTTATGATTTTTTAAATTTAATTTTTAAAATAAGTTTTTATTGATATCTTATTTCCTACGTCATCATAATTATCCCTAGCATCCTTCCTCTTTTCTCCTCCCTAATAGCCATACCATATATCAAAGATGAAAAAAAATCACCCCACTAATTGCTATGTTGAAAAGCCTGAAAACCTATGCAATGTGTTACAATTGTGGACCTCTTATCTCCATAAAGGGATAGGTTGGGAATGTCATTTTATATCTCTTCATTCAAGTCATACTTGATTTTTACCATTTTGTTACATTCACTTTTGACTTGGTATATGGTCATTCCTTCCATTTATATTGTTGAATTATTGTGTATATTGTTTTCTTGGCTCTGCTTACTTCATTCTGCATCTGTTCATATAGATCTTTCCATGCTTCTTTGTTTTCATCACATACATCATGTCTTTTAGCATAGTAATATTCCATTACATTCATGTACCACAATTTGCTTCATCAACCCCTAATCAATGAAATCTACTTTGTTTCCAATTCTTTGTTATCACAAAAAGTGTTGTTATAAGCATTTTGGTGTATATGGAGACTTTCTTCTTATCAGTGGATTCTTCAGGCTTTAAACCAGTAATGGAGCCTCTGGTTCAAAATCTAGGGACATTTTAGTCACTTTATTTGCATAATTCCAAAATGCTTTCCAAAATGGTTGTACCATTTCACAACAATACATTGAGGGTACCTAGAATTTCACAACACCGCCAACATTAAAGAGGATTATTTTTATATACTTTAATTCTTCCAATAGTATGTCTACTTGTTAGTCATTGAATTTGACATCTGTCTAGTGATATCTACATAGATATTACTGGATTTGTTAAAGATTTGCCACTTACGTGCCCCATAAGCATCTCAACACGAACATGTCCAAAACAAAACTCATATTAACTTTTTTCTTAAACTTACCCATCCAGCAAGCTTCCCTATTTCTGTTAAAGGGGTTACCACCCTCTGGGAACTCTCTATAATCCTTGACTCTTTCCTCTCCCCCAAACCCCAAACAGTTGCCAAGTTGTGCTAAGTTTATATTGATACCATCTTTCATATTTATTCTCTTCTTTCCTTCTATACAGCCAACAGGTTAATCCAGGCCCTTGTTACATTTTGCCTAGACTATTTCCAAAGATTCTAAGTGGCCTCGTGGGCAGTTTGTAAGGTGTATGGCATAAAGTCCTTTCAGAATTTGAGTGGTCATATTTTAACATGAAAGAAAACAAGAATGTGATTGATTAGTTAGCATTGATCTCTAATGTACATTTTTTCCACCTACTCATTTACATAAACAAACAAAAGAAACTTAAAGTTTAAAAACTGGAGCATCCTTTACCCTAGAGCTGGATAATTATTAGACAAATAACCATTGTATGGTTTATAGCTGAGTCTTCGGAGACGAACATTTGGGAAGTATATTGAACAATCTCTTTAAGTTATGGTACCATCTCTGGCTGAATTTAACCAACTCTATACCAGGAAGGGTTGTCAGAAGAAAAGGTTAGGCTTGAGGTTATAACCTTATTGGGATAATCTTGCTCTTTGTTCCCAAGAATTGGACCTCAGAATCTTCTCTTTGGAAGGTGGCATCCTCAAAGTGAAGTCTTTGAGAAAAGAAAAGTAGGGAGGCTTTCTGTTAGCTCTAGGGTAAGCTTCCTGCTCTTTCTAAACAAACTGGCCGAAAAAGTGTACTAATACTCTAGTCAAAGAATTCAACTGAGGATCTGGTATTAACCAGGAGAGCAGTGTAAAGATATCAGGAAACCTGCAGCATTGGAGGCTAAAGTTGTCTCTCCTTGACAAATGTGGCCTTGGTCATACTTTCTCACTTTGTGTATTCTCTGCATATTTATCTTTCAATTTGTGACCTATCTGTGTGTCCATTCTCCTTGCTGATAACTGGACATACTTGTAAATGATTGTGTCCCAGCTCTATGGAAATGTTTCATTGTTAATATTCTTACTGTGCCATTTCAAAGCAAATGCATTTGCTTTGAGCTAATTGTGTCCTCTGACTGGCTTGAAATGTAAACACATTGGTGGTGGAGGGTAGGGGGGCTTGTGAGCAACTGTTTTAGGGATGTGGACCCACAGAGATCCTGAAACCTGGAGTAGCCATTCC
>CM053622.1:177908302-177922557 GCA_028646595.1 Phalanger gymnotis
AGGGCCCAGAACAGAAGACTCAATTTGCCCTGTAGCTGGAAGGCCAGGTATTCTTCCTCCCCCATTCCTTTTTTCAATTTCTTATGTGTTGTCTTCCCCATTAAATTGTGAGTTACTTGAGGGGAGGGATTGTTTTTTGCCTTTGTTTATATCCTTAGTGCCTAGTACATTTGTTGTCATTTGGTTGTTCACTCCTGTCTGACTCTTCATGACCCCATAGACCATATCACATCAGGCCCTTCTGTCCTCCACTATCTCCTGAAGTCTGCCCAAGCTCATATTTTTGCTTCCATAATGCTATCTATCTCATTCTCTGCCATCCCTTTCTCCTTTTACTTTTAGTCTTTCCCAACATCAGGGTCTTTTCCAAAGACTCCTGTCTTCTCATCATGTGGCCAAAGTATTTAAGCTTCAGCTTCACTATTTGATTTTCCGATGAATAGTCTAAATCAATCTCCTTAAGTATTGACTGATTAGATCTTGCTGTCCAAGGGACTCTTCAAAAGTCTTCTCAAGCACCACATTTTGAAAGTATCAGTTCTATAGTGTTCAGCTTTCCTTATAGTCCAGCTCTCACAACCATATATTTTTACTGGAAAAACTATAGCTTTGACTATGGACCTTTGTCAGCAAGGTGATGTCTCTGCTTTTTAGTATGTTGTCCAGATCTGACTGCAGTTGCCAGATCCCTGACTGCAGGGATCTTTGAGCACAAGAATATAAAATCTGACACTGCTTCCATTTCTTTTCCCTCTATTTCTCAGGAAATGATGAGACTAGTTGCCATGATCTTAGTTTTTAGATGTTAAGCCAGCTTTTACACCTTCTTCTTTCAGCCTCACGAAGAGGCTTAATTCTTCTTCACTTTCTGCCATCAAAATGGTATCGTCTGCTTATCTGTGATGCATGAGGGTCACACAGCTACTAAGTGTCTGAGGCCAGAAATGAACTCAGGGAGAGTTTTCTTGGCTCCAGGCCCAGTACTCTATCCATTATGCTACCTAGTTGCCCTGCCTAGCATATAGTAGGTGATTAATAAATGTTTATTGACTGACTGGCCATATGAAAACTGCTCCAAGTCTCTACTAATTAGAGAAATGAAAATTAAAGAATTCTGAGATTCCATCTCACATCTATCAGAATAGCAAAAATGACAAAAGAGGAAAATGATCAAAGTTGGAAGGACTATGGGAAAACAAGCATACCGTTGCATTATTTGGTGGACCTGTTAATAGGTACAACCATCCTGGAAAGCAATTTGGAATTATATACAAAAAAAAATTATTCAACAATTCATATCCTTTGACCCAGCTCTATGGTTTGCTAGGCCTAGATTAAAGAAATAGGAAAAGGTTTCACAAATACAAAAATATTTATAGTGACTTTATTTTTTTTTGTGGTGGCAAAACTCTAAAAATTAAATGGATGCTCAGTTGAAGAATGGCTGAAGAAGTTGTGGTATTGTGGAATACTGTGATGGAATACTATTAGGCTATACAAAATAAGGAAAAAGATGATTTCAAGGAGATAGGAAAAGACTCATGTGAACTGATGCACAGTGAAGTAAGCAAAACCAGGAGAACAATTTATAAAATAACAACATTACAAACAACTTTGAAAGCTATAAGAACTATGATCAATACAATTACATTCTGTGATTCCAAAGGATCAATGATGAAAAATGCTCTCTACCACCTTGACAGAGGTGATGTAGTGTGCAAAATGAGACAAGTTTGGTTTTTTTTTGTATACAACCCAACTAATGGGAAATTTATTTTGCTTAACTAAATGAATTTGTTCCAAGGATTTTTTTCCTCTCTTTTTCCAATGGAAGGGGAGTTAGAGCTTATTTCCATTAATTAAAAAAGGGGGGGTTGTTATAGATGTGAAATGCTGCATGCACTTTCAGATGTGGTCACCGTATTGCTTGTATTACTCTTTTATAAGAGATCTCTCATAGAGTAGAGGTAATCTGTAAACATTTATAATGTAAAAATAAAATACATCAATAAAACTTTTTAAAAGTATTGTATCTTGATTAGTATACCTAATGTCAAGAAGCATTGGACTGCCAGTTGGATAGTCAGTGGTTGGACTTGTACAATAGGTAATATCAGATTATAATGACCAAAAAAAAAAAATCAAGATTTTTTTTATTTGCTTTCCGATAGAATTCTATCAGTTTGACCATATGTCAAAGGCAATCTCAGGCCATTTTTCAGAGACTTCTTATAAGGAGTAGGAGTCTGGGTCTACCCAAATATTTGTCATAGTTATCTGTATCACATCCTCCTACTAGACCTTCAGCTTCATGATAAGAGAATACTGTTATCTTATCTAACTTTGATATCCCTTCCTCCACTTCCTACCTAAACACAGGTAGCATGGGGCTCTGAACACACAGATGCTTAAAATGTTCTTTGGATTGATGTAAATCACTTCATTGCAGTTGGAAAGACATTCAAGAAGAAATTTCTAAGAGGCATGATAACGAGATAGATAGAGAGCTGGAGTCTGTCCTGAGTTCATTCACTAGCTATGGGAGCATGGGCAAGTCACAACCCCTCTTCAGTTCAGTTTCTTCACCCATGAAATGGTACCTGTAATAATACTTCACAAGATTTTGTGAAGAGAAAGTGAATGCACAGTGAAATAGAAACCTAAAAAAACCCCAACTACACAAATATCCAATATTGTTATTAAAACATCTAGGGTAGTTAGTAATGGTCAATTTTGCTACCAACTGAAAAGTATCAACTCTGTAGAACTTTTGTTAAATAGAATGAACATTAAATCCATTAGATTGTGAGCAATTTGAGGGCAGGAAGTGTCTTTTGTCTCTTTTTTTTTATTTGCTTAGCAAAGTGCCTGGTACCTAGTAAGTGCTTAACAAATGTTTATTGATTGGTTGATTGAAATTGGGGAAAATAGAGGTATTATGACCAAACTCAAGGAATTATTGTAAACTCAAGTTCTTTCTGTGGATTAGTGGAAATTACCAGAAGTTTATGAAGAATTGTAAAGTTATTATAAAAACTATTAAATACGCTGGATAACAAATTGGAAAGGGTCAAAAAAAGAAAAGGCTAAGGAAGAGTAAGGAACTGTAACCCAAACAAGCAGAAATAAATAATTCTGAGCCCTTCCAGCGCTTTAGAAACTATTGACTTAAGGATGGTATTGAGCTTTTATTCACCTCTTTAACTGTCCATTTGGTACACAAGTGCGGTGTAAAAGGAAAGAGAGGTGTCTTTGGTGTTGGAAGACCTAGGTTTGAATCCTAGAACTTCCATTTATGTAACTTCTGTGTCTTTGGGCAAGTCGCTTACCCTTCTTGGGTCTCAGTTTTCCCATCCATAAAATATGGAGGCTGGCCTACATGACCTCCAAAGTCTTTTCTTACTCTCAATCTGCAGTCCTGTGACCCTATGATCAGCCCTCTGGAACTTCTCTAACTTATCATTATAATTCTTAAAATGTGGTACCCAAAACTGAATGAACACAATATTCTGGATATTATCTGATGAGGCAGAGTGTCATGGAACTATCACCTCCCTCATTCTAGACATTATACCACTCAATGGACCTCAAGATCGGATTAGGTTTTTTGACTGACATTACATGTTGACTCATACTGAACTTTCTCATAAGCTCACTCAAAAACCATCCCTTTAATAATCAGTTCTCATATTTTAATAAGAATCAACATCTAAATCACCAACCTACAGGTTTCAAAATCCATTTTTAATGAAATTAGCACATTTGCCCATTTGTAATCATCTAGCACTATTCCTATTCTCTGTTGTTTTTTGTTTTCCCAAATCTTAAAGTGCCATGTAATTGCTAGCTACTCTGATAGTAACAATCCGAAGTGCTTTTATGATGCCCTGAAGGCTATTTATGGGCCTAAGACTGATGGTGCATCTCAGTTACTTAGTGCTAATGGAGCCACATTGACTAGACGTGATCCTGGAGAGATAGGCTGAATAGTTCACTTCCATAGTGTTCTCAACAGACCACCATTAACCAGTGCTAAAGCCATTGATTGTTTACCTTAGGCTGAAGTCAACTCCTCACTAGCCAAATTTCCCACTGAAAATGAGGTTTTTCATGCCATCAGCCTTCTTTCCTGTGCTCAACAACTCCAAGAGAAATGCGGGAGCAGAACAGAGAAAGTTCATTGATCTGACCGATGCCTTTGATGCATTCAGTTGTGAAGGCTTGTAGAAAATTATAGCAAAATTTGGTTACCCAGAGGGCATCAGTATTGCACATGGGTTTCACAATAGCATGTTTACGTGGGTTCTAGATAATGAACAATGCTCTCATGCTTTCCCAGTCATGAATGGAGTTGTTGTTGTTGTTTGTCTTTTTTTTCTTGAAGAAGACAGTGACATCAGGGAGGTGATGCCATGACTTGCAAGGGAATTGGATTTAAGTGAGGAAGGGCTGTGCAAGGTCACCACCCTCACTTTCTCTTCAGGAGCCATCTGGGTTCAGTGGAAAGATACAGATCAGAACAACTGGAGATGGCCCTGGATGCAGTGAGAGACCTGGGCCTTTTGAAGGTCTTTAACAGGTCTCAGTTCGACTGAGGCAACGCCCAATCAGTGATTAAGGCTAGATAAGAACCAAGGCAGAAAATGGCCTCTTTTACCTAGCCAATCAATCAATCAATCAATCAATCAATCTGGGAGGGGAAGACCGTTAGGATTTCTGGCCCAAACAGAAATAATTGCTACTCGCATTCATTCTGAACCAATCGGGGCCCAAACAATGACCAAGTGATTGGCCTGGAACCTATTGTTGGCAAATCAATGAAAGCCAGAGTGATTTGGGTTTAAGGCATGGTCCTTAGGAAAGAAAACTAGCCTATAAACCCCAAGATGTCTTTAAAGGTTTCAGTTTTCAAAATTTGAGTTCCTTTGGGCAGAGTACCTACAGGTAAGGGTATGATATATAAAATGTTGACAGAGGGGAGGGGAGGGAAGGGTCAGGGAATAAACTCTTTTACTCATGCTGATAGCAAACAAACCAGAGACATTAAAATATCCTAGGCAACATAGACTTAACAAGCTCTTGCACTAGATACCTTAGGTCAAAGGAGAGAGAGAGAGTCTCTGATCTCATCCAAGGGGAAATTCCTTGAAATTTGTAGATTAGCGAACTGGAAATGAAGGACATGTTGAGGAGCCGGCTCCTCTATACATCTTCTTCCCAAAGTTTTTCTCTCCCTCTAGGTGTATCTTCCTCAAGAGGGGTGAAACTGTATATATTCTCTCTTAAAGTCAGAAGAAAAAAAAATCTATCCAAAGTTCTCACCAATTCCACTCTTCATATAGGAATGGAGCATTGAGTAATCATTCTCTTCACTAAGGAGGAGAGTCTCATGCAAATGTGCCAGGTTGAACCCCAGGTTACAAGTGTAATTGGTTTTCTTTGTAATTCTATGTATCTTATTTTATGCATATAAAATAGTATTCTGAGAAGGGTTCTATAGGCTTCTCCAGACTGCCAAAGGAGCCCATGACACAAAAAACATGAAGAATACATTCCAGATCTAACTCTAGAGTTCTATGACCCTGTACTTCATTAATTATAGTGAGGCACATTTTATTTCAGTTTAAGGAAAAAGTCCTGACAATGAGATGATCCAAAGTAGAATGGGCCAGGGAGAGTTTTGTCTCTTTCTCTTTCTCTTTCCAACTTCCTTCTGATCTTCATAGACCTTTACTTTCTCAGCCAAGTCTGAGCAGTTTCTATTATATTCACTTCTTCAAAATTAGCCTTCAGGTGTAAAAGGAGAAGAAAAAACTTCTTTAATCTTTGCCTTCTCTTTTAGTTGGCACTTCTCTGCCTCTCTCTTCCTCCTCTCCCCTTGTCCTTATTCAGACTATTCCTAACCCTTTCCCTACTGTTACACATCAGGACACTCTAGAGCTGGGAAGCTTGGATTAATTCCCCACATTCTCATCATACCAGCTGAGACTCTTATAAGGAGGGAGCTTATGGTGCATACTTGGTGTAGTTGAGGCTAACTTTGCCCCAGATGGATCTGGGGATCCAGTTATGAGACCCATGGGGAAGAGGAACTTTAAATCAGTTTTAGGACCATGATCAGGTTCAGTTACACCTGTTGCAATGGATTACTGAAAGACTTGAAGTGGTCCAGGGCTCCACAATAAGTTTAAAGGAGTTTCCAATTAGAAAGGCATGATGATGTTCTGGCAATTAATTCTTGTCAACATGGAAAAGCTTGGGGTACTTGCCCAGTGATAGGCAGTTTAATGAAAATCTAGAGAGGGTGATCACCAGTTTGGTCTCAGAATGATGAATTTCTTGACTATAGAGGCCTCAAACACTATTTACAAAGAAGCAGCATATCATTCTAGGACTCTAGTTGGGAGATCTGTGTGGGTTCTTATCATTTGACCTCCTACAATAACTGTGTGACCACAGTAAGTCACTTAACTTCTTGGCCCTTCACTTTCCTCATCTCTAAAATGGGGATAGTAGTACCTACACTAGATAACTTATATGGGTTTTTTTTTAGAGTGTCAAGTAAGAAAGAGTATTTGTGGAGTCTTCTATAAGCCTAAAAGTGCTATATAAATACCTGTTGTTATTATAAGTTATAGAATAGATGTGGTTTGCCTCAGTAGAGGGAGCCCCTGCACTGATGAAATTATATTTAACCACTTGGTGGTATTGCTGCCAGTTATCTTAATTCTATTCAGCAGGAAAGTCCCAGGAATGAGGGGGCTGGGATAGGAAGAAGTGAAAAGAGGAAAAGGAAGAGGAGAAAGCAGAAGAGGAAATGCCAAGCTCTTGACGGGTTTCAGAGCATGTGTAACCTTCTATTCTCTCAACTCCGACTCCATTGCAAGCCAGGTCAAATAATTGTCAAGGTTTGTGTGGATTTTTGCAATCAGCACAGCTCTGAGTCTCCAGCTACTGACAAAGTCTGCCTTCTGAAGGACCCAGAAATGTTTTATGGAGCTCTAAGCATTGTGTCCTTGCATATTGTAGTTGACTTCCCAAAGAACAGATAGGCATGTCTAAATACAATTTGCAGCATTTACTCTTAGTTCAAGAACAACACAAGCAATGTATGAAACATAATAAAACATTTACCTTGAGGTTGCTTGCTTGTGACTTCTTCTACACTACAGATGGTACATAGGATTAATCTGAACCAAGGTGTACTTTTTAAAAAAATCTTTTTTTTTCCAATTACAGGTAAAAACAATTTTTAACATTCATTTTATAAAATTTTGAGTTCCAAATTCTCTTCCACCCTGCCTCTCTTCCCCCCTTATTGGGAAGGCAAGCAATTTGATATAGTTTATACATGTGCAGTCATTCAAAACATATTTCCTTATTAGCGAAATAAAACACAGATACTCCCCCCCAAAAAAAAAACACTAAGAAAAATAAAGAAACAATTTTAAAAGTATGCTTCAATCTGTACTCAGACTCCATTAGTTCCTTCTCTAGAGGTGGATAGCGTTTTTCATCATGAGTCCTTCAGAATTGTCTTAGATCATTGCATTTCTGGGAATAGTTAAGTCACCCGCAGTTGATCATCATACAATATTGTGTTACTGTATACAACGTTCTCCTTGTTCTGCTCACTTCTATTTGCATCAGTTCATATAAGTCTTTCAAGGTTTTTCCAAAAGCATCCTGCTTGTCATTTCCCCAGTCGATAGGCATCCCCACAATTTCTAATTCTTTGCCAACACAAATATAGCTGCTATAAATATTTTTGTACATATAGTGAACCAAGGAGTTCTAAGAAAGCAATGGTTTAAATTTGTTTAGTTCTATATGGAAGTATGGAATATTTAGATCAAGACACTGAAACTCAACCTGAGGTTCTCATTCCTCCTCTATCACAGCAATATGGACTGAGGATAGGACAAAAGCTCACAGTAGTAGAGCTCTTCTTAGCTTGGGCTATCCCGTTCCTGGCAGGTGAACCCAACAGCAAGCTAAGTCAAGAAGAAGCCTGTCATACCAGCAGGGCATCTCTCTCTCTCTCTGGTCTTGAAGCACTATGTCCTTCCTCCATAGATGTCACTTTACTTTCTCACTCCCATATCAGCATCCAAATCTGACTGGTCCCTCCTCACCAACTCCTACCCATAGTTACAGAGGTGAAGCAAGTGAGCTCATTGCAGATAGATCCTTCAAGTATCGAAGACAACAGTTTTTTTTTAAAGAATCATTACCTATGAAAGTATTGAGATGAAAAACCATACATAATATTTCTAATCTTTTGCCAACACCTATTGATTTTACCTCCATCTCTTTTCTTTCTCTCTTCAGATACTACAAACACTCTATAGCAAGCCCTCATCACTTCATTCCTTAACTTTTGCAATACCTTTCTGGTGGGTCTCCCTGCCTCAACATCTCCCTACTCCAGTCAATCCTCCACTAAGCTGTTAAACTGATCTTAAAGCACAGGTGTGTCCAGTAAGGCAAAATGGGCTCCTTAGCACTTCAGGAGTTTGACTTTTGCTTACTTTGAGTGATTCGGCTGTTTCATTTAATCTTGCTAAGGGCTAAGCCCTAGGCCCAAAGCCCTATCAGGTGTGAAACCTGTGTGGGTGTAGATTGATGACTTAAGAGGGGCCAACTCGGGAACCAATGGTCTCTGGTCATTAAGGCGGGGCTTGAGGATGCCAGAGACTCGGCTGCGAGGAGAGGCGAGCTAAGAGACAATTACAGCTGAAGCTGAAAAAAAAGCCAAAGCAGGAGCTGTGGAAGCAGAGCCAACCCGTGTGGACCCAGGAGTGAGAGCAAGGACTTGAGGCCAGTAAATATGAATTGATTTAATACCATCTTGTTATTCTGTGGCCTCCTGGTTACTCTTATGAGGTGGGCTTATTGGGCCTGGAGTCTTATGATCACAATATTGGAATGGGGAGGATGATTTGTGGGTCTGTCACTGTGGGGCCTAAATAGATGTTTTGATGCCTTCTACTTGGAGAGTTCTTTATACCCAATGATTTCGGACCGTTCAGATACATATATGATTCTCTTTGAGATCATAAATTCGGCCTTCCTACTACAACAGGTCTGACCATCACCACCTACTCAGTAAACTCCAAATCCCATTAAACCCCTGGATCAAATGTAAATCCTCTATTTGGCATTCAAAGTCCTTCATAACCTACCTCTTCCCCTACACACACACACACACACACACACACACACACACACACACACACACACACACTCTCACACTCCTTTTCAGTCTTCTTACACCTTATACCCCTCCATGTACTCTACCATCCAGTGACACTGGTCTGTTTGCTCTTACCCAAACAAGGCATTATCTCCCCTCTCCAAGTTGTTTCACTGGCTGTCCCTTAAACCTGGAATTCTCTTCTTCCTTAATCTGCCTCCTGGCTTCCCTGGTTTCTTTCATGTTCTGGCTAAAATCCCATCTTTCTCAATTTCCATTGATTCTAATGCAGTCCTTCCATTGATTATTTCTAATTTATCATATATATGTATACACACATATCTTATTTGTACATAATTTTTTGCATGTTGTTTCCCCTATTAGACTATAAGTTACTTGAGAATAAGGACTGTCTTTTGCATCCCCCAAACTTAGCACTGTGCCAAAAATATGGCAGGTGCTTAATAAATATTTATTAATTGACTATAATGCCATTTTATTTGTAAGCACTGGCCATTTTTGCACATGGAGTGTGAATGCTATCCCCCTAACACTTAGCTAGCAGGAGCCCAGATGATATGTTGTATAGAGGCTAACTTCCCTAAGACAATGTTTGAAGGCTATGAAAAATGCTTTGAGCTGTTGCTCCAAAAGAAAATGGCAGAGAATATAGGGAGTAATGAAGGCAGAAGAGAAGAGCTCAAAAAGTAACATTTACCAGCTCTGAGGAAGGCTGAAATATCAAGGACCCTTGTGAAAAGAGGTGTCAAGAAGGCTAGTGGGGGAAATAGAAAGACTATCAGGCCGACCTTGGTCTGGACTGTGAATGAACTAAGGGAGCAAAATCAGTATTTGATTCCATCCCTCACCTGGTAATCTCAGCCTTGGTGGGGTGGGAGTAAAAAATTCTAGGAAAGAAATTTTAAAGCTTCTTCAAAACTTTCTTAAAAACTCAAAAAAAAAAAACCCCCACAACCCACTAATAAAGTGTTAGGAAGTTATGCACACGAAGATATGAATGATTAATATTCTATATCAAAGACTCCTCTTAAAAGTATATTTGCATTTTAATAAGGACCTTGTTAATCCAAATTAATTTCTTTATAGGTAAAAGGGGAGGAAGAGGAAGGTTAAGGGAGGAGATTCTCGAGTCAGGAGGAGGACCCTGATGGTTCTTTTTACCTATTCCAATGAATACTCTCTCCACCTCATGGGGGAAGTAACTAGTGAAAGATTATATATGCTATTATTTCCGGTAGACTGGAAATGTTTACTTTTAGTAGCATACTATCATTTCCTATATATTTTTCTACTTCAAACTGCTTAGAAGCAAAGTTTGCTTCTGTTAAAATAATTAGTTTCATCTTTTAAAAGAAGAAAAGCAAAATATTCCTGAGGCACTTGACCTGTAATTGTAAATCTCACTGTAGAGACAGCAGAGCTGTCCTCCCTTACTTACTTACTTACTGCTATCTGAAAACATGGATTCAGTCATGTGACTGTGCTCTTCAGTAAAATTTATGCTGAAAAAAAAATCTGTTTTACTTTTATTGATGTTCTTCTCCATGATGTCTTTTGGGAGAATAAAGCACAATTTAAGTTTTAGAGTAATTTATTTCTGAAAAGATGCAAGTATTCTTGAACTGACGTTGCCTTTTATAGATGAGTATAAAATGATACACTGGAATTAGCATTAGGAAACCTACCTTTGAGCTGAGGTTCTGCCACAGGGCTCTATGGGACTGTGGTGGATCACTTTAATCTCTCAGCCTTGGTTTTGCTCCTCTGTAAAATGGGGATAATAATACTTCATCTACTTCCCTTAGGGCTGTTGTAAGAGCAGTGCTTTGCAAAATATACAGCATTAAATATAAAAGCAATCTAGGGGTATGCTGGTAAACAACCAGTTATCTGGGGGAAAAAATGTACCCATGATACACTTTTAAGTTTAATCTGCCTTATTAACATTTTCTCTATCAGTTTCTTATGTGGAGACAATAAGCAAAACAATAAATCAAGCTCTGATTTTGTAGCATTTGATAATTTCTAGAGTGTGAATGCTCACACTGACAATTCATAATTGCTGAACTGGTTTGATCCAGCTCCAGCACAAGACAGTATAACATTATTGTGAAAGTTATTAGTCTAAGAATACCTGGGTTCATGTCTTGGCTTTGATATTCACAAACAATATGATCCTAGGTAAGGCACCTAACTTCTCTGAGCCTCACTTTCCTCATCTGTAAATCAGGGATAAAAATACTTGTACTACAGTAAATTACCTTGTTGGGAGGAAAGACTTTGTAAACCTTGAAACAGTGATGAATGTGTTATATCATGAACAGACATGTATGTGCTATGCTGAATAAGTTCCCCTATTACAAGTGGGATGATTATTGAGTAACTATACATCTTAGTTTGATAAAATATTTTGTTAATTAATATGCAAGAAAGGATGGTTTTATTTATGTTTATTCCTTTCAAAGAAGAACTTTTACCTCATTCCTGAACAAAGGACAGAGAAGAGTCTCCCTAGAAATAAATTCTTATTCTAATTAATAAGAAACTGCTTTAGTGCAGTAAATGATCTCAAAGTGAATCCTAAGAAAAATGTTGTAAAGTCGCACCAGGGCTTTCAGACTTAACTTGGGACAGTTCTTAGAAAACTGAACCACTCTAGGTTATTTACCTAGATTGTATACATGCAAAATGTTTAAAATATGTGTTTTAAGGACTTCTAATCTCTTCAAGCTATTCCCTACAGCTGCCAAAGTGATTTTCCTAAAGCACAGGTTGGATTATTCTATTCCCTGCTCAAACTCTAGCATCAAATAGAATCTCCTCTATTTGTCATTTAAAGCCCTTGACAACCTCGATACAAATAATATTATAATCTTAATATACATTACTCCCCTTCACCCACTCTATGGTCTAGTTAAATTGGACTACTCATTGTTTCTTGTACATGACATTCCATCTGCCATCCCAATGCCTATTGCAAATGCCTGGCATATGTTTCCTCCTCAATTCTGCTTCTATGTGTATGCATACATACCTATACGTGTATAGGTATGTATGTATGTATGTTCATTGAAGGCAGGGATGGTTTCATTTTTGTCTTTGCATTCTCAGTATCTAGCGGAATGCCTGACTCATATTAGATACGTGATGAATGCTTATTGACTGATTTTTCAATTGTTTCTCCTTCATTTCTTTTCCATATATCCTGTCTTTTAAATTATTGTTGTGATTTCCTTATCTTCTTCTTAGCTACACTTTTCATTTTGCTCACAAATGGATTGACTTTTTTTTTGAGTACTAGTGGCCTAAAGAAGCACCATAACAGATCAAAGAGATATATTTTCTTTTTATGAGAATTCTAATGTTATAGCCTAAGGTTATTTTAGGTAATAGTGTTTCAGGTCATTATTCGTCCCTGTGAACAAAATCTTATAGGATACCCTTACATAAGAAAAAAATTAAACCAACTTTAATTAAGTTGAACTCACTTCACACATACACACATATACATATATATGCATGTATGTATTTCTGTATACATACATGTAAAATTTCACCATATTTTGGAAGGCATATAAATTTAGCACTGCGGGAGGGCTAATACATAACAATAATTAGTCTATTCACACTTAGGACAACTTCGTCCCCATTTATAACATGATCTCATGTTCCTGAATTGACATAACCTTCAAAATATGAGGTATTTAAGTTTAGTATTAATAATAGAGACATGGAGATAAATAGGCACCACATAGGACATGTAGGTCAACACAGTAAATAATCATGAATGAACAATTCAAATATTTATCACTATAGTCCATAATGATTGAACATTCTTAGCTCCCAAAAAAAGATATTTAAAATGTATTCTGCAAATGAGAGTCATAGGGTTATTTCTTCTTTAGAAAAGAAAGATGCGACGTGAGTAGAAAGTGTCATTTCAACTTAGGAAAAAAAAAACACCTTCCCATAGTACTGCAATAAATGCACTAATAACAGTTACTCCCTTTTGCATCATAGTTCCTAATTAGCTTTGTGATAAGTGTCTACTTTTACTATAATAATAAATATCAATGATCACAGAATAATTAGAATTTTAAAGCTTAAAAGAATGATAGAAATAATCTAATTGAACACACTTTAGTATTTCTCCAGATTAAATTTAAGCTTTCTTGTGGAAATATTCACTTAGCAGGCAGGAAATAGTGGCTCACAGACTTCTGAGATGTCCACCAAGCCTGAAGGGTCCACGCTCCGTGTGGGTGGGTTTTGCTTTTTTAATGTCCTTAGGTCACAAGGAAGACACATCGACGTGGCCAGGGGCTACCTGGTAGTTTGAGCCTTAGACTCCAGGCCAATCAAATCCTGGGCACACTTTTGTTGCCTTTCAGGGAAAAACTAGCCTCTCCCATGTTGGGGTAGTAGTTCCCACTACCCTGTTGTTTCAACAATCCAGCTAGCAGCTTCTGTGGGGGTGTAAGATCCACCAACAGCCAGTACCCAGAAAGCTGCCAGCATGCTGCAAAAGCACAGCTTCTTTTGATCTGCTCAACTAAGGAAAGCTACATTAAGGGGTTAACACACTTACTTTAATTCAGCATATAAATATCATTCACTTAGCTCAGGGGAAAAAGCCAGAACTCTGAACTTCAGAGCAAAATACAAAGTGCAAACATCAACAGACAGACCTTGTCTGATTCAAATCCCAATACATAGTCACCAGAGTTTAACAAAGTCCCAGCATCCGGCTGCAAGCTAGAGGGCCCTTAGCTACAGCTGCCAGAGTCTCTGCATCAGCACACCAGCACAAGCGAGAGCCCTTAAACAAATTACAAACAGACAGACCCAATACAATTCATAGTAACCAACATCTAGGTTCAGCCCTGGGAACTCAGAACAAGGGCTGGCCCAGAGTCACAGTGCCACCACTGCTTCGGCAAAGAGCTCCAAAGAAGAGAAAGCCAACCCCTGGTTTTATATCTTTTTCAGGGTCAGGGGTGAGTCACACATGCGACTCACCCATGTGACCTAAAATCAT
>CM053622.1:177922657-177935423 GCA_028646595.1 Phalanger gymnotis
TTAGTATAACAACTGGACCTCAATTCAAGGAGAAAAAAAAATAGGAATTATTGGAATACCTGAAATCCTTGACCCCCAAAAGAGTTGGGATATTATGTTTCAAGAAATTATAAAGGAAAACTTCTCAGATGAATTAGAACCAGACGGCAAAGCGAAAATAAAAGAAATCCACTAGTTACCTCCAGAAGAAATGAAAGCACCCAGGACATCATAACCAAGGTACAAAGTGAAAATATTTCAAGGAGCCAAAAAGGAATAATGCAAAAACTCTGGAACCACAGTCAAGATCATACAAGATAATAGCAAAAGCCATTGTAAAGGAGTGGAGAGCATAGAATACAATATTCCAAAAGGCAAAAGATTTAGGCTTACAACCAAGAATAACTTAACTAGCAAAATTGAGTATAATTATACAGAGAGGGGGAAATGGACCTTTCATAATACAGTAGACCTCAAAACATTTTTGATGAAAAGAAGAAAGCTGAGTAGAAATTTTGAAATGCAAACGCAGGGGTCAAGATAAATATAAGAAAGCAATTGGAAAACGCTATACAAAGATAGAATTTTCATGTTTTGATAGAGGGAAATGATATGTGTCCCCTCAGAACTCTAATATCATCAGGGGTCAGAGATGGAATTAAATAAGGCAGAAAACTGAGGAATGATTTTGTTATGATGATCTTTTTTTTTTTTCAGTCAGAGTAGTGAGGTTTTATTATAACACCAGTTAGGCAAGATTTCTAGTAAATCTGCACAATACTGTGATGCCAATAGAAGTGGGCTAGATTCCTAAGGAATCTTCGTTTTCTTCTATTTTTTCATTCTTTAGGTTTTGTTTGACTTACTCTTGATGCCTCAGAGTCATTAGCTTTTACTTGCTCAATTCTAATTTTTAGTGAATTATTGTCTTCATTTTGCTTCTGGGCCTCCTTTTCCATTTGGCTTATTTTACTTTTCAGGGCATCATTTTCTCTAACTAGATTATTAATCTCCTTAACCATTTCACCAATTTTGCTCTTTAAGGTTTTGCTTTCATTGGTGAAGATTTTTTCCATTTTTTCTTTCACCTCTCTAATTTGATTTTTAAGCTCCTCCTTGAACTCTTCCAGGAATGAGTTTTAGGATTGAGACCAGGTGACATTCCTTTTTGAAGTTTCAGATGTGGGCATAGTGTCCACGCTATCCTCTTCCGAATTGGTATTCTGATCTTCCTTGTCTCCATAAAAAGAATCAATAGTCCTTGGTTTCCTAGAGTTCTTCTTCATGTTGGTTAACTTTTTCTTGGCTTTAAAGTAGATTTCTGCTTCTGAGGTTCAGGGGGCTCTGTCCCAGGCTTCTTGTTCTAGGAATCATGAGCGTAGTTATTGACTTTGTGTGTTATGGCCTCTGGTTTTGTCAGGTATGGGTGAGGGGTGGTTTGGCTGCTGGAAGTCTCTTCCCTTAGTGCTGTGGTACAGCCTTTTTCTGTGCTGATGTCTGATGCCCGCCACTTCCCCTGGCTGTGTGAAGGCACGTCTGGGATCCTGGTGTCAATGATTGCTGGCTCCACCCTCCTGGAGCTTGGGAACTCCCACTGTTCTGCTGAGGTGGGCCTGCTGAGACACCTCTCTTCCTGCACTAGTCTCCTTCTACCACCATGATAAGGGCCCTCTCCCAACTTCTCAAGCTAAAAGGTTACTGAACTGAAACCCAACTTCTGGCTCTTCTATTTCAAAGTTTTTCCCGAAGGAGTATATATTATCTGGGTTAGGGAGGGATGAGAGCTGTGTTAGCTTGCCATTATGGCTCCCGGAAGTTCAAGAAGGCGTGTTTCAAACCTTTAGACTACTGGTTGCAAGCCTCTGGAGTAGTTGTTCTCTCGGCCTCAGGTGCTGTGCTGCTTCCTCCTGTAGCTCTGACAGACTCCTGTCCTGGGTTGGGAGGTCCGAGGATCACCACCAGTTTGGAGTGCCCAGTGTCCTCCCAGCGTGGATGGCTGGCTGATTTCCACAGCTGCTTCAGCTTTGGTGTGGTCTGGTGCAGCTCTGCGCGTTGGGTGCTCTCCCAACCTACAGATCTATCCTGTAGACCCTGAGAGCTCTCGGGGATTGAAAATTTGCCACAGTCTACTAGTGGCTTCTAACTCTCTCAAACCTGCTCAGATTCACTTTTTTAGAGGTATCTGACAGAATGTGTGTGAGAGCTCCTGTAAGATGCTGTTTTCACGTGGCCATCTTGGCTCCAACCTCCTAAGGATGTTATGATGACCTTAAAAGAAGAAGGGAAAAGTAGAGAGAAAGGAAGAGGGAAGAAAGGGAATTTGCTATCTCAAAACATGGATGTTCAGTTAGTAAACTGCTATATAAATAAGTTCTAACTTCAGTTGATGGTGAAGAGAATTTTAAAAGGAAAGAAAGTAAGAATCTGTGATTGGGGAGTAGAAGAGGAGAAGATAAGGGTGTAACAAGAATGTTGCTAGTGGCTGCTGTGGGGGTGTAAGATCAATGATACCAGTACACAGGTGGGCTGCTACCACAGGTTCTTTGATCTGCTTTTCTAAGGAAAGCAACTTTAGGGAGTTTACAATCTTACTTTAATTAAACATACATATACCATTCACTTAGTTCTGGAGGAAAAGCCAGCACCCTGGATTTAAGAGAATACAAACAGAAATAACAAGCAGAAATTATGAACAGAGCAAAATAAACACAAATCAACAGACAGACTTCTAGCTGTCTGACCAAGACATTACATACATAGTTAACAGAGAAAAAAGCACTGACATCTGGGTTTTCAAAGTCAGAGAGCTCCTTACCCAGAGTCTCCACAAGAACACTTTTCCAATGAGTGAGCCCCAAAAGCAAAATGCTAGTCTCAGAACCTATATACCCTGTTTAGGACCCTGGAGCTTAACACTTACTTAGCAAAAGGGTGTAGGCCTGAGGCTTAACATCTACTTAGCAAAAGAGTGTGGAAAAGATCTTTAATCACACTAGCCCTATATCAGATATATTGTTTCCAATCAATGACTCTTGATTCAAACAAAGGCAAGGCTCATCAAAGGCACTTGATTATTGCTTTAGCACTGAGAAGCACTCCAAAGCAAAAGACAAGAAAAAGTCCTGCTTAGCTTGCACTACAAAGAGCCAAAAGGGAGTAGAAGTAGATCTCATCAAGCACAGAGCATTGGTGCAAAGCATACTCCTCTCTCACCAAACTCCTCTTCTTCGTAAAGGAGGGAGGGCTAGGGAGCAAAGAGAGAAAAAAAGTATGAGAGAATAGTTTGGAGGGAAATACATCACAACTGTAAATATGAATGAGATGAATTCACCCATTAAATGGAAAAAATGGTCAAATGGGAAAGCTAAATCCAATCATATTGTTGACAAGAAGAACATTTGAAACATAAAGTTTCACATAGAGTTAAAGTAAGGTGCTAGAGTAAAATCAGCTTCAGCTGAACTAAAAATATCAGGAATAGAAATCATGGACCTGAGACAAGACAAAAGTAAAACCAGAAATGTTGTTGAGTTGTTTTCTCTTGTGTCTGACTCTTCAAGACCTCATTTGGGGTTTTCTTGGCAGAGATACTGGACTGATTCGCCATTTCCTTCTCCATCTCTTTTTATAGATGAGAAAACTGAGGCAAATAGGGTTAAGTGACTTGCCTAATATCACATAGTAAGTAAATGCTTGAGGCTGTATTTGAACTCACGTCTTTGTGAGTCCAAGTCCACTACTCTATCTACTAGGCCACATAGACAATATCAATGGTTAACATATGCACCAAATGGCACAGCATCTAACTGCTTAAAGAAAAGCTAAATAAGTTACAAAGAAAAAAACAACAGTAAAACTTTTATGGAAAGAGACTTCATTGTATCCTTTTTAGACTTAGAAAAATCTAATAGAATGATAAATAAGAAAGAAGCTGGAAAACTGAACAGACTTTTAGAAAAGTTAGAAATTATAGATCTCTGGCAATTGTTGAATATGAATAGAAAGGAGTATGCATATTACTCAGCTATGTATGGCATCTTTACTGAAATTGATCATATATCATACCTCAGAAATTCAGAAAAGTAGAAATATTAAATACATCTTTTCCTGATCACAATATAATAAAAAAATTATTTCTAGCCATAGTAACTCATGAAACAAATAAGGTATGGACAGGACAAAATTATTGATCTTTTCAAATATTGAAGTACAGTTAGCTATCTGTATGTATATCTTATCCTCCTATTTAATTGTAAGTTCTGTGAGGACTTTGTATCTCCTCCAGAGCCTAGCACAGTGCTTTATATTATTAATTACTTCACAAATGTTTATTGAATACATAGTATACTGGAAAAATGTGCTGATCATGCTGCTACCTAGTCCTGTTTATATCTGATGCAGCAATGGGACCTGGACCCCTAAAAGGCCCAGAACTTTCATATACAACCCAGTCTCTGGCATTTGGGTCCTATTTGGGAGGAGCCCAGCCCAAATTAGTTAACTTTCAGATGCCTTGGGGGCTAGGAATAATCATGTTGCTTAGTCAATGACTACCTGGCCTTTTCAGGAGTGGGGTCTTGAAAAAAAAAGAGGAAAAAGGATGAATCACAAATTAATAATGTTATTACTCTAACGGTATAATATTAATTTCTTTCAGTTGTTACACCGTATATGTAAACCACATAAAATATCAAGTGGATATGTTGTGGTTTAGGGTGCTGGGAACCCCAAAATGCAAGGGTACAGGGGTGTCTTCCTTGAAAGAATTTGACCGGGGTAGCTAGGTGGCACAGTGAGTACAGCACCAGCCCTGGAGTCAGGAGGACCTGAGTTCAAATCTGGCCTCAGACACTTGACACAGTACTAGCTGTGTGAACTTGGGCAAGACATTTAACCCCAATTACCCTGCTTTACCCCCTACAAAAAAAGAAAGAAAAAAAGAAAGAAAGAAAGAATTTGACTACTTAAGCCTTCTTTCAGTCAGAGTAGTGATGTTTTATTATAACACTGGTTAGACAGGCAAGATTCCCAGTAAATCTGCAGCATTGGGTCACCAATAGGAGCAATGAAGATTCTTAGTGAATCTTCAAAATTTAATGGGGTACTTATTGGTACTTATATACAAGAAAAGACTGTGTGGAGACATGGTTAGGATTAAAGAGTGGTAAATAGCCTGGGGTGGTCCAGGGACAAGAGAAAGGGTTTAGATAGGATTAAGGAGTGGGTAAATAGCCTGGGGTGTTTCACGTGAAGAGACTAAAAGGAGAGCCACAGTGAAAGGGTAGTTAAAAGAATTAGAGTATCTAGTTGGGCTGGGATGGACCTCAAGTTCTAGAGGTAGCCCTGAGGAGTAGGAGGTGCTCACCTTTTACTCTTAGCTTCTTGCTGCCTATTTGAAATAGGTTTTCATCTTATGAACTTAGCTGTTTCCTTTATACTGACTTTTTCCTCTTTCTCTCTGTAAAAGTATGATCGGCCCAGATGTGTATTTCCTTGTGTTATTTTGTTTGTAGTCTGAGAGCCTGGCAGGACAGCTTTAGTTTTAGCCATACAGAAGAGTGTTGACTGAGAAATTTCTTCCTGGTTTTGTCCTGGGCATTCCAACCACTGATCTACTGTTGGAGAATCTCTCTCTAATTGAGAGCACTTATTATGAGCCATTTATCTAATATTCATTATAAAAGTGTAAGTTCTCTAAAGCAGAACTCTAAAAGTGAATTGGGGGCCCTTCCCTTCCTTGGAAGGGAATTATTTATTTTTATTGTAATACCTAGAAGTCTCATGGATAGGTGCCAACAGTACTTCAGAAGAATATCATGACTGAACAAATGGAGAGCAAACATCTCTACTCTTCCTATACATACATCATTCTATAACAGAGCGTTGTGTCCCGCTATGTGTCCCATAGCCTTTTCACATGAACTTAGAGAAGAGAATCAAATTTTTTGAGTTGTCCTTGATGTTTTTCTTCGCCCTTTGCCATTCCATAAAGTTCAGGTTATTTCTTTAACAATTTGTCCCAACAGTTCTACAGAATAGTAACTAACTTGGGATGTATAAGGTCTCTTGTTTTATTGCTTATGCTTAAAAGAAATCCAAAATGTTGTTGTCATTTCCCTATATCCTCCTTTCCTTCCCCTCTCCATAAATCCTTGTCTTGCAATGGAAAAACCTCACAATTCAATAAAACAAACTAATATATTGATAATGTGCATACTTCAATCCCTACCTATAGTCCATCATTTTCTAATCAGTCCTCTGGAATCAATATTGGTTAATGCATTGATCTGATTGCCTTTAGTGCTCTTTTCCTTTATGTTATCATAGTCATTGTTTACATTGTTCTCTTGACTCTTTTTTCTTTATTCTATATCAATTTACACAGACCTTCCCAAATTTCTCTGAATTCTTCATATATTTTAGTTCTTATAGTTCCATATTCCGTTATATTCAAATACCACAATTCATTCAGCTTTCCCCAATCAACACTCACCCTCTATACCTCCAGTTTTTAGCTACTATAAAAAACACTGCTATAAACATTTTCATAAACATGGGGCCTTTCTCTTTCTCTTCAACTTCCTTTGGAGCAAATACGTAGTAGTAGTGATATCACTGGATCAAAGGGCAGAAATACTTTAGTCACATTTCTTGCATAATTCTAAATTTTTTTTCCAGAGTGGTTAAATCAACTCTCAGCTCAGCCAGTAGTATGTGAGGGTACCTGCCTTCGTTCACTTCTGCTAACTTCAATTATTTCCACCTTTTATCACATTTGTTAATTTTATGGGTTTGACATAAAATTAGGAAGTTAATCAGAAATTTCTGTCTTGGACTCCTTTATTTTCTACTGGATTTGAAGTATTGGGATTCTTCAGTGAGTCTTATGATTAATAATTCTCATTAAAACTGAGAGGGCAGTTGTATCTGTAAGTTAAGTGTCACAATATCGATGATGACCATGAATATGCCTGTATAATTCTGTATTGAAGAATATAAGAGATTCTCCATATAGAAGGCAAAAAGTAAAACATTTATTCAGACACTAGAGGATCAAATCCCAAAACCAATAATTCCAATTTGACATAGCAGCAATTGTATCCCCAAATCAGTAAGTCCACTTCATTAGAACAGCAAGGAAATTAAAACGCAATATCTCAGCAGGGAACCAAGCCATCCCGCAAGCTTCCCCTCTGCTGGTGCCTTTCTATAAGCACTCACTCATGAATCCTAGTTGTCTGCTTGCCTGTGTCCTCTTTTCCTGCAGTCCTGAGAGCTTGCAGTTCTGAGAGCACTTGCAGTTATGACACCTTAAGGGCTACGCTCAGGGTATATATACCCTTTTTTAGGGCCCAACGGCTTCACACCTCTTGTTACCTAACTAGCAAGAGGGTGGGCCTTCCTACAAACAAGCCTCCCCAATCAAGCTTCCCTTACCTAGCTCCACTTAAGACCTATTAATGGGGTTAATGGTAGGGAAAATCTTTAATCACATTAAGACCACAGCAGTTTAAAGTACTTATATTAGATCTAAAAAATACCGCAGCTTTTTTTGGAGTTAGGTATATTACTACAATAGCACAAGAAATATATTTCAGGAGTTTGGCTAATAGTATGTCTACATCTGTATTGCTCTCCACTATTTCTTGATAAAATTTTGCCCCAAAAAGGGTTACTTAGTCTTTATATCAGTTTATTGTTCTAAATGTGGCAATATATCAGTGGTTTCCTCAAGACTTTTACTGTAAGAGTCAGTAAGCTGTTATTTAATTCAATTGATGTCAGCAAAAAACAAATATACCCCCAAACTGTGATATAAATTTTTGCCAATTGTACCTACAAATACAGTCAAAATCTTGAGAAAGAACATTTTTCAAGAGAGCAATTCTGAAAATAGCAGAAATCACTTTTACTCATAAGACATTCTTTTTTTTTCCACCAGACTTTAGCATGTTTTCCAAGTCATAGCAATAACATTGGGGATTTCCAGTCTTTTGTCTGTGTTGTCTCAGGGACCAGCTGATGGAATGCAAGCCTAGATACTATTCTCAGTAATTATTGAAGAATATAGATATTCCCTTGATGAGCTTCTAAGATAAAAGTTATTTTAAAGTTTGGAGGACCTCATTTACCATGAAGGATTGAATACCATGGACTAACCTTGACCTTTGTATCCACTGTTCTTATCCACCCTCATGGATATAGGCCCAAAGACAGTTGGGGGTGGGAGTTATGCTGATACAAAGCAGTCCTGGGATAGAAGTCTAAACAGATGCCAAGTCATCCCTAGGACATCAGGAACTTGAGAGTAGTCTGAGGATCGGTTTGCAAGTTTGAGATTACTCTAGACCTGCCAGATTCAGAGATCCCAAATTGAAATGGTTCCTAAAATCTGTCTTAAGGTGAACACAAATTCTTGAATTAGCTCCAGAATGAAAATGATTCAAGTATGGAATCTAAGCTTGGTAGTAGCTGTGGTTTGATAGGGATAACTTCAAAAATGTCAGCATTAGGAAATGGTCAGAACTAAATATGACGAAGAATGGGTGGATAGGAGAATAAAGTATTAAAAAAATTCACGTATAACTTTCTATGAATCTTGTGCCTGTCAGACTTCTAGAGAGTATCATTTGTGGTTTAAATAGTCAGTAAATTTTCCTATCCCTAGAGTCCCCTTTAATGCATTGTAGCATTAATACATTTGTGCCACCTAGTAATGCAATAAATAGTGCCCAAGTGTCTTTTAAACATCACTGTACTTCTCCATGCACTAGGGAGAAAGTTGCTTATTAAATACTCAGCATATGACTGCCAGCTAGGTAGATGAGAAATGAAAAGAAAACTGAGGTGCAAGAAGAATAAATAAGTACTGTGAGGTTCAGGGGAAATTAGGACTAGAACTTAGATTTCTGTCTGTTAATGTCACAGACCATGTCACAATCCATAGATATCAAGAATTCTCATTTTCCCAAGGCTATGTAATGAGGAAAAGGCTAGTGATAAAGCATTTTGAAAAAGTCACGGATGAGTCATAAAAATTCTGATTCACATTCCCATGTCACAAAAAAGATAATTAAGAATTTTATTCAATTTTGTGACATCTTGAAATTTTATAAAATGTTTCATCTTCATTGCTAAGGCAACTCCTCCTCTGTCTTCTGTTCCAAATCTTTCACCAATTAACCCCCCCCCACCTCCATTCCTTCTTTCCAGTGTCTTTGCTAAGAACTCTCCTTTTCGCCTACAAAAAGAGCTGAAGTAAAATAATGTAGCTTTATTTATCCATTTCAATTGTAGAGAACATGACAGAATGTAGGAGGAGTGCTAGTATGCTTACCTCTTTCAGAGAATGAATTCATCATGGATCAGCAACTTAAGCAAGTTCTTTCCTTCATTTTATTGCTACAGGAATCAGACTGTTGGGAAGCTGTGCTAGGTCATAAAAAATGCAGAGACTGTATTTCCTTTGACCCCATGGACTAAACAACAGCCTGATCCTGGAGACAGATTATAAACCTTCTTTGTAAGGGATGACTAGATAGCCTGTGTGATACAATCATAGAGACCCTTTCCAAACTCTTGCAGCCTTCCTCCTCATCTAATTAAATCAAAGATAGATGTATTTTGCTTAATTATTTTCCACAAGTATTTGGATTTTAGGTTTCTATAAAAAGCTTCAGGCATATGTGTGTGTGTGAGTAGAAACTTGCTAACACAAGCTGCCCACCATATTAAAAGCATGATAGATGTCTTTTTCCTGCTTAAATAAATATAAACACACTGTATGCTCTGAGACTCCATGGGAACCTAGCCCTGTAGCAATTTGCAAGGCATACTAGCTATTTCAACCCTGGCTGACAACTGGAGTTTATTCTCCCAGAAAATTTTTGGTCACCAAGGTTCACTGTTTTCATTCAAATTCTAGTGGAAAAACAAAAACAAACAAGTTGGAATTTTACTTTTCCTGATCAGAAACACAAACACACACACACAACATTCACTTGAAATGTTCTTTCTATATATCATACTGGGAGGCAAGAAACCCTAATCAGCCCTCCTCCACCCCTAAAATGAGAGCTTTTATGTAACACTCGGCCTTTCTGCCAGCTGAATTAGCTTCAAATAGTATTCGGGCAGTATCTGCCCCGCTCATTTGGGAGGAGGGGCCATGCTGCAAGCTGCTACTAGTCTTACACATTTTTTTTCACTTAAATAAAAACACAGGAGAATGAGAAGTTTTCATATTCACTATTTTAGGACCTATAATTTCCCTGGGAAGCTTACAACATTTTTTTTACTGCCTATTTTTATTCCCAACAATCTCTAACAGATAATCAATCAACATTTTTTTAAGCCCCTACTATCTGGCCAGCATTGGGCTTGATGGTGAGGATACAAATACACAATGAATCTTTATCAGTGATATAGTAGAAAGAACATCATTGCAACCTAAGTCTAGTTTGTCCCATTAGTTAGCTGAGTTGCTTCAATGACCTGGGCTTAATTTTCTCATCCGTATATGACAACAGTGTGAGAAAGCACTGGAATTCATCCCAGTTGGCTGAGGTTTTGTGGTAGCTGTCAGTCCAGTCCGGCCTGGCTCTCTCTTTGCCTCTGGGTGCTAGTTTGCCCTACATCCCAACATCTTGGCACTGTCTCTTGGCATCTTGGTTTCTGCTTAAGCCATTGCACCTGTCTAGGATCTGTCTTGCTCTTCTATTGCAATGCATCAGCTCAATGGCAGGGGCAATAGCCTATCAGTAGACTGTGCCTTGAGAGCTACCAGTTTCCACCTGTCTTCTCCTTGAAGCATCATACAAATGGCCCAGAAGACAGATCAGAAATCTCCTCCTTCCGTATGGAAAAAATGGCCTAGAATAGTTGACTGGAAATCTCTTCAATGTCAAAGAGAAAACTAAGAGACATTGGGAAATGTACACCCACATACATTTTTCCCCCTTTCTCCATTGTTCCACTGATTTATTTCCTCCAGTAAAACTTCCAAAAGACATTAGGAATACCTGTTACATGGAAAGTGGATGGATTCTATTGGATATTCTCTAAAGGCTTTCCTGACTAAAGTTCTATGATTTAGTTTTATAAGTCTGACAAATAAACAAAAAAGCAATAATAAAAACTCCCAAGAAATATTGTTTAGAGAGGTTATGTAAGGAAATATATGTCCCTGGACCATGTATTTTTACTAATAGACACAAAAGAAGGGATCCTGCTGTTTCTTCTTGCTTATTTGACTATGTATTATGTTGTGTAAATACAGTTACCTTAAAAGTATTTTAGTTATCAATCATGAAGTATCAGAACATTTACTGACTTTTTTAAAGGTATTTTGTATGAACACCATTTAAAGTCAGATATTAGGGAAGGAACCAAGAGGGTGGAGTACAGGTAGCAACTTCCCTGAACTCTCCCAATATTGCCCTCCAAACAATTTAAAAAAAAAAAAACATCTCAAATAAAGTTCTACAGTGGCAGAGCCAACAAAAAAAGACATTTTCCCCAGCCCAAGACAATTTAGGAGATTGTTAGGAGAGGTCTGTGATGCTGGAGTAGGGGTCACCCAGGAGCCTAACCCAGCAATAACAACACCTTCAGCAAGTCATGGAGGCAGCTGTGACAGCAACAGCAGCAGCTTCAGGAGCATTCAGGTCAGAGATGGTAAGGGTGTTGGACGATTGTCAGAAAGAGATTACAAGAGACCTTTTGTTGGCATTGGCTGCATGACTGTGTTGCATTGCCCATATAGTTCCAGGTCACAGTTCTGGGCAAAGAGAAGCACCAGTGCTTGTGTCCACCAGAGAAAAGGGGCCTTGGTTGCAGTTCTAGGTTAGAGAAGAGTTCTTGTGGTCACTCACAGGGAGAAAGGATGTTCCAAGGCAAAAAGGAACAGTAGCACTTGTGGTTACAGGAAAGCAGGAGACCTGGTCACAAGAGCTAGTTCTGGGAATTTGTAAATTTTTAGTGCTTCCAAGGTAGTATGATCCAAAAAAAGGGGGGTCACTGCTCTCCTGGCTTGTGCTCTGGTCTTTACCCAGGAAGGGCCCCTGCTTCTCTGCAACTGCAAGTGTTATTGTTCCTCTTGGCCCTGGAATTGTGACCTGAATCCGTGAGCTGCAGCAGTTACCAGACCTCTCAACCCACAAACAGCAAAGACAACAGAGAAGGTTAGTGGGAAAAGCTGCGCGGACTGAGGTAATCAAGAAAAAGAACAAGAAAAAGACATTGCAAGGGACTTACTAAAGTTGAACTGTTTTGTTTATATTCCTACATGGAAAGATGATGTGTATGATTCATGAGATCTCAGTATAGGGTACTGAAGGGAATATACATGTATGTATGTGTATGTGTGTATATATATATATATGTGTATATATATATGTTTATGTATATGTATGTGTATGTATGTATATATATATATGTATATATATATGTAGAGAAAGAGAGTGACAGAGAGAGAGAGAAAGAAAGAGAGAGAGAGTGGGCATAAGATGAGCTGAAGATGAATAAGGGATGAGAGAGGAATATATTGAGAGAGGGAGATAGGAAGAGATAGAATGGGGTATATTATCTCGCATAAAAGTGGCAAGAAAAAGCAGGAAGAGAAGGAGAAGAGAAGAGGTAGGTGAGGGGGAATGAGTGAATCTTGCCCTCATCAGATTTGACCTGAAGAGGGAATACCATACATACTCAGTTGGGTGTCTTACCCCACAGGAAAGAAGGAGGAAGAAGATAAAAAAAGGGGGGATGATGGAAGGGAGGGCAGATGGGG
>CM053622.1:177935923-177953340 GCA_028646595.1 Phalanger gymnotis
AAAAGATTTAATCATAAAAAAAAAGAAAGACACCATGGGTAGCATGTATCTAGATCTAGACATGCCAGTCAGCTCTCAAATCCCCTAAGACCAATCTAGATCTATATAGATCTAGATTTTAAGAGAGCTAGATCTACTTAGATCTAGGTAGAACATAGTGGGTTTGAGAACTTATTGGCATTCTGGAATTTGTGGTTCAGAGGCAACTCATAGGTCCAAGAGCAATTTAGGCCATCTTGATCTTTGAGAAAGAAAGAGAACTCAAGTAATGCCCATGATTTTAATTGTTTGTTTTAAATTAAATTTGATCTTTTAAAATGATCAAGAATTTGCTTTTTTCTACTTCCTAACTCTCTCCATTCTCAGCACTACTTAAAAAAGTAAAGAAAAACAAAACCCTTGCAATAAAAAATATAGCCAAGCAAAATAAATTCCTATATTAACCATGTCCAAAAACGTGTGTCTCATTCTGCATATTAGTCTATTTTCTCTTTGGAAGATGTGGGTAGCACTTAGCATTCTAGACCTCTGGAATCATGGTTCATCATTGCATTGATCAAATTTCTTGATTCTTTCAAAATTGTTCATTTCTACAAAGTTGTTTTTTATAGTATAAATTGTTCACCTGGTCCTGCTCATTTCACTCTGCATCAGTCCATACAGGTGTTCCAAAGTCTCTCTAAAACCATCCCTTTTGCCATTTCTTACAGAATAATAATATTCCATTATATTTATATAGCATAACTTGTTCATCCATTCTCCAGTTGAGCAGCACTCAAGTTTCCAGTTCTTTGCAGCTACCAGAAGAATGCTGCTATAATGAGAGAGAGAGAGAGAGAGAACGCACTGTGCTAAGTGCTTTACAATTATTATCACATTTGATGCTCACCACCCTATGAGGTGGATGCTATTATTATCCATATTTTACAGATGAGGAAACTGAGGCAAATGATGGTGAAGTGATTTGCCCAGGGTCACACAGCTAGTAAGTGTCAGAGATAGTTAAGTGTTTACACTCAAGTCTTCCTGACTCCACATCCGGAGCTCTATCCACTGTGCTATCATAGGGCAGGGCAGAGCAAAACTAGCCAAATATTCCAGATCCAAGAGGACCTCATAGATTTGAATGTTATGCAACACAACAGATCTCTATGTCCAGAAGCATTAGAATTTAAATATTCATCTAACATACTTAGTATTCTTAGTCAGTGAAACTGATAAATGACATTTACATAAAATTCCCTTCACCAAGTTAAAAATGAAAGCTATTCTGATGACATTAAAAGTTTATTTTCTGTGACATTCTGTGCAAGGAATGAAAAGTAATAATGCACCAATCAACTGTGTGTGTTGAACCTATTTATGAGTCCCAAGTCGCATTAGTAAAACTCTTCAGATAGCTGTAACAATTATTTGTTCATGTACCCCTCATTTCCATTTCAGCATTTGATTATTTTAAAGTCACTTTTTATAAAAAGATTCCTGCAGTCTACATAAATACTTGTATTGTTTGCCAAGAAGGCTTAGTTGATGAATACTCTCTAGCATGGTATAAAGGAAATTGAAACAAAATCTATTGAATAAAAGCATTTATTAATGTTTGTACCCACTATGTGCAAGGCACTGTGCCGGATGTGAAGTCAGGAAACCTGAGTTGAAATAGCGGCTTCACTACTTTCTAGTTATATGATTATAGGCAAATCACTTTTCCGAGCCTCTGTTTCTTCATCTATAAAATGGGAATAATATTTTCATCATCTACAATGCATTTTAAACTATAATGTTCTATATAAGCGTGATTTATTACCATCAAACAAAAGACAATCCGTATTTATTTGGTGTCTATCTTATATGCGTATTTTCCTATATATATCTTGTTTCTTCCCAGTAGAATGAAAGCTTCCTGAAAACAATGACTGTCTTGCTTTGCCTTTTTATCCTTAAAAGTCAAGTACATAACAGGCATTTAATAGATGGTAGTTGATTTATTGATTAATTGATTGATTCAATAAAAAGGGGTAAGGGTGAGGTAGATGACTTTAGATCTTCAGAGAAACTGCATTTCTATTATTTATTTCTATCATTAATATCATTTCTATTACCCCGCTTAACTCAAACCCTCTTGTTAAACCAGTTTTGTTAGTTTCAATCACCACCCACCTTAGAACTCCATCATATCCCATAAATATCAAACAGGGATGTGTGGCATGTGGATCACAGTTCCAAGTACACCTGAACCAGATTAAAATGTAATTGGGAAGTATTTTACAAAATAAAAAGAAATGAAATAAAACAGAAACTATTACATTTTAAACTAAGTCAATATGTAGCCCACAAAGATCGTTATGTATAGATTAGTATCCCCCATTTCTATTTGAGTTTAACACCACTGCCCAACACTAATAAGTCTCCCTCTCTCCCTTCTAAAAATCAGGAAGGGCCCATTTTAAGCAAGATGATTCCATATTGTTTTTGCCGAGTAAAAGAGGAAAATATTTTTCCTTTTTGGGGGCTGACGTTCTTTTGCATATTTCTGTGAAGCAACAGATTTATTGGAGTCTTTTACCACGGCATTATCAATTGCCAAAGGAAAGCACCAATAAAACTTTCTGAATGGTACACAGAATTTGGGATCATGGAAATAAATTGCATCTGGAGGAAAAAATCAAATTATCCAGCTTGCTTCAAACCTCTGAGCTGATTTCTGGATGAGCTCTCCACAGGAAGTAATATGAATGCTGACTTGTCTGAAGCACAGTAATAATGCTACTTTTGTACTAATCAGATTAGGTGCCTGTAAAAGAAAGCAGCACCTTATCTTAATCTAACATCACTTTATTTCCTCCATCCTTAGCTTTTTTGCATTTTATACACATTTATGTCATGCTGTGACTTTGATGAAAAAGCAGACATTCGAAAAATCACATTGGCTATGCCAGATTTAGAAATATCTAGCATCTCAGGCCTGTATTTCCCTATACTCAAAACTAAAAGAATGAAAATCATGTACTGTGAAAAGCAAAAGTTGCTTTCAAATCAACGTATAGTCTGAATCAAAGTTAAATGGAATTTTATGGGTTTGTTCTTATGATCAGGTAAAGGAAATATCATTTTCTAGGAGACTCAGTTCTCCAAAAAAGTCCTACTCTGAGGTATGGGGATAACCTTGAACTGTTAAAGGCTATTTTAAAGGAATGGGAGTTCTGGTGAAGTCCAACAAGCTAAAAAGATAGTACAGAATATATCTGACATCTAAGGACTAGTCTGCCTGCCTGCAGAAGAGCTCATCATCAGATGATAGGTTTCTAGATTTACTAAACAGGTAAAATGAAAAATGAGCCTCTGTTTGATTTTGTGATGATGATACCAGTGTGACAGCAAAGAGGGAAAAAGGTAGTAGAAATCACACAACTTTTAGGTCAGCTATAAACATATATGTAAACATTAAAACAGTAAATGTGAAGTCTTTGCCCAGATACTAAGAAACTGATACACTTCTTGAGGAAATTAATCACAACCATACTGACATTCTTGTTGTAAATTAAATGAAAAGATCAGGTGTAGTGGCAGGGTTTTGTCCCAGGGCACCAAAGTTTAGAGGATGAAAAATTTAGCACCTGGAATCCCTCAGCAGCATAGAGACGGAAAAAAAACCAAATAAAACCTGACCTCAGTAAGAACAAAATTACCATTTCGTGAGGTAATTTTTAATAGCATCCATTTGTGAGCCACTAGAGTAATTTCCCCTCCTGCCCAACGAAATTTGTCTTAAATGTGTTTTGTGCTATTCTCACATCATGAATTACAAGGTTGATAGAGGGTTCAATCTATGCTTTCTGCCCTGGGTGGTCATTCTGCTTGCCCTGGTAACCAAAATTGCTAGTTAAGGTTCTGCAGGAGATATATAGAAGTTGAAGCTAAATGGAAAGCTGGCTGACTGGCTCTCCTCAGAGAGACAAATAAAGCAGTTGGAAGAATTACCTTCATTTGTCCCCAAGGGCAAAAAGAAGCATTATTTCATAGGATATTCAGATGTGCTTTAACTGTGCTCATGAGAAGCATAAGCAAATAAACCACCACAATAAAACGTAGATAAAAAGTTGAACACCACAAGGCCAAACACAGATTTCTGAACATGCCACTATTTGATTGGGTTGACGTGACCCGTTCATTACTTTTTGTTTGGATTTAAGTGTTTGTTTAGTATTTTGCTATTTCTGTATCCGCTTAACTTTATTCTCATCCAGCCCATATCTCTCCAGCATAGCATGAGTCTTTCTCAAATGCCTTGCTAAGACCCTATGGTTATGACAGTCCTTGCTAAGATCCAGCTATCCTACAATTATGACACTTCCCTGCTCTACCAGTCTAGTAATCTTACAGCCAGGGGAGACAACGAGGAGTGAGACATATAGATAAAGTATAATGAGAGCTCAAACGTAAGATCAGCTCTGGGCCAGATGGATCACAGAAAGCTGTGGGAAGGAAGTTATCCCTGAGAGGGGCATTGATTGTTTCCTGCTTCTCTGTTTGACATCTTTTATGCAATTAGCAGATTTTTTAAAAAAAAAAATAAGTTTTTGATATCTTTTGTTTTTACACCATCTACATATTCCAATATATCCTTCTTCCCCATTGCCCCAGAACCATCCCATATACTTAGCACATTCTAACTTTTTTTTTTTCTTTGAATAAGTCTCTCCTCTCTGGGCCTCAGTTTTCCCTCTATAAAATGAGGAAGTTGGATTGGACGAGCTTTAAGGTCCCTTCCATTTCTAAGTGTATCATCCTAGGACTCTGGGCTCATTAGGGGGAAGGGAGCAGCCTAGGGGCTCCAAAGATGAACTGCACAATTTTCCCCTGTCTATATTTGTATATCTGTGCATATATTGTACCACCCCTCCTCCTCCACTCCAACAGAGTATATGTGCCTTGAGAGCAGGAGCAACAATCTTTTTGTCTTTACATTCTGGTATTTAATAAGTGCTTGTTGAATGAATGAATGAATGAATGAATGAAGAGACAATATGATCCAATGGTTAGAGAATGATATGCTTATAATTAGTAAGAGTTCAAGTCCTACCTTTGACATACGCTATCATGTCATTGCTCACTGCCCCAGGCAAGGATCTAAATTGAGGAATGGTTACTGACCTGTACTGACAGAGGGAGGTTCCTCACCAGAAATTCCCTACATCATTGAAATCACACGTTTAGACCGAAAAAAAAAAGTGCCACAATTTCAAAATGTTTCAAAACTAAAAATCCCATCGTCCTAAATGATTTGGCTAATATTAAAGTGGCAGTGTGGTATCAAGTATATTGGTTTGGGGTTCAAAGAACCTTGGTTCAGACCTCGGCTCTACCATTTGCTCTCTGTGTGACTTGGGGCAAGCCATTTTAATTTCGCCAAGCATTGGCTTCCTTATCTCTAAAATTAGGATATTAGACTAGGTAATCTCTATAGTTAGAGCTTTGGGCCTGGAGGCAGGAAGTCAGGAAGACCTGAATTCAAATCCAGCCTCAGATGCTTACTAGATACATGACCCTGGGCAAGTCAATTAACCCTGTTTACCTCAGTTTCTTCATCTGTAAAATGAGCTGGAGAAGGAAATGGCAAACCACTTCAGTATCTTTGCCAAGAAAACCCCAAATGGAGTGAAGAAAAGCCAGACACATGTGAAATGTCTGAACAACAACGAATCTCTATAGTGTCTTCTGTCTCTAAATCCTATGACTCTATAAAGTGGTCAGTGGGAAATTCATTATCATCCCTCACCTAGGGATTAAATAAGATGAGATCTCAGATTTGGATTCTTGCAGTGGAGTCAGAGGAATTAACTAGACATAAGACAAAGGGGATTCCAAATAAACATTCCTTTGCTAGGCATTCATTACAACAACAAAAAAAATCCATATGTTATTAAAGCATTTTTTTTGGGTCACCAAGTTCCCGTAGCACTGGGAATAGAGTCTAAAATTTTTGACACACAGTGGCAGAGGATCATGGGATTTCAAGCTGCCCTAGCTGGACATCTAGTTCACCTCCCTCATTTCAGAGATGGGGAAACTGAGGCCCAGAGAGGTGAAGTCATAAAGGTAATGTCCTAGATTTCTATCCTAATTCTTGTGCTTTTATGACACATTTATGTGGAATCTATATGAGAAATACACATGATCCGGAGCCCAGTCAATTTAGCCATCTTATTGATTGTCCCAGGTCAGCACAGCATCAATTAAACGATTGTGAAGTGCTGTGGTGTCACGGAATCAACATTGGGCTGAGACTCCGGAGCCCTCTAGTGGCATGCTTTTTCATCTTCAAACTTTTAATGAATAAGTAGGATGAAGATGGCAATGCCAGGATTACCAAATTTGTAGGAGACAAAAAACCTTGAGTTATGGTTATTAAGCTGGATGACACAACCAAGTTTCAAAAAATTCTCACCAGGCTGAAACACTGAGCCAAAATTTAACAACGTGAAATTGAATAGAAAATCAAAGTCCTGAACTTAGATTAAAAAAAAAAAAAACAAACAACAAAACAAAACAGCACAACTCTTCTGGTATAGAATGAGGCAGTTGATGTGAACAGAGGCCTTTAGTGGAATGTAAGTTTAATTTGAATCAGCAGTTTTATAAGGCTGTCAAAAAAAAGCATCCTTGGCCTGCCATCAGTTGAATCGCATAGGGTGTTTAGAGTAAGGGAAGTAATAGGTTGTTAGTAAGAGTTCAAGTCCTACCTTTGACATAGGCTAGCTATGTGACCCTTCAATTGGGTCACATATCTGAAGTCACGGAGATAATAATTTATAGGTTCCTAGCCAAATTCTTCGATTCTAAGTCCTGTGGTGTTATTCCTCATTCATGTTGAATCTACATGAGAACTAGCCAGGTGATCCACTGCCCAGCCAATAGCCAGCTTAATGATTCTCACAGGTCAGTACACTATTAATTAAGCCACAGCGAAGTCTACTACTCTTTCCAATATATTGCCCCGCCTCTATTGTGCTGGTTTTTTAATACATTTTAAAGAGGGAAATTAATCAATTAGTCATCTCCAGAAAGGTGGGTAGAATGGGAAGGAGTCTTGACATTATTGCACAGAAGGAACAGTTCATGACAGAGGGCTTATTTAGTCAAAACTTCAACATTTTTATTTTGTTTATTATATTTATTTTATTTTATTTCATTTTTACCAAAAGTGTAATTAGTTGTCTCAGGAGACAGTGGGTTCCCCCTCACTGGAAGCTGAATGACCACTTGGCAGGCATATTGTTGACAGGATTTCTCTTGAGATGTCTTGGATCCCATCCAACTCCGAGGTTCTTTAACTCTATAAAAATCATCCAAATATATTTAGTTTGACTTTTTATTCACCAACTAACCTCCTGATATTAATTTATGTTTCCCAAGGAGACTTCTGAGGGAAGAATGTGTAGACTATGTGACATCAATATTCTCATTGATTTTTGGCAGTTATATTTCTCAGTGTAAGTTAGTAAATTGGGATATTGCTTTCCGGATCAGTGTCTTGTGAGTTTTGCTTGCACGAATCATTTCCCCCATGTCTTGATCACTCTTGGCATCATGTATAAGTCTCTTCCAACTTTCCTCCCAGGACACAAATGACCTCTGAAGCAACCAAACAGGTATAGAACTTAAACTGAATCTGAATGCAGACTGATCCTCCCCATTCTATTAGCTGTGCCTGGCCTTTGAGGCAATTTAACAAACGTAGGCAGTAGAAAAAGAAGTGAAAAAGACATAGGTAGGACACCCCCTTCTTGTCTCCCTTCCTAAAGGAGTGGCTATCCCAGTAAAGCAGAAGGAAAATTTCCCAGAGCTCCCAGTCTGCTGAAGCCGCCTTGTTTTCCTTGCTTTTACTCTTCTCTCTGCTTACAGACACTACCTTAATTTAGGTCCTTGCCTAGACTCTTGTAATTGTTCTCACTGCCTCAAGTCTCTCACCACTCTAGCTAAGTGATAGATGGAGAGGGGAGAGACTCGAAGCAGAAAGACCAGTAGGAAGGCTATTGCAATAGTCCAGGCGAAATACAATGAGGGCTTGAACTAAAGGAGCAGCCATATGAGGGTAAAGCTGCCAAAGTGATTTCCCTTAAGCTCAGATCTAACCATGTCATTTCCCTACTCAATAAACTCCAGTGATACAATATTGCTTCTAGGATCAAATATACATTTCCTTGGCTTTTAAAGCTCATCACAACTTGGTTTGAACTTGTCCTTCCAGCCCTAATGTATGCTAGTCCACTTTCCTCACTCTGTGATTTACTCTAGGTAAACTCTTTGTCCCTAACACATAACACCCCACCTCCCATTTTTTGTGCCTTTGTATTGGTCATCCCTTATGCCTGGAATGCACTTCAAAGTCAGCTCAACCTCATAGACTGTTTATTGTGTAAGGTAGGTCATATGATGATAACAGACAAATGAGAAAAGACAGAATTATTCAGTTTTCATTTTGTTTGGTTTTCTCTTCCCCTGACTTTTGAACTTGAAAAAAGAGGTCACAAATATCTAACGGTTTGTTGATATTTAGATAAGTAAGACTATAGGAAGAAAACACTTAGCTGCCCTTTATAAATTCAAGTTACCTGATCTGGATAAATTACATCTTTGGGTCCTGATAAAACTGTCAGAAATTATTTCTGAGTCATTGTCAATGGTCTTCAAAAGATCATAGAAACAGTGAGAGGCACTGGAGGACAGATATTCTAATTTTTTTTTTTAAGAAAAAGGGGTGGGAAAGAACAGAGGGATAAAACTATAGTTCAATAAGCTTGATTCTGATTTCCAGGAGACTTTCGGAATGCATCATTATCGAAAGTGAACATCTTTAAAAAAAAAACTTCATGTTTATATAGTTCTTTAAAGTTGGCAAAGCCCTTTTGCAAACATTATCTAACTTGACCCTCACAATAACCCTGGGAGGTAGGTGCTAATTGTTGTCCCTATTTTACAGATGACAAAACTGAAACAGACAGCACTTAAGTGACTTACCCAGGGTCATATAGGAGGAAGAGTCTGAGGTTAAATTTGAATTCAGGTCTTCCTGACTCCACTTCCAAGGCCCTATCCCTTGTGCAGCATAGCTGCCTTCAGAAAAAAGAAGCGGTGATTACAAAGATGTAATTCAGTATAGCTACATCAAGAACAAGTCATGCCAAACGAACCTCATTAACTTTTTTGGATAGGGTTACCAAACTAGTAAATCAAGTGGGTGCTAGTCATACAGCTAACCAAGACTTTAGCAAAACAATTTATAAAGTACAGTTGTGCCTCAACATTATTGGGCTCCACAGTTGAGGTTTTGGTTATTCTTAGGTTGGCCATCAATAACAAAGTGGGAATTTTTGGAGATTTGCAGTGTACTGTGGGAAAATTGCAAATGATTCACGTATGCAGAGAAATTATTTTTAGTAAGTTGTAAATGTATAAATACTGTATATTATTAATCTGTTTTTATCATTTACTACCATAAGTATACATATAGAAATTTATTATAGACAGCTAAATTTTGTTAAAAGTTTTAGTGCGCTAAAGAACTATGGACTATGTACTCTTTGGGAACACCTCCTCTTTGTCTCTCTACCATCCAGACTCAGTCGCATAATTTTCTCTTGCTTTGATCATTGTATCTTGTGCTTTTCATAGGAGAAGGAAATTCATGAAGCAGGTACAGCAGCTACGTCTGTGGCTGCAAAGACTTTGCATAGTGTGTGAGATACTAATCTCATAGAAACTGCAACTTTTTTATGAGTGCAGTGTGTTTCTCTACATGTTTTATGTATTAAATAAACATGATCAGAATTATTAAAAATAAAGGTTTGGAGTGGGGCCTGGAATTATTTGGCTTTTTCATATTTGTGGGGGTCCTGAGCCCCTAGCCCCATCAAAAGTTGAAGGATGACTATATTTCACATTATTCTTGTGGAGAAGATGGAGAAATGTGGACTAGTTCTGGATGCCATAGTTTAATTTAAGGACATTGCTAAATTGTAGAGCACTGAGAGGAGGGAAATCAACATAGTGAAGGGCCTCGAGTCCATGCCTTGTGAGAATCAACTGAAGGAAGTGGGAATATTTAGCCTGGAGAAAAGAAGAGTCAGGGAGAACATGATAACTGCCTTTGAGTATTTGAAGAGTTGTCATGTGGGAGAGTAATTAGATTTGTTCTGGATCTTCCCAGAACGCAGAACCAGAACAGTGGGTGGACATGACGAAGTGGCTAATTTAAGATTGACTTCAGGAAAATATTTCTAACAGTTAGAGCAATCCAATGACAGAATGGATTTCCTCAGGAAGAGGTAGGTTCCTTATCATTGGAGGTGTTCAAGCAGAGTCCAGATGGCCACTAGTAAAGTATGGTACAGTGGGGATTTGACCTTGTTCCTCATCTTCCTCATTGTTAAAATGAAGGGGTTGGATTAGATGATATGTAATATCCCTTCCAGTTCCAAGACCTGATTATCAGTTAGTTTCTTAGACTACAAAGCGACCTAAGGTCATGCCACCAACAGGCAGATCCACTGAATGACTCAGCCAGACACCTGGCCATTTGCTCCTTTTGTTATAGCCTTAACTGTAGCGACATAACACACGCTTAATTGCCAATAGTTATCAACCATCAAAAACATCAAAACAATCAAATAATGATGATAATAAGCTACTATGTATATGTGTAAATGTTATGCACACATATACATACATGTATGTGCGTATATGTACAGATACACATATTATATATGTATGCGTGTATATATACATATACGCACACATAATACATCTCAAGATATAGATAGAATCTAGTCATGAATTGCCATTTTCATGTCAGTTAGGTAATTCTTTTGGCAGGGGCAGCTAAAACTGGTCTGGGAAAAAAAAGTTAATACTGGAAAAGTAGGGATGATTAGACATCCATCACTGACAAAAGACAAGCATGGATTGGTCAGCAGCAAGTAAAAGTCAGTAGTGGGTGATCAAGAGTATTCAGGTATTCTATCAGAAAGTCAAGTCTAGAGCTAATCTGTAATCTGAGATCAAGATAGGCCTAGAATGAATAAAGCAGGTGCATAATCAAAAGTAATGATGCCCCATACCGAGGCTTTTTATATTGACGGACTCTGGCTTCTTCCAGTTGCCCCATTCAAGTTGGAGCTATGGGTGTTAAGAAATCAAGTCCAATAGAAGTGTTCTGACAATGCCTTTCAGCATCATCAATGAGTGCCACATTCTCAAACTGAAGTTTCTCTTTTAGTTGGGTGCTGAGGATTCTTTTAGTAATTTTTGTGTTTATAATCTGGAGCAGTTAGTTGGCACAGTAGAGAGTCAGACCTGAAGTCAGAAAGATTCATCTTCCTAAATTCAAATCTGGCCTCAGACACTTATTAGCTGTGCGACCCTGGGCAAGTCACTTAACCGTGTTTGCCTCAGTTTCTTCATCTATAAAATGAGCTGGACAAGGAAATGGCAAACCACTCTGATATCTTTTCTAAGAAGATCCCAAATGGGGTCACAAAGAGTCAGTCATGACTGAAATGACTGAGTAACAAACACAACAAAGGGTTGTAAGTATAGGACTCTGAGAATCTATTGTCATTTCTTCTAATTGTCTTCTAGTGGAAATGGTGTGACTCTGGTTTGGATGAAAAACCTGGACCACACAGCAACCAATGACACAGTGCACTTCATTCCCCAATTTGATTTCCTGGGTTACAAACTTTTCAGTCTATGAAATATTCCAACAGACATCTCCAGAACTTGGAATATCAAATGAACAAAGCTATATTTCGGGTTTATAAAATAACTAAATTATCTTTCATGGGCTACTCTGTTTCCATAGCTTTAGTTCAGTTGATCAGTGTTCAGCAAGCATTTATTAAGTGCTTACTATTTACCAAGCACTCTGCCAAGTGCTAGGAATAAAAAGAAAACATAGTTTCTGTCCTCTGAGAGCTCACATTTTAACGGAGGTCTTGAAAACTCTGGGGTAGCCCCAGAAGCTTGGAAGAACAAAGGAATTGATGTTTGGAGAAGTCTGTAGAGAGAAGGAGGACTCTATCTCTTAAATTTGTGTGCTCTAAAAAGAAAGAACCTTTTAACATAAAAATTTTATAGACTGATACAAATTTGCTGCTGCTGCTGACTAGGTCTTGGCAAACTGCTGTAGAGTCCATTTGGTAATCTTCCTCTGTCTGTCTGGGAAAGGTGGGCAGAAAGTAGATTGTATTCTTGATGGGGTGCTTGTGATTGGACCCTAATTCTAACATCACATTTCCCCTTAGCTTCTGCTTGGGTGCCTATGTCTGAACTCCAGTTCTAACATCACATCTCACCCTCGCTTCAAAGCATTGGTCCAGGCAGCCTCTCTCCAGTTCAAGGGCAGCATGCATTACCAAAACAACTAGTTCTCACAACATATTCTCTCCCAGGCAGTCTCTCTCTAGCTAAATGGCAGTGTGCCCCAACTAACTTATACTTCTTCCTCAATAAGCAGCTATGCCCAATTATAGATTGATTCCCAGATGTTGATAGCTGACTATATGCTGAGTCTAACATACATCCTAGACATAGTCAAATGTGTACTCCCTTACATTAATCTTGTCTAACAAGACATGCGATGGAATCCACTTGGATATTCCCAGCCAGCTGTGAACTTTTGGTGACTTAGTGATGTTTCACACCACCTCCTAGCCCCCCCCCACCTTGGGCTATTTCCCAGTGAACTCTGGGTAAGATGCCTGCACAGTAGATGCAAAAAGTGCATGTTCCTTTAAGAACTGACCACTCCTTAACCATGCCTTAACCACTCCCTAATCCCACCCCAAAACACCTAATTGACAGGTTTCATTCCTAAATCTTGTACTTAAACTTTCCCTGTAGCCCTGTACGGTTGCAGGTTCCCTAAGAACTCTTGCCCTCTGAAAAGCGTAATAGACCTTTGCCTCCTTGACTTAAAGAATGCTTGGGTCTGTGAATTCATTCCAGGCAACCTGGGAACTTTGGTTTGGGATTCCTACATCCCTAGGTTTCATTTCTCCCTCAACATTCTGAAAAGTAGAGCAATTTGGACCTCTGGCCTGGCAGGATATCAACCAGGAGTTCATTCCAGTCTAAGAAGAGTGAGACTGCCTTAATAGCCAACATCCCTAACCACAGATGAAGGGGAAGATGGTGATAGTCATCCTAAATAAAATATCATTGTACATATAGTATTTTTCAAACCATACGGAACATTCACATAAGTTATCTAATTTGATACTCCCAATAACCTTGAGAGGCAGAGCAGACAAATGAGTAACTTTGTAGCTACATATATAACCTGAAGATCAGAAAAAGTTAAGTAACTTGCTCAGGGTCGTAAAGCTAGTAAGTAATGGATCATTCTTCCAACTCCAATACTAGTGTTTTTCTACCAGTTCTATTGTAAAGTGGAAGGTGACAAGGAACTGTGGTCATTAGGCAGTAGCAAGAAGGATCAGGTTGCTTGGAAATGTTTTTGTCCTAGGCACATATGTCACAGGTAGCCACCAATCTTTTGGCATCAGCTCATATAAAAGGCTACCACACCTCTTGGGTGATTGGGTGGATCACCTAAAGTACTCAAACAGGCTAGTGGTTGTCGAATAGCAATGGAACGAGATAGAGAATTTCACCCCTTAGGCTCATTCGGTTCAATTCAACGAACATTAAGTTTCTACTATGTGTAAGGTACTTACACACAGATTTTAAGGATGTAAGGATAAAAATGGCATAGTTCCTGACCTCTAGGAGCTTACGACTTTATATTGAGAAAAACATGAATAAAAATAAATGTGATAAAGAGTAGAAGGTGTTAGGGCTTATTGAATAAATAAGATATGAAAACTTGAAACAAAACCCCACATGTTGCTTTAAAATGTGCAAGAGAAATTAGCAACTTTTATCCAAACCATTTTACTAACATTGCAGATGCTTTGGGGCTCACCCTCTCAACCCCTGCTTAGGGGAATTGAGACCTATATTGGCATATCTGGTCTCCAGAGAATGGCTGATACATTCCCCCCAGGGGACCCAAGGATAACCCTGAGTGGTTAGGGGTGTCTGTCTAATGCTATTGAGCTCTGTCTCTCTGTCTCTGTCTCTTTCTCTCTCTATGTCTGTCTTTCTTTCTTGATGATCAGTTGATATCAATTAGCCAGGCAAAACTGATTAGCTTTTAGAAACAAATCTTTACTAAGGTCTTATAATAAGAATAATTGGTACCAAATCAGGTCTACACTCACCTACAAGTACATGCAGAGTCCAAGAGAAAGTGCTCTCAAGTTCAGAGACCACATGTGACAAAGTGGTTACTCATAACTACTAGTCATTGGGATTCTTTACCTCCCCTTTCATGGGATCTTCATAAAGTTCCCTTATCGTGTAGCTGTCTACTGGGATTCCTACGACAACAACAACAATAACATTTAAATAGTGCTCGCTTCAAGGTTTGCAAAGTGCTTTACAAATGTTATCATCGCAACAACCATTGGAGATAGGTATTATTATTATTATTATCATTCCCTTTTTCTGGAGGAAGAAACTGAGGAAAAAGAGATTAAATGACTTGTTCAGAGTCACACAGCTAATAAGGGTCTGAGGCTAGATTTGAACTCAGCTCTTCCTGACTCTAACTAGCACTCTCTCCACCCAGCTGCCTTGCTGAGGATATCTTTTCTCAGTGCACCTGGCTTGTCCTCAGCTCCTGACACAGATGGCGCTGCTGTTTGGGGGAATGTTGTTAGGACTTCTTTCAAATTTCACAAGGTCAACCTCTGGTCAAAGGGGAAGGCAGGAGAGAGAAGCGCTCTTCTCTTCTGATCCACTGCAGTCAGTTCCCTCTGGGCATTAGCTGGAACTGTTTCCATTACTGGGCGGGCTAGACTGGAGAATTCTGTGCTCTGAACTGGCTTGCTATTTTATTTAAAGACTCATAGGGCATAATTGAGTCTTTTCAGACAAGGCCAATATATTTCCTATGTAGCATCATTTCATTTGGTCCAATGGCTTTTATTCTTTCTAAATTAATTAAAAACCTTTTGCACCTAATTTAAAGCCATCCATTGACTGACTAAAGATGTTCTCACCTGATAAAATGTGGGGCAAAAAGAGGATCTTAGTAGTCACTTTAATATGAGTCGGGTGATTGATTGCCTCAACCAACCTCCACCCTTTCCCTAGCTCCAATTAAAAGGTGACAGTTAAAAGTACCTGAGCTTCTGGAAGAAAACAATTTCTCCTTCTTTTATCTGGTCAGGTACTTACGAACATTCCCTGTCTTTTCACCCAGGTGGCTTAGGAGAAAAGAGGTACAAGACTAACAAAGGAAAGAAGTTTCTAGGGTTGTTCCTGGACGGTTAATTCTCACTTCTTACTAGTGCACCCCTCTGTGGTGCAAGGCCTGCTAAGACTGTTGCTGGGATCCCCAAGCCAGCACATTAGACATTTAGAATTTTCTGGCATTTCCACTGCTAAAAAATATGAATAGCTTCTATTGTGTCATGTTTCAAATTCATCAAGAGAACTTCAGAAGACCAAAGCCTGTTTTTCGTTTCCACGTCTATCTCATAGGCATAAGCAGTTGGATTTTGGAGTGTGGGGATAATGCTTCAGTTATGTATTCAGAAAAGAATATGTTGAATAATTTAATCAAATCAATGACTCATTAATTCTCCTTAAATCCTACTTAGAGCTTATCTAAAGATGCTTCAAAGGTTTCAGTTCCCACACATTAGTTAACAGGGGGATACATTGGGCAATCAAAAGGAGGCCCAGTGTAGAAAAGAAAGAGATGGGTAGATTGAACAGAGAACAAATAGAGAACAAAGCATATATGCCCAAGTGGAAATATCTTTTTTTTTCCTTTTGAGTCAAGAGCATGTCCTTCTTTTAAATAGTGGGTCATTAGAAGAATGCTCTTAAGCTGACTAATTATTAATTGCTATTTAACTGTCTCTTTTTAATGAGAAATTAAGAAAATTGGATTTTTACCATTTCCCATTAAAAAAAGATAGTAAAAAATATAGCTTTTGAAGTGAAACTAAGCATTATATTGTATATAAACATGGGGCATATCATAAAACACTGATAAATGAAGGAATATATGCATATAAAAATTAAACTTTCAGTAAGTTAATAAACGATATCATCAACTCCCATGGATTCAGTTATCATCTCTAGTCTAATGATTCTCAAATGTACTTACCAGCCCTAACCTCTCTCCTGAATTTCAGGCTCACATTTACAGTTTCCTGCTGGACATCTAGAATTGGATTCCCATTGACAGTTTAAACTGAACATGTTGAATTCATCTCTTCCCCCACCCCATCATAAAATCCTTCTACCTGTTAAACTTCCCTATTGCTATCAAGGGCACCAACATCCTCCCCATCACCCAGGACCTAACCTTCATAACATTTCTCCCTAACACTGACATTACTCTCAGCATCACTTCATGCCTAGACTATGGTAATGACTGTACCTACAATGCTAAGTCTAACTAGAAGGAGGCTGCTACACTATCTTGGAGACCTCTAGCTCCACTTAGATATTCTGATGCTTTTAACTAGAGACTCCAGTTCCCCAGATGGTCTGATGGGATTAACTACAAAGAAGCCTCTCCAGTAGAAGAAACCTGATCTTTGTTAACTGTTGAAACAATGAGGTTCAGAAGTTATCACAAGGTTAAAACACTTTCTCCACTCTGCCCCCCATCACTGGACAGTTATCTCTATTACTCAACCTCTCAAATATGGAAAGTAGCTGAACAAAATCTCACTGGATAGGCTCCTTTTCCCTGTGGATATGTTGCTTTAAGGCCATGTAAAACTGAATCTATGTATACCCATATGTGTATATATACACATACATACACTTACATGTATATATATATATATATACATATATATGTAAATTTATGGGTGTATATGCGTTTATCTGTATCTCCTTTTGTTCTGAGTTTCGCTGGCACCCTGGCAACTACTTATCAGCTTATTCTAATTAAACATTTTATCTTCTAGCCTTGTTTCTTGATTTTTTGACCTCCAGTTTGACCTTGGTAATTACTTAGTTTCACTTTGAAAATTGTATGTTTTACTTTTCTTGTTCTTGTTCTTCTTGTTCTTCTACTTGTTCTTGTTCTTCTTTTTCTTCCTCTTGTTGTTGTTCTTGTTCTTCCTCTTGTTCAGGTTCTTCTTTTTCTTCCTCTTGTTGATGTTCTTGTTCTTCTTGTTCTTCCTCTTGTTCAGGTTCTTCTTTTTCTTCCTCTTGTTCTTGTTCTTCTTCTTGTTATCCTTGTTGTTCTTGTTGTTGTTGTTCTTCTTGTTGTTGTTCTTGTTGTTCTTGTTGTTGTTGTTCTTCTTGTTCTTCTTCTTGTT
>CM053622.1:177953440-177986492 GCA_028646595.1 Phalanger gymnotis
CTCTGCAAGAAGCCTTCCTCATTGCCCCTTAATACTAACGTCTTCCCTCCCTGCCCCCATCCCAGATTTTCTTGTATATGTCTTGTTTGTACGTTATTATTTCCATGTTTTCCTCCTCATTAGATGGTGAGGTCCTTGCTTATTTTTGCATCTGTATTTGCAACACTTAGACCAGTGAATGGCGCATAGGAAGCACTTAATAAGTGCTTATGGACTTGATGTGACTTGATTTTCAAGCCCCTTCATAAACTCTTTTCGTCTTTTCTCTTATTACTTTGGAAAAGATAAAACTGATTCTGATTCCGTTTTATAGTTGATTCTTTTCCCTATCACCCCCAGTATGTTGTAAAATTGTCTAAGCCATGTTTCTTTGTCTCTGAGTGTTTCAGCAATCGGGCTAGCAGCTGTTATGGGGGCGTAAGACCAACCCAAGCCCAACAACAAGAATGCTACCAGCACGCTGCAAAAGCACTGGTTCTTTTGATCTGCTTAACTAAGGAAAGCAAGGTGATGGGGTTGACAAGCTTACTTTAATTCAGCATACAAATATCATTCACTTAGTTCAGGGGAAAAAACCAGCACCCTGAACTTCAGAGCAAAATGCAAACAAAGTACAAACATCGACAGACAGACCTTATCTGATTCAAATCCCAATACAATTCATAGTTGCCAGCATCTGAGCTCGCCCGGGAGCTCATAACAAGGGCTGGCCCAGAGTCACACCAACCACCACTGCTGTGGGTAAGAGCTCCAAAGAAGAGGAAGCCAACCCCCGGTTTTATATCTTTTTCAGGGTCAGGGGTGAGTCACACACGTGTCTCACCCACGTGACCTAAAATTGTCACAAAGAGGTGACTTAAACCCACGTGGTCTAAGAGCCTCTGATGTCCCAAACCTGTCACTCGAACTCACGTGTAAACTAGGCCCTCCCTTAGTTAGCCCCACCTGGGGCCCCACCTTGGTTACCAAGTCACACCCACATAGGTTGAGCACCTGATTGGGGTTTGGGCCTGGGGCTTAGCACCTAGTAAGACTCAAAGACACTTAATTAATCATTTTAAAACAGCAAGAAAGTCCCAACTCAATTGATATTACACTGAGTTAAATTTAGAAGTTCAGCTTTCCTCTCTGAGTAAAGTTGCCCTACAAATTACCTCAATTTAAATGAATACATTGTCTCTACACATCTTACTTCCCATAGACAGCTGAAGGAGAATCGTCCTATCACTAACAAGCCTTGCAAGAGGCAGGTGGGCACCACCGATGAGCTTTCCATAGCAACAAAATGGAAGGAGGGGTTGTGGCTAACCCTGCGTCCTCTACTCCCATCCAATCATATCATTTTCCATCATCTACGATACTTCAGACTTTGTAATCATTCATATTGCTCTATGCCTCCAGTTCTTTGCTTTCTTGTACTTCCCAAAACTATGTGAAGGCTAGCTAGTAAGCCCTACCTCATGGTCTTTTGACTAAGGAGAGACCCCCATTTATTGGTAATTGCTAGTCTTACCAATAAGTTGAATATGCTTGGAACTTTGTGCCTCAGTTTACAATTGCAACATTCCCCTGTATGCACTTTATGCTCCAAACTGGACTACTCTTTGTACCGCCACTACTCTCAACCTCCAACCAATATAAGACACTTTGTGGTCTGTCTTTTATACCCTTGCTCCCCTTGTTGCTTGTGCTAGTAGAGTCATCTCTCCCTATCTTTGCTTGCCAAATTCCTAAAGGTTCCTTTAAAGCCCAGCTCAAATCTCACCTCCTTCAGGAAGCCTTTCCTGAGTCCCTCGTTGTGCACGACTTTTTGTCTCCAACTTCATGTAGCGTTTAGCTGTAATGCATTAAACATACATGGAGCAAAGATCCCACTCAACAGAAGAAACCCCTTTGGTTATTATAGGGCTCTGTACTGCCTATACCCACCCCTTCTCCCTAGTAGACTGTAAGCTCCTTGAGGGCAGGGACTGAATCTTATATAAACTGTCATATCCCTCATGACCTAAAACAATATTCTACACACAGTAATCACAGCTTTCTACCTTCTATGTTACTGAGCAATGGTTTCTCCTTTGAGCCAGGGATTATGCATTCAGCACCTCATGGCTGAACCTCTCCGTTTCATCAGGCTTATCTCTGACAAAAGAGAAGCTATCTTGATCCTTCTACTTATTCTAATCTTACTACTAGAAGGAGTTCTTCCTATGCTCTGTTTATACTGCCCTTTAAAAAAATGCACAGAAAGATTGAATCCCAGTTCACAGAGATGATAGAACTTGGCTAGATGAGAATTCCTAGATGCATTAGGAAGCTAACTGCTCTGTTTTCTCATGTTCTGCTCTGGATCACATCTTTTTAAAAAATTAGTTTGTAGAGCAACGTGTATAGCTAGAACTATTTGGCCTGGTGTGTGGCTGAAGCTAGATGGTCCTATGGGGGCCCTACTAGGGAACATGATCTCAGAATTCCAGGACATGGCCTTTTGGGGGATAATGAACTAAAGGAATTTTTTCCTTTTTTTTTAAAGTGATAAATGATGAGTGATTCTTTGATTGTCCCCCAGCCTTGTGGCTGTGGCCAGGTATGGTCTGTGTGTTGGCAGGGGGGAGGAATGGATATTATAGCAATTTTTAAAAGGCAGCTTGATTTCCTATCTTTTTCATCCCGAATCAGGTAGAGAATGTGACTCCAGTGAGTAACGGGAAAGGACATGTTGGTCCTTATCTACCTAGAAATCATGGTGAACTCTGGTGCACTAAGGTTATGACTAGGTAAGATTGAGCTGACCCTAGAATGGCCTTTGCCTCTTGTATGTTTGTTCTTTCCTGATCTTGGGTTCAAATGTCCAGGAGTGGAGGTGACCTCGGAAGGTTTTGTTTATTTCTTTGTTCGTTTTGAGCAACCAGTGCTAGAATTTAGCCTAGCCAATTAGCATGGCTAATGCTAACATTTATTTGTAGAGAATAGATTTTTTGAGATAAAACTTAAGGTCTTCTCCAACTTCAGAATGCCATAATTCTGTGACATTTATGCCATCAGGACATCTCATCATCTTTTCTTTTCTTCAGGGTTCCTGTTGAAGAGAACTTTGCTTTCATGACAATATCCTGCTTAGGGAACTTACCCTTACCAAGGACTTAGTAGAATGCCAGTGAACACTATCTCAGTCCCACATGACCTGTCCTATCTCTGCTTATGACCTCATGAGTTTAAAAGGTCTGGAGCTGAAAAGAGCCAGGGAAAAGTCCCTGGGCAACTCTTCCAGTGCTCTGAGAGAAGAGGACTACTGAGAGAAGGAGTGGCCCAAGCAAGGCCAATTGACCAGTTGTGCTGTTTGGACACTACTGAGCCCAGGTGAAATTTAAAATACCTAGCTAGCACAATTGCAAACTGCTTTATGTTCTGATGAAGTATCAATCAACCTCTCAGCCTATTTTATTGTAAGTAATTTAAAGTTAAGTTACTGAATCCTGTTTAATTTCTTATGTTCATATACCCTTATAAATGTTTGGTGTTTAGCATTCTTTTTTGTGTGTAAGAATAAATTACCTGACCCATACTTTGATTCACGTTGGGTATCAAGTACCTCTTTTAGTCTACTTTTCTTGGGAAAATTAGACTTGTGAGCCATAACCTAAGACTATATTTATATTTTGACATCTATAGAAAACCTAATATATTTATCTAACCTGAGGACTATCAAGGAACTTAATGAGTTAATATGTGTGAGAAAAGGAAGCTCCATCTTTTATAAAAGGCCAGATTCCCCAGAACTGAGCCCAATCAGTACACATACGGGAACAGAACAGGGTGTGAAGCTAGACCTAGTCCCTGTGGGCCTAACGATCCCTCAAGGTTAGAAATAAAAGTAATTCTTCTAAAGCCTTCTCTATCTCTATTTACATACATCCATTTATCAGTTTGCTTTTCTATTCCTGACATGTGGGAGCCAGAGAGGACTGGGCCAAATCTCTGGTTAGAATACTAGATGAAATGAATTTTTGGTTAATCTCTGAGGTTTGCTCTTTTTTGTTGCTGTTGTTGTTTTGTTTTGATGTAAGAAACCTCCCCCATGAAACTTAGTTCTCTGCCCTTGTGGTAGTCAAAATCAACCAGAACCTTTGGCTTTTGGCAATTCTCTGGCTATGCATACATTCTTGTGCTCCCTTGTTTGTCTACACACAGGAGGTATTAGAAAGCTTAGCTAACAGAGCTATATGGATTCTGGTATAGCTATGGCTCTGTATTCTCAGAGGAGCTATTATTGGATACTGCAAAAATGCAAGCAAAGGGGAAACACAGGCCAGCAGTCTTGATTTAGTTGCCTTAAGTTCTGAACTCAGGGAAAGGGTTAAAAACAGCATATTACAGACAGCATCAGCCCTTCTCTAGCACTTTAGGATTCTTGGCCATTTTTTGTGTTGTGGACCCCTTTGGTAGTCCAGTGAGGCCTATGGACTTATCAGAATAATGTTTTTAAATGCATTTTTAATAAATTAGATAGTGCCTACTATGTGCCAGGCACTATGATTAGTGCTTTTTACAAATATTTTCTTATTTGATCGTCACAACAATCCTGACAGGTAGGTGCTATTATTATCTCCATGTTGCAGTTGAAGAAACTGAGGCAAACAGTTAAGTGAGTTGCTTAGGTTCACCCAGCTAGTATCTGAGATCATATCTGAACTCAGATCTTCCTGACTCCAGACCTAGAGCTCTATCTTTTGAGTTACTTAGCTGCTTTAAAAAATAAGATACACAGGGTTCTAAATTTAATTGTGGACTGGTGTCAAGACTACCTGAGATGATGTCCCTCCATGTGGAGGATGGAGGCTAGGGAATTCTTTCTGGGAACTTGTGATGACATGTAAGTGAAGTGCTTTTGAAAAACTGGAACATGTATGGACATTCTGCAACTGGTTCTGTTTAGCTCGCCATAGGGCAAGGAGGAGTTTGTTTTCATTAATCGTAAAGCTAGAATTGTTGACATCTTCAAAGGGGTCTGCATCAGCTCTGGCTGTCTCTGCTGCATTCATACCTGGGGGAAGCAAGGTGACTGTTTAACTCAAGGCATCTGATGAGATTGTGTGGTAAGAGTGAGGCCCTTAGCAGCCCACTGTCCTCCAAACCCCCCTTTCCCAAACCCACCGAAACTGGAGTTTTTTGGCCTACTCATTTGTTCTTTTCTGTTCTAGGTTTAGGGAGTTGAGTCTTCGATGTAGGCCAGAAGTTTTAGTTACAGGAATCCAGGAGTCAGAATCCAGGCTGGGTGTTTCAGCCAGTGCAATCTCAATGCCCTAAGGAGCAAAGAATAAGAAGAGCCTTGGGAATGACCTTCAGGATACCAGATTAGCAAAACTCATGTGACTGTGATATGGCCTTTGGATGTGACCTTAGTGGGGCTAATGCTATGTAGGAGTTGAGCTAATCCGCCTCAGCCCTTCTCCCTACTCTCCCAGAGACTGAGCGGGGAGATTATGCCCCCAGAGGTGATGAGGGAAACGTTTGTATGGCTCTTCTTGCAACATTCTTTTGTAAAACCTAACCGGAGTTCTGTGCTTAAATGGAACTGGGACACTAGTCCTTGGCTCCTACAGCCAATAGGGTCTTGAGCCAATTGAAACGGAGGAAAGACAAACCACAAACATCTCAGAGTACCCTGGACCTCTGAGACATAGTTGTAGCAGACCTGGCCCTGAGAGAATAGGGTCAGAACATAAATGTTACACAAAGGAAAACAGTTATATTGGAACATAGGTATCAAAATATTTTTTAAACACCAAGTTTATCAATATCAGGTTAAGGATCATTGGAGGTTCCCCACCCCTGATTGCTGTTCTGTGAGAGCCTGAGCTCACCATGGCATTATCAACATCTATCCTTTCTCATGTGGTCCTTGACACAGTGCCTGGCATGCAGTAGATGCTTAATAGATGTTTATTGATTGATTGACTGAAATTTGTCTTTGCTTGCCTGTCACCAAACTTGAGGAAGTATCACATCTCAATCTGGTGGCATCATTGGCTCTCAAGTTTTGTGCTAGTTCCAATGGCAGCGGTGGCTCTGATTCCCCTCCTCATTTGTACTCATTTTCTCTTAGGCGTTCATTTCTAGCTCTGTGTTCTTGGGTATCACTATTCTCACAAAGTTTCTGCCCTCATCCTCTCAAGAAATGGGAAAAGGTTAGCTTATCAGTCGCATGGTTATATTAGCAAGGCATGAAATAGAGTAAGGATTCTTAACTTTTTTTGGTTTGTTCATGAGCCCCTTTGGCACTCTGATAAAGACTATAGACTCCCCATCAGAATAAAATTTTTAAGGACCTAAAAATATGTAGCATTACAAAAGAAATCAATTGTATTGAAATAGTTATAAAACATTAAAAAAAAGTTCAAAGACTCTAAATTAAGAACCTCTGGAATAGGGAAGACATTTGAGAGTTTGTCTGCCAATGGACTTTATCTCTTGCATCCTGTTACACATCGTACAATTTAGAGCAAAATTTAAAGAAATATAAACACTTAGGAACAAAGTATCTAGGACTTTGATTTCATGTGTAATATTTCCTTCCAAGTTAACCACATCTTTGGTATAGCTGCCATATTCCAATGCCCCAGCTTTCTTTGTCATTCAACAAGTTCTTTTAATTTTTTGCTTAGTTTCATGTTGTAGTTCTTTCTTTGTACTGGAAGAGGACCAATGGCAACACAGTGTTGGGGTCAAGATACAGTGCGTTTGACAGCGGCCAATGAGTCCAATACAAGCTCAGAAGGCTCTACAACTGATTGGGCACAAAGTCTATTTGAACATTTGAGATGGAGATGGCTAGATTTGCTCATCTCACATTTCTTTTGTGCTACTAAAATTCTGTTTTGCTCATAGAGCGCAGCACTTTCTTTAATTTGGGCATGCCGTGCTGGGCAATCCTATGCCAGTAGCATCCCCTATGTCTCACAATCGATACTAAAGTTCTTTAGAGACCTTCCTTGTACTGCTTCTCCTATGTGAGCTCTTGCCTTGTACAAATTCTCTGTAAAACAGATTTTTAGGCAAGGACATTTGGCATTTGGGCTATGTGGCCCACCCAATAGAATTGCAATCTCTGCGTAGAGTTTGAATGGTTGAGCTTGAGTTTGAGTGTCCAATACCTTATCTTGCCAGGTAATCTTCATGATTTTCCTAAAACAATCCAAATGGAAGCTGTTCAATTTTCTGCCCTGGCACTAGCAGACTGTCCCGGTTTCATAGGCATACAGCAATGAAGTCAGCACATGGGTTCTGTGGACCTTCAGTTTGGCATGCAACCTAATTCTTCTCTGCTACATTGTCTTCCAGAGCCTCCCAAATGCTGAGCTAGCTCTGGCAATGCATGTGTCAACCTCATCATCTCTATGTACATCCCTGGAAAGTATACCGCCATTGTGGTTTTGACTATCTAACTTCTCTGTTATAGTTTACTCTGTTCCTCTGTTCTATTTGCTTTATTCTGTTTCTCTCAGCATCCCACTCTTATTAATTCAACTCCTGTTTAGTTTACACTTCTGACTATTCCCTGAGAATTGATGATTTCTCCTCTGCTTCTGGTTACTTCATTTGCATTAAATTCCCACAGGAATATTAGTGGCTCTTGGCTATTAATTCTTCTGCAACTTTTCACATAGCTCTGACAATAAATACCTTTCTTAACTCTTAACTTTTGGGAATCTTAATCTTTCTACTTTTTTACCTTCATTCCTTGAACTTTTAACTTTAATTCATCCCCTCACTCTTGCTCCCGTGTTAAAAGCCCACTGGATTCTTGGAGTTAAATACCTTCTAGCTGCATTCACAGTAATAGCTATTTTTGGTATTAGCTTCAGCAGTTCAAATCTGTCATAGCTGACAGTAAGATAACGTCCAGAGGCTCTGGAATGTAGATATCTGATAGTAAATAAACAGATACATATGCACTCAGTGAAAGTAGTGTGCACAAAACCATCACAGGTAGCAGCTCTGCAGTTAATATGGAAAACTAAGAGAATAAGAGGAGACAGATAAATGACAGAGAAGATGACAAATGGTCCCACGAAGGTGTGATCTCATCAGTGAGAGCCCCTATCGGAGTAAATCTGCCAGAGACTATAAAAATCAGCCTCAAAGAGGCAGCTGATGCTGATTTTTTTTTTCAATCTGCCCATCTTGTTAAGCCTCTCTGAGAAAGGTGATTGCAGGGTGGGGATTCCATGTGATTTCACAGAAGGAGGACTGTGTGAACCAATAAATTCCTCTATTTCTGTGCCTCTAACTCTTGCCTCCCCAAATTATCTGTTGTGCAGGTTCCCGATTCTGTCTCTGAGTTGGCTCTTTAAAGATTGGCACAAGGAAACTTGTCCTGTGTTCCTTAGTATAAAATAGAAATAATTGTGTGCCGTATCGTCATGTTAAGATGAGGAAACTGAGACCCAAGGGCGACTGGGTAAAAATTCACATATGGCTGTGGGGAGTAGGAGGAACCAGTTCACTTGCATGTGGTGATCACATTGTTAGAGGTAAAATTAATTTTTGAGAACTGGCCCTAGAAGATTAAATTAATCAGCCTCTTATCTAAGATCTTGAATCTGATGCTCTGCCCCTCTTTATTTTCACCTAAGGAAGAAAATCAAGTCTTCTACTCAGCTCCTCTCTTCCTTAGATCCTCAAGTAATTCCCCGTTTGTATTCAGAATTCTACCTTGCCCTTCCACACAGTTCAGCTGAAGTCACAAGGAGAGCAAATTAAAGGCCATTCAGTTAATCCCCTGATCAGAAGCCTGCATTTTAGTCCTTATCTTTTTGCAGTCTGAAGGGAGTAACTTTCTTCCCTTTCCTTTTTGACTTCATTCACTATACCATTTACTTCCCACTGGCTACCTTTCGCAGCTACAACTTGAGATTTGTACATGATAATGTTTAGTCATTAAACATCAGCTGAAAATCAACTTTTACAATCTGGCCATTGATACAGACGTCCACTTTTAGGAAAATTGCGATAGTTTTCATAGAATATAAGGTTTTAAAGAATATTTTTTAAATGGTTTTGCCTTCAAGACAACCAGAAAAAAAGAGAATCTCAGAATCAGAATTTTAAAGCTAGAAGGGACCTTAGATAAGATCAAGACCATTTTGTGTCATATTCTCATTTTCAGGTAAGGAAACTGAGATCTAGAGTGGTAAAGTGGTCAAATGGTTTTCCCAAGGTCACACAACTAAATAGAGGCAGAACCTTTACTCGTTCTTATGCTTACATGGGTTTTGTTCCTTTCAGGTCTAGGCAGCAGCCAATTATGTACCTTCCTGGGCACTTGCTTAACTCCATTTTTCTCCTGTATTCTTTGTTGTAGTCAAACTCATACCTTGATGGGTTAGAGAATTGAATATTGGTTGGCTTATCATTTTATAGCTGTAAGCCAGAGTCTTAAGTAGGAATTTTCACCTGGAGCAAAAATAGCTAAGGGAAAGTTGGTGAAGGGGAGCAAGGTAGTAGCAGTCCAGAGGACAGTCTCACTGCAGGTGGCCCTATCTTTTGCTGGCTTGCAATTTATTCCTTCAACCAGTCTCTGGCTACCACTTTCAGGGTTCCTGTCACTGTGGTGCCCCTCTTCTACAGTCTGGCTCCTCACCAGCTCCTGTGGAGGTATAAGCTGGCAGAGAACTGTGAGGGACGGGGATGAAAGTATCCAGATCTTTCTGAGGGGGAATGTGTCCCCTAGATGGTGGCACCCAGGAACAAAGCCCCTGCCATCCTGGCCTAGTTAGAGATCTAGGTACGGCTACATCTCTGCCTGAAGCATTATTATGAAGTGCCTTCTTTCCCTGAAAAACTATAGATAGGCTGGTGAATACACTAACAGAAGGGCTATAGCCTCACCCCCTGACTAATGTTCCTTGTTCCCATCTTGGGCTACATTACCTTGGAAGGGTGCATGTCTAGGACAACAGGTAGTCACTTTGGAGTCACAGTTACTTTGTGCTAGCACCATCCTTCTCCATCTCCACAGTTACTGTTCTGATCTACCAGCTTCAGCTACTGTTCTACCTCCAATATTGTCATCCAAGTCATTAAAAGTTTTGCTCAGTGAAGAATTATAGTGTGTGTGTGTGTGTGTGTGTGTGTGTGTGTGTGTGTGTGTGTGTGTGTTTGGCAGGCAGCAGATGGTGGGGGGTGATGATGATAAGCTTTTATTTTGGGGACAGTACTGTTTTCTATTCTTTCACTAAAGAAGAGTACTTTTAAAATCAATTATTTTGTTCTGAAAGGGCCCCATGACATTTTCACTGGATAAAATTAGTCATGATGACATTAGATTCTGATTTCGGAATCCTTTTAGATAAAACCATTGTTCTCTATCTCAACAGTTGGAATACTAATAACACCTCAGCAGACGAAGCCGGAGTGATTAACACTTATGTCATCCTGAAGCAATGATTACTTTACATCTGATCTCAGTGTGATTCCAGCCCTAAAATTTATAGAAGAGAGAAGAAAAAAAGAGAAAGATCTTGCAATATTGTCAGAACTAAAACTATTGTTAGAAATAATGTTCTCTAAAAGTCATACTTCAAATTTAGTGAAATTTTTCAGCCTTCTCTGAGTATAAACATGGCGAAAATGAATTAAAGGAGCCTCTCTACATTTTAGCACCAGTCTCTAAGGCAGAGTATACCTCTCAATGCTATTTATGATTTTACTTCTTTATACTCTCCTTTTAATAAGTAGAGAGAAAATAGGCTAAAAATAAAAAGAACTTTTTGGATTATATTTTTTTAGGTGAGGTGGAAAACAGCTTCAAATGGGGTTTGTTCACCTGCTCTGCCCTGCTTCCTTCATTCTGTCTATCTCTGTTTTCCTTTCTTTCTTCCTCTCTTCTTTTTCCTCACATCAATTTGTCTTTTTTGTCACCACATTAAAAAAAATTCCTCTTAAAAAATAACTACACAACAACTCCATGGCACATCACACTTGGTAAAACATGCTGAGGCTTAGGCTATGGCACATGGCTACTGATCAAATTGCGTCTTGCACTGTGACCACACACTTCTATAGGTTGTTCTATCTACCCAGGCCAGTTTAAGCCCTGACATCTGATGCAGAGGATGAAAAGACATTCTATGGTATTCTTGACAAGAGGTTCCAAACTCAAGTAACTTATATATTGATGCTCAGTGACTTTAGCACAGATTTAGGATGATGAAAATAATATTTTAAAATATGTTTCAACATCAAGAAATGAAAGGGGACAAAGTACAGACTTCTTAGAATCCTTATGCGTGTACACTATGAATACAATGGAGAGTTGGAAGATTCCAGATTTGGCAAGCAGTGAAAAACAAAGCAAAAAATGAAACTATCTTAAGAAAATGATTACTGGGGCAGCTAGGTGGCGCAGTGAGTAGAGCACCGGCCCTGGAGTCAGGAGGACCTGAGTTCAAATCCGGCCTTAGACACTCGACACATGTACTAGCTGTGTGACCTTGGGCAAGTCACTTGACCACAATGGCCCTGCCAAAAAAAAAAAAGAAAAAAACAGAAAATGATGACTAATGAGAGAGTTATTTTAGATTTAGTTGTTTGTGAATTGAAAAAGGGAAGGTGAGAAAAAATTGCATGTTACTATACCAGCTCCAACTCAACATGTTTAAACAAGTCATTAACTCCTCAAAAAATAGGAAATAAAAAAAATAAAGACATTGACTCTGTCATTCTATACTTTTCAAAATCTAATGTTATCTTCCTCTACAATATTATGCATATGAGCTTTTACTCTGAACAACTACTGGCTTTATTTGGAAAGTATTTGCCGCTAATTTCTGGCCCTTTTTGGCCTCCATGTTATTTGCATTGATTAAACTTTACTCTTTACAATGGTGATAGTCAATGTCTTAACTTTTTTTTTCCTATTTCTCACTTTCCATGAATTTTCAAAGATTCTGAAAACTGCTCAAAAATCTCATTGGCTTTAGTTCATCAGGGCATGGTGATTTGAAGTTCTAAAGAATAAAGCTATCTTCCTCCATCTTGGTTTCTAATGATCTTTCTAACACTTTCTTACGTATCTATCTCAGTCCAAAGATCATCCTAGTTAGCAAAGAAAATAGAAACAAAACTAAAATCCAGTAGTTCTGTCTTTTCTCCGTCATCCATTATCATTATCCTATTTAGCTCTTTGAAGCGACCCCACTTATTTTTGATCTTACTCTTGCTTCCAACATAGCTGAAATGATTAAAAAGCCCTTCTAATTGTCCTGACATTCATCACCAGCCTTATTTCATCCTGGGTTTTGGCACTCCTGACAACATTCTTATAGGATTCTGCCAATCTTTCTAGAGTCATTCTTCATTATCTTCCCTTCTTTCCATCTTCAATATGTCATTTAAAAATGCAAGTTGGTTGATGTGCCCCTCTCTGTCCAAAGCAGAATCTTGTAGACAGATCCTAGTCTTATTCTGTACAGGAATAATTTTTCGCATAATGGTAGAATTTCATTATTAAGATCTTCCCAGAACATTGTACACAGTAACAGCAACATTTATGTAATGACCAGCTTTGATAGACTTAGCTCTTCTCAGCAATGCAATGATCTAAGACAACTCCAAGGGACTCATGATGGAAAATAATGTCTACATCCAGAGAAAGATCTATAGAGTCTGAATGCAGATCAAAGCACACTATTTTCTCTTCTTTTTTTTTCTTTCTTGTGTTTTTTCCCTTTTGTTCTGCTTCTTCTTTCACAACATGACTAATGTGGGAGTTTGTTTAATATGATTGTACATGTATAACCTATATCAGATTACATGCCATCTTGGGGATGGGGGAGGACAGGGAGGAAGAAAAAAATTTGGAACTCAAAATCTTGTAAAAATGAATGTTGAAAACTATCTTTGAATGTAATTGTAAAAAATAAAATACTATTAAGTAAGGAGGAAAAAAATTTCCCGTCTTTCTTGGGCTGACTTCCTTTTTAGAATTGTAAACCACTAGACGCTATCAATCCTTTCTCTCAACCCTTGGAAATTGGCTATTACAAACTGCCCTCTCCTTCTTTAGTATGAACTCTATTCTTGAGGCATTACATTTTCTCCATATTCCCAACATTTCTATTTCACTATCTAGTTCTTCCTTTTTGGTTAGAATCAGGTCCAATATGGAAATTCTATCCATTTCTTCTTCCCACTGTTTTTAAGACTGAAATGACCATAAAAGTAAGTCAAAGATTCATCAGCTGTTCCATTTTGACAGCAAGAGTATGCCTGCAGATGCTCACTACTATGGCATACCTGCTTGACAGATTGGTGAACTGTTTCCCAAACTTATCTATTTCCCCATTTGTCCAAGATAGCCTCTAGTATACTATACAGAGATAGCTACATTGCACGGTGAATAAAGCATTGGACCTGGAGTCAGGGAGAACTGTGTTCAAATCTAACCTCAGGTACTTACTTGCGGTGTGGCCCAAGTTAACCTCTCTCCCTCAGTTTCCTCATTTCCAGATAATCCAGACAATAATTGTAACTATCTTCCAGGATTACTGTGAGAATATACCGAGATAATATTTGTAAAGTGCCTTCTAAACCTTGAAGTGCTACCTAAATGCGATGATGATGATGATGATGCTGTAGCTCTTAGGAGCCTCTAACACTACTTTTTGATTTTGAGTATTCAGTTTCCTCATCTGTAAATGTAAAATGAAGTCACTGGACCGTTTGACCTCTGGCATCCCTTCTACTACTATGAGATCTTTGTTCTTACGATTGATTCTATGATCCCCTGCATTCTATGTTTCTTCACTAGGCTTCTAAGCCCATCAGAGTTTGTGATGTGATCTTTCTTTCTCAGGATAAAACTGTGGAAGCCAGGGAAAATCTATTAAAGGACATTCAAATATTCACATTTAGTCATAAGATCCCAATTATCCCCTCCCTGAGACTTTTACTCTGTGTCAGGAATGGAATTCTGAAAACAAAAGAAGCAATTTTGATGTAGCAGAAGAGAAACATTTGTTTAAAGAAACTAAAATAGTTGGGAAAGGAGGTCTTTAATTAACTTCAGTTTTTTAAAAGTGTACAGAAGGTAGAAGCAAGGGCAGGTAATAGTGGAGGACAAATATAAATTGATGGCATCATCTTATAAAAGTAGTGTCAGGAATGCTAATGTTCCAAATGAGCTGAGATTAACAAGGAAAGCTAAGGACATAAAAAAGGACCTTCATTTTAGTTACATTGGGAAAAATAGGAGGTTCAAAGAACAGAATGCTCAAAGTAGATGGGACAATGTTAACAGATCCAGGAGAAAGAACTGAAGTACTAAAGTCATTTGGCTACTGTTTTCTTTGTCACAAAAAATGATCTTGGGTCATATAATATGAATAAAATGATTAAAAGTGGCTAAAAGGGAGTCAAGTTCCAAGATAGTTCGGGAGATTGTAAAAGCCCCTAACTATTCTTCATGACTTCAAGTCATCAAGTCCAGAGGAACTATATTTCAGAATATCTAAAGAACTAGTAGATATGATTGCCATACCACTCTCAGGGATCTTTGAAAGATCAGAGAGAATGGGAAAAGAATCACAAGGCTGAAAGAAGGCAAATGTTCCAATCTTTTAAAAAATAAACTTTTATTGATATTTTTTGCCTTATATATCACCAGAATTTCTCCCAGTCTTTCTCCCTCTACCCTTCCCAAAGATTTATCACATATAACCAAGAATATTTTTAAAGAAGAGAAAAAAATCAGCAAGACTAATCAATATATCAAAAAAAATTGAAAATATATGCAATGTACCATGTCTATGGATATTTTACTTCTGTAAAGGAATGGGGGTAGGGGTTTCTTCTCTTGTCACTTCTTTGAGGCCATGGCTGTTTGGGTTTTTTTGTTTTTTACAATTTTATGATATTCAGTTTTGGTTGCTTCGTGGTGTTGTTCTTTCTATTTATATTGCTTTGGTCATTGTGTATGTCATATTGTTTTTTTGTCTCTATTTCACTCTACATCATATAATGCAAGGCTTCCCATGCTCCTATTTATTGCATTTGTTATTTTTTGCAACATGGTAATATTCCATTTCATTTATGTACTACAATTTGTTTGACCATTCTCAGCTGATAAATGTCCCAATTTTCAAAACTAAGAAGAGTGTTGAATCACAAATTTCTAGAACTTTTGCTAGAGAACAAGGGAGCCTTTAGAAAAAGTAAGAGAAGACCACAAAGACCCAACATGTCTTTATCACAAACAAACCACACCAGTATCATTTCTCTTTTTTAAAAACAAGGTTACTAGATTGGTAGTTCAAAGGAAGAGATTAGATACAGTTTACCTAAATTTTAGGAAAGCATTAGACAAAATCTCTCATGTTATTCCTGCTGAAAAAAAGGAAAATTGTGGGTTAAATAAAATAATCAAGTGGGTTAGGAATAGACTGACCCAAAGAAACATTATTACTTGTAATTAATGGTCATTCTCAATCATCTTGAAAAGACATTTCCATTGGATTGCCCCTAAAATTTGTGCTTGAACATCTGCTGTTCAAAAAAATTTTTCTATCAAGTACTTGTATAAAAGCATAGATGGTATATTTATCAAAACACAAACACAAAAAAACATTAAGATAAAAAATTTGTAGGGATACATGACACATTGGATCGTGGGTCAAAATCCCCAATGACTTTTACTGGTTAGAATGTTGGGCTAGAAGTAATAAATGAAATTTAATGGGAGCTAATATAAAGTCTTTTATTTGGATTCAAAAAAGCCAACCCCATTAGGAGAGAGAAACATGAATAAGTAAGAGTTCATCCAAAAACAATTTAGATGTTTTAGTGGATTTTAAACTATATGTGATTCAAGGGTTTGAAATGGCAGCCAAAAAGAAAAGAAAAGAAAACTTTCATGACCTTAGCCCACATTAAGAGAAGCCTAAAACAAGGAAAGTGATAGTTCCATTACACTCTGGCCTGATCAGACCACATACAGAATATTGTATTAGGTTCTGAGCATCATGTTTTTAGAATAACATTGTTAGGCTAGAGAAGATTCAGAGGAGCAGGACCAGGATAGTGAAGGGCCTCAAGGTCTTGTCATGTGAAAATTTGTTGAATAAACTAGATATATCCCGGAGAAGAACAGACTTTTGGGGAAAACCTAATATTTGACCTCAGGAATTTGAAGATCTGTCAGGTTGAAGAGAAATTAGATTGCTCTGCTTGGAAATAGAGTCAAGAATTGGATGCAATGAATCAATGGGTCGAAGGCCCAGACAGGCGTTCTTTGTAAAGTAAGACAAACTTCCTAATAATTAGAACTATCCACAAGTGGAATGGGAGACTTTGGCATATTGCTGCCTCATTTTGCATTCTATGATGATAAAACTATTGAGAAGTTTGAGAAATCAGTGAGGATACTTCTCTGGTTTTGAAAAAGACAATGTGTTATAGCAGAAGAGATGATGAATTTGACATTAGCACCCTTGAGTTCGAGTCTTAGATCTACCAACCTTTGGGCTACGTCGCCATGGGCAGGTCGTTGAACGTTTTGAGCCAAAATTTCTGCACTTATTAAATGGTAATAGTAATTATTGTACAGCTTCCTCACGAGGATATAATGAGGAAAGCACTCAGTAAATCTTGAATTGCTGCATAAATGAATTATCATTACTTTGTGCCCAGAGTAATTAATTGTTAGCACTAACACCTCCTTTTAGTGAGTAGCTCAAAGAGATTGTTCTCAGGGATATAGCATCTGTTGATTTGGCATCAGTACACTGCACTCTAGGTGAAGATATACTGTTTTGGGGAGGTGAGCAGCATGGCCAGAAACATGCACGGCAGCCCAGGGATACAAACACAACAACTGTTCTGATGCCATTCCCCAAAGTAGGGCAACCAGAATGACTCAGAAACTGCTACACCTGAGGGAAAACGATTATAGGTTTAATACTGGGTCATAATGTCCACAGATCTTCCTGTGCTCCTGACTAAAGGAAGTGAAAAGCAGTGTGGTGTAGTGGATAAAGTGCTGGACTTGGATTCAGGAAGAGCTTGGCTCAAATCCTGCCTCAGACACTAACAGACGACCCTGGACGAGCTATTTAACCTCCCTGGGAATCAATTCTTTCATCTATAATATGAAAAGATTAGACTAAATGCACTCTAAATTCCTTTCCAGGTCTAAAGATGTGATCCTTGTGATCATATTGTACTGCCTAGGATGCCCTTTGATTGCTTAAGTCCATAGGTTTTTTGGGCAGGAGGTAAAAATGAAAGGTAGGGGGTCCTTACTCCCTTCTCTGGCCCTTGCCCTTGGAATGTGGGTGTTACTAGCCTAGTCCAGATCCACTTTTCCCTCCCTCTGGGTATGACCTACTCTCTGGTCATTTGCCTCAACTCTACCTCTATAGAGGGATTTCTTTGCACATATACAGGAGAAAAGTAGAAATAACAGAAAAGGATGGTATGACCTGATGGCCCAGGCTCCTGTCAGATAGTGATAGTAACTGACTTGCTTTATCCTAAGGGAAAAGGCCCTGTGTCCTACTTTATCTACTTTGGGATATATTAAAATGGTTACACCTTCTCTCATATCATGACTATATCTCCAGTTGGTAGCAAGATTTCCAAATGATCCACTTTTGCCTCTATACTGAGACAACTCGCTGGTCCTTTCTTGGGCAATTTTCTGTCCATAAATAATGAAATACACAAGACAAAAGCAGTTACGATTGTAAGTCAATGTTGAAGTACTAATCAAATCCTCAATTATTAACAAAGAGAAAAATCTTTCTATTAATCTCTCCCATCTCGGGCAACAAGAAAGGGAAAAAGAAGACAGAAGGAAGTACATTAAATCATTAAATCCTTGGTAGAGAAAAGTTTCACAAGCTTTAGTCCATTCCAGCCATACTTCTCCCTGGATTCATTCAGGTAGGGGTGGCCCATGACAGCTAGCCATCTATTCTCCATTCCCCATTTCTGTTTCCTAAAGCTTTTCTAGAATCACCTTCCCTACCATACACAAAACTCACAATGAAACTGTCAGTGTTATTGTCCAGTTATAACTTAAAAGCTTAGGCTCCTTGCTTACCCCTTCTCTACTTTATGTGATGTTTGCCCTACAGTAGGAGAAACAATGGAAACAACATAATAGAGGTCTGGCGTATGCCCAGGATGTATCAACTTCCTTGGTTAGTGCAGTTTCCTCATGGGGAAAGACTGAGGAATTTCCTTCCAGGAGAGTTGGGATGACATGAAATGGAATTGCCTTGGAGGGAGTATGGAGCATGTATAGTCAGTCATTTTGTAACTGGTTCCAGTATGCTAACTATATGGTTATAAAAGACTTTGTTCAGTTGGCTGTGTAGCCAGAACTGGAGGTATCTTCAAAAAAAAAAAAAAGTTTAAGTTAGCCTCAGTCCAGTCTCATCTCTTTAGCAATTTTTTCTTTATCTATGCACTTGGGATATCTCACTGACTCCACTAATGTATCTGTCTGAGAGACATTTCTGCAAGGGGAAGAGGCCTTGTGACCTTTTCTCCATCAAGGCCATGTAGCCCCAAGAAACTGGCCTCCATATTTATTCTTTTCCATTGTAGGTGAAGGAAATTATTCAGGTTAGGAGAGCTAACCAGAGGAATCTGGGAGTTGGAATCCATGCCAGATATTGTAGTCAACCCAGCCTTTATGCTCTGCAGAACAAGGAGTGGTCTTCAGGACCAAGACCTAGGTAGCTAAGATAAGGCCTCATCAGGCAGTAATGCCGCATCTGGATAAGAACTTTGTCAGACCAATATTGTATAAGAATTCTGCTCAGTGAGCCTACTTTCTCAGAGACTGGGTTGATATAGGAGAGAATGAGTCCTGAGATATTGAAGAAAATGTCCTTTCTTCTTGCAATAAGTTTAAGGTAAATAGCTCTTTGCCAAAGCTAGTCAATGTGAAGTGGCTAAATAGAACTGAGTCATTGGTAACTGATACCTAAGGGAGGAGAGAAGAACACAGATAGTGGGAGTTTGAGTCAATGGTAGTAAAGATGGACGCCCACAAATGGGTACCCTAGAACTCTGAGAGGCTGATGTAGCTGACCTGGCTCTGGGAGAGCGGGCCAGAACATCTCTACCCAACAGTGTCTCTTTAAGATTCATCATCCTTCTTCCAACCATCAATCTAAGTCAAAGGACTCAGGTCCTGCCAACTGGACTTCACCTTTTAATGTGTAAATCTCTTTATCCAAGAGGCACTATCATTTACACTATGATGAGGGCAGACAGGCAGGACATGGTTACTGTCTTTATGTCTTGGATTGACTGTTACTTAGAAGAAGGATAAGACTCATTCAGCTTAGTCTTAGAGAACAGAACTAATAGCAATGGATGGAAGTCATGGAGAGGCAGGTTTCCAAGTAAAGGCAATTTCCTAACGGCAGCCGGAGGTGTCTCAAAGTTCAATAGGCTTTCTCATGTGGTAGTGAGCTCCTCATCCCTGCAGGTTTTCATGTAAAGACTGGATGACCATTTGTTCACCATGTCAATAATGCTACAGAGTGGATTCTCATTCAGGGTGGCATCAGGCTAGATGAGTTCTCAGGTTCTTTACAATAAATGATTCTGTGATTCAGTGATTCTATGAACACAGCACAGAGGAAGTTGAAGGCAGTCTGGTCTAAGCAGATAGGGCGCTAGACTTGGAATCAGAAAGAACAGGGTTCAAATTTGGTCTCAGATATTTACTAACTGTATGACTCTGGGCAAAGTCATTTAATCTCTCCGAGCCTCAGTTTCTATCAAATTAAGGGGTTGGACTCCCTCACCTTTAAGGTGTTATAGCAGAGAGAGCACCAGATCTTCCTGAATTCAGGAAGATTTGAGTTCAAAAATGACCTCAGATACTTACTAACTATGCGACCCTGGATAAGTCTTTAACCTCAGTTTCCTCACTTGTAAAATGGACTAATAACAGCACTTGCCTCTCAGGATTGTTGTGAAGATAAAACGAGATATTCGTAAAGTGTTTAGAATAGGGCTTGGCAAATAGTCGGTGCTATATAAATGTTTGTTGTCTCCTCTTTTCCCTAAGATCTCTTCCATCTCTAAATCTATGATCCAATGAACTATGATCCTATGATATGTTCCTTCCTTCTCTTCTACCTCCACAGTCAACCGTTCTCCTTTGTCTCCCACTATGCCTCTTCAAGGCCGCTGAGGAGACAGGAATGGTGAGGAATGTTCCTTCACAGCCTCTTTTGAGAGAATAAGTTTTAGCAATGTCTTTTGTTCTTGCATCAGTCATTTCCTGATGTGTCCTCCCCCACCGCTACCACTATAAGCCCTCCCTTGTCACAAAAGAAAATAGTCAAGCAACCTACATAGTGACTATCCTCTTTTAGATAAAATGTCTGGGAGTGGGAAGCTTTAAGGTGCATAGCTCAGTGGAATAATCCTTATGGAAATTGGATTCTGAAAGCTTGATACTGAAGCCAAAGTCATTCTCAAACAATGCCTCCAAAAGTATCCAGGTTAGATTAGTTTTGGTATTGTTTAGCGCAAAGAATGAATACTTCTCTTAGTAATGATTCTAAAGCTACATGTAATGAGCATATACCTACCATAAATGGGATGCAGAAAGACAGAAATCCATTTCTTTTAACTGGACTTCTAAAAGTCAATTCCAGGCACCAGGTTAAAAAGGGGTAAAAAAAATCCCCAAAATATTAATAATGTATATGAAGTATTTAGAACTTAACCATTTGGAGTACAGGTAGAATTTGCATTGTTGTAAAGACTTATAACTTCACTTTCAAAAATAGGTAGTGAGAAAACAGACTAGTAAGTACAGATGGGGAGACAATTCATACTCTTTCCCCATGCGAAATGGCTTATTCTGCAATAAGCTGCAATACAGCAAATAAATGGCACCTTTGGCAGAGGTGCTGTTGGGAAATATAATGAGCTGCTTTAACGTTTCTAAGATGAACTGCTATTTTAAAATCTCTGCCCCTCGATAACTAAAAATGAATTCCTATCTAAACTATTGTATAGGGCGGCCTATCACATCTGAAGGGCAATTTAGAAAATGTAGTAAATCAGATCTCACAGTTCCTAAAATGGTCTTAGGATGATTTCTTGGATTTAGATGTTTTGATATTCCTTTAAGAGAATGACTATCTTAAAGCCAAAATTTTTCAGTTTGCTCATTGAAGCTAAAGATTATTTTGGTTCAGAGTATTTCTTCATATTTAATTAAAGTTTGATTGATGCCTTTTGTTTTTATATCACAGATATTTTGAGATATGTATTTCCTACCTCCCATGCCCACAGTGAGCCTTTCCTTGTAATAAAAGCAGTTAAGCTAGATCAGCCAGTCTGACGGTGTATGGTACAAGGTTTTAAAGTGAACATAGCCAATTATACAGTTTAGCAATTAGTATATCTGAAGTATTTTCCAACATAAGCTTTATTCTTCCAGGAAATGTGAACTAGTATTTATGGGAAGGATGGGATGTAGAGCAGAGGGCCACTGAAGGGCAGAGAGGGGAAGGGAATCTTTTTCCTTCTCCCCCAATTAACTGATACAAAATGCCTTTTTAAAACAAAAGCAAAATTTTCCTATTAGGCTTTAGAACACCTAATTCTGCATGGAAAGTCAAAGTACTTTTTCAATTGGAATTTTCTGGAGGAAGGATGGCCAACCTGTTAGAAGGAGAAAAAGAAACAAGGATTCTCCACTGCCATTGCCTAGGGAACAGGATAGTTTTGTTTTCCCCTTAACTGCAATTTGGCTAAAGTGCTTTTACATGCTTCTACATTTTAATGCCATTTTAGGTCTTTCAAAGATCATAACATTATTTTTATCATCACATCGGTACAACTTGGAACAGAATTTTTTCTCCATGTTTGCTTCAAGCCTCACTTAAAAGCCTAAAGAGCTGTATTCAGCTCTAGAGCTAGAGGCCTACAATCCATTTTCTTTCTTTCTTTTTTTAAAATAAAATTTATATATTTTTAAAGGTAGAATTTTTCAACATTTATTTTTTTAGATTTTGAGTTCCAAAATTTCTCCATGCCTCCTGCCCCTCCCCCACTCATTGAGAAGCCAAGCAGTATGGTATTGATTATACATGTGAAATCATGCAAAATATATTTCCATATTAGCCATGTTGCCAAAAAAAGCAAGAAAAATAAGGAAACTGAAAAAAGTATGCTTCAGTCTGCATTCAGAAATAATCAGTTCTCTCTCTAGAGGTGGACGGCATTTTTTATCATGAGTCTTTTAGAGTTGTCTTAGGTCATCGTATTGATCAGAATAGCAGTTATGTCTTTCACAGTTGGTCATCATTATAATATTGCTGTTATTGTGTAAATTATTCTCCCGGTTCTGTTCTCTTCACTGTGCATTAATTCAAATGTCTTCTCAGCTTTTTCTGAAACTCTCCCCCTCATCACTTTTTATATCACAATAGCATTCCATTTCAATCATATACCACGACTTATTCATTTTCCAATTGGTGGACATCCCCTTATTTTCCGATCCTTTGTCACCACAAAAAGAGCTCCACGATCCATTTTCTAAAGTGTTTTCCTCCTTCCTGTGTCTCTGCATAAGACCTGTCTCTGAACAAATGAAACATATGTGGAAATAGGAGGCCATTGTATGGACTCTTGCACAACTCGGCTCCTGAATGAAGCCAGGAAACTCTCCCCTCCTTCTGGCATATTGGGGCAGGCCAAGGTCCTGGCTGAAACTCCCAACTTCTAAGAAAATGCAACTTAGGTTGAGAATAGTCAGTCAGTCAATAAACATTTGTTAAGTGCTTACTTTATGCCTGGAACTGTACTAAGCACTGAGGAGACAAAGAAAAGCAAAAACCAGTCCCTGCTCAGAAAATGGCTCGGAATCTAATTGTGCACGTGTAAACAACTACATACAAACAAGCTGTATAGAGGATAAATTGGAGATAATCAATAAAGGAAAGGCATTAGAATAAAGGCGCATTAGAAAAGTCTTCTTTTAGAAGGTGGAATCTTAAGCTAGGTCTTAAATGAGGCTGAGGAAGCCAGGAGGGAGAAGTGAGGAGGGAAAATATTCCAGATATGGGGGGACAGTCAGTGAAAATGCCTAGACTTAAGAGATAGAGTGTCTTGTTTGAAGAAGAGTAAGGAGGCCAGTGTCATTGGATGGCTGAGTGGTGGTGATGGTGGCAAGGGATATGGTATAAGAAGATTGAAAATAGATTAGTTGTTCTCTTTTATATGGTTGCTCCACAGGACATGTTGAATGAATTAGAGGAGAAGAGAAGATGAACAGGGAAAAATTATATTTGACTTCAATATATATTACCTGTATATTATCACAGTATCATATCTTAAGAGCTGGGAGTAACCTCAGAACTTCATTTTACAAATGAGAAAACTGAGGCCCATAAAAGTTAAGTGACTTGTCCAAAGCCATGTAGTTAATAAGTGTCAGACCTCAAATTTGAACCCAGGTCCTTTGACTATAAAAACCAGTTCTCTTTCTACTAGACCAGGCTGCATTGTTAAAGGGAGTTTGGCCTGAAATGAGAAAGGGGAAAGGAGACCATAGCCAGCATCTAAGATAAGCCTTTAGCAAAACTGTGAACTGGTTGAAATTTTTCTCTGTTATTTCCTTCCCTTTTCTTCAGTCCTACCATTCTCAGTAACTCCCACCGGAAATGCACAATGTCTTCACCCTACTGGTCAGGGCCTTCTTCTCTGCAAATTGGTCTTCCCCATCAGTCAGCATTCTGGGACCCTCAATCTATTAAAACATACCTATTATGTGTCCCATATACTCAGAATACTCTTAGCTAGGTGACAGGAGCTAATATAATAAAATTATGCTACTAACAACAATAACAAAAAACCTCTGTGTTTCTGTTATTTTCCAAATGTCTTCATATCCATTATTGTCATCAGTTTTCATAATGTTATGAAATTATGGGATAGGACACATCAAATATTACTTATCTCTAGGTCACCTGGATACTCAGAATTAAAGCTAGGCAAGAAATGCCAGATTTGAACTTAGGGCACTTCTGTCTTTGAAAGCTCTTAGATGACTGGAATATTTATTTGATAATTCAATAGATATATATACCCTTCTTAGGGCCCAAGGGCTTCATATCTAATCAGCAAAAGGGTGTGGGCCTGCCTACAAATAAGCCTCCTCTAATCAAGCTTCCCTTAACTACCTCCACCTGAGGCCTATTAAATGGGCAGAGAAGATCTTTAATCATGATTAGCACTACAACTTCCTAAAAAATGCTAGGTTTTTTGTGGTTTATGATATGTATATCATTAGTACAATAGTATATGTAAATAGATTCATAAAGAAATAAATATTCATCTAGCAGGATATTTAAGAGGGGTTAGAGGTTTATTTCACTGAAAGTTTAAAAAGTTTCACCTGGACTACTTTATGAAGGGAGGTATTCCCTATCCCTCTCCAGGTACCTACCCAAGAAACATGAGTATTTCCAGGCACCTACTCTTAGAATAGCCCCTCCCCTTGTCCTCTCACCAAATATGATCTACTCTCTAGTTAATACTCATACTGAGTGATCTGAGCACACATGGAAGGAAATAAGAGAGAAAGTAGGGTAACCTCTTACCCAGGCTGCATCAGGCTTCCAAGCTACTAATTTTAAGTTTACAATCCCTTTAGGCTAGAAAAAAACAAAAGGACAGGATCCACATTTTTACTTTGTTTTATACATTTTGATACAATAAAACAATCAATAATACTCTGTCATATAGTTCATGAGCTCCCAGTCAATATAGAATCCTTTTGATTTAGACAGAGTCCATTTCCTTCTTTTTTTAATTTTTGTCACATTTATATATTTTATTTTTAATTTATAGAATAAAACAAGCATTTCTACTGTTTGTATACCTTGTCAACACTGGCTATGTTTATTCTTAACTTTCTATTAAGAAATAATAAAATACATAGATCAGGTGCAGTAATGACCAATTCATCTTTATCTATCTATCACAACAATTACCCAGGCACCAAAGGAGTCTGGGGAGCTGGCCAAAGAGGCTGGGGAGCTTCTCCAGTTCCTGTCCTGTTTGCACTGGGTTCCTCGCTTTTAGGTTACCTGGTATTCCAATTTCAGCACCACCTCCGATTCCTGAGGATTGCTGAGGAACAATTATATTTGTGGCTGTAATATAAGGGGTACTTCCCAGCAGGGGACAGTACCCAGAATATAAACACAAATTGGATATAGAACAGGCAGTTTTATTCCCAAATACAGAAAAGGGAGTTTTAAGCAATAAAGGAATCATATAATAATTACAGCTAGATGAGAGGCTAACACTCAAGCTTCATTGGGAAATTGCTACAGGGTTTCTCATTAGTTATTTTACAATCTACCTCCACTGAGAAGAAACTAATCAATGCCAACAGGGCTCTTTATTTCCTGGTTCTTTCTTTCTGTAGGCCACTCTATTCTTCGTGGTCAGTATATTTCTGTGGTTGAAATTTGCTGCTGTAACTCCTCTGTGGCTGCATGGTTACCCGGGAAGAGGGAGAGATAACTGTTGCTTTTTGAGATCTCACAAGGCTCTGCAAAAAATGGATAGATGATACAAACCAGATCTGGCCCCATTCCAGACACATGCTTGCCTCAGAAGCCAAGGAGGCACAGAGAGCCAAGAGCAAGCTTTTGTGGGGAGGAGGAGGAGGAAGCAGGTCCCAGGAGTGCTGTGAGCCTAGAAACTCTTTTCTCCAGTCTCCAAGAAGAGAATCAGGCTTGAATAATAACTATCTTCCCCCTCTCCTGCCCCAAATACCTCTGGACTAGCAGTTTAATGTTTAAGCGTTCTGAAGGAAAACTGCTTCTTTCCTAAGGGACATGGTAGCCCTTACCTTACTCCTGCCAGCTTAACTTTTCCCTAACAAATGCAGGTTACACAAAAGGCCATCGGATATATTAAATATTAGGTAAATCACTTTATCCAGGCAAAACAGCAAGCAGAAATTGAAGAAGACCTACAGATTAGGACATGTGTCTGTGTAAGTGTGTATGTACATGTACATGTATATATAGATACATACATACATAAACACATGCACAATACATATATAGATACATATATACCTATATGCACATGTTTGTGTATATATGTATATATATGTGTGTATGTGTATGTGTATATACGTGTACACACACACACACACACATATTTCAGTCAGTGAATGAGCCCTTCAACTAGGAGTGAGTTCAAACCAAAAGAGGGGGCCCAATCCTACCTAAGGAGTTCAATTCTAGCAGTCTGTAGGAAGGCGAGGTGAAGGAGACAGTTTCTCCTGCACGTCCGCGGCTTCTGTCTTCACATATGTCTCTCCCAAAGAGCCTTGAAAACCGAATATGTTTCTCCCCAAAGAAGCTCTGGCCCCAACTCATTAAGTCTCTTAATCATGTACATACACAGTATTGCATCAGGCTCAGTATTCTCTCTATCAATCCAGAGTCACATCAGATATGTAGTGGCATACAAAATGCCCCGGTCTTGGTTGGATGCCAGTTACACAAAGAATCCTGCTTTTGGCAAGCAAGATTTCATCCTCAGTACTCATTTCTTCTTTACAGCGAGAGAAACCAAGGGTTATGTTCATATGTTGGAAGTGCATGTCAAAATATTTTTAGGACTAGGGGTATAGAAACCACCACTCTATGGGAGTTCATTTATTTGGCCATTTTGAAGGACCAGAAATGAGAGCATATAAAGGGAAATAATATGAAATAAAAATGAGAAGATAAGGGAAAACCAGAGACTTTTAAATGTTAGGTTACGGAGTTTGTATTTTATCGCAGAGGCAAAAAAAAGGAAGCCATTTGAAGATTTCTCAGTAGGGAAACAACATGGACACATCTGTGTTTTGAGAATACCAGTTTGGCAACTCTGTGGTAGATGGATCAGAGAAGAGAGAGTCTATAGGTAGGGAGAACAATTAGGAGGTTGTTGCAATAACCCATGAAAGAATTTATTGGAGACTGAACTAGGATATTGGCTGTATGATCAGTAGGAAGGGAATGCATTAAAGCCATATAATAGAGGCAAGGTCAACAAAACTTGGAAACTGATTGGATATAGGGATTGAAGGAGAGGGAATAATCAAGGATGCTCCAACTCTGTGAAACTGGGAGCCCGGGAGGATGGTGGCACCACCTTGTTGCCATAAATCTCTGCTATCCTCAAATCAGAATATACATCTTAGACCTAGAGCATAAGGGAATGTAATTCTTTTTATTGGCACCTTGCCTTGGGCTCAGGGCATCAGAGAAAAGTGAGGCTTTTTTTTTTCCTTTTTCTCTCCTCAATTGCATATAACCTATTTTATAAGTGAGGACCCTGAGACATAGAAAGTTAGGGGAGTTGTCCAAGATCACATAAGCTAGTCAATTGTGGTTTTAATACTGAGTCCTGGGAGTCCCTGCTCCTGATCCTTTGCTCTTCTTACTATAGCAAGTGTAAAACTATGGCAGTTCTGCAATATACTCGCAAGCAGCATTATGACATTTACAGAGTATAATTATAAATTTGAGCACAGTGGAGAATATGGAAGTATTCTTCTTCTCCCCTGATGCCCGGGTAAACATACAGCTAACATGGTTAATACTTAAAGAAAAACATCAAGCCTTTATATCATAATCAACAAACATCTGGTAAGCATCTATAAGATGTAAAGCACTATATTAGCCATATAAAAAGGCCTTAAACATAATCCCAAACCTCAAGTAATAACAATCCTCTATAGTTTCATAGCATTTTATAGTTTACAAAGTGTTTTCACATCCCTTATTTCATCTGATCCTCATGACAATCCTGTGAGATAAGCTGGGCTGGTATTATCATTCCCATTTTATACATGACAAAATTGAGTCTTAATGATTTATTTCCTTCAGTCTCTTGAGCAAAATAACATGGCTAGCAAGTAGAAGGTGTCATAGCTAGAAGCCAGTTCTTCTGAGTACAAGTAAGAAGCATCTTCTCTACGTGACATTTTTCCCTATTAAATTCATAATTTACTCTGGCAGGTATGACATATATAATTAAAAATGCATATGTATATGCAGAAATTTGCATAAATTTATATTTCAGATGAATTCAACAAACATTTAAGATGTGCCTACTGTGCAAAGCCCTGTTTTGTGTGCTGTGAAAAACAAAGACAAAATTTCAACAAATTCTCTCTTTAAGGTCCTTACTTTCACAATAGAAGATAGCATCCTACCTTTCCAGTCTTCTTACACGTTACTCCCTGCCACATACTCTTCTATCCAGTGACAATGGTCTCTTTCCTGTTCCATGAATAAGGCACTCCATGTCTTGGCCATGAGCATTTTTTCTGCCATCCCATGTGCCTGGAATGTTCTCCCTCCTGACTCCCTTCTCTGCCTACTGGCTTCCCTGGTTTCCTTGAAGTCCCAACTAAAATCCCAACTAAATTCCCAACCTCTCCTGTGCCTTTCTTCTTTTGATTATTTCTCATTTATTCGGTATGGAACTTATCTGCACATACTTGTTTGCTTGTTGTCTAGTGAGCTCCTTGAGGGCAGGAGCTGACTTTTGCTCTTTTTTATAAAAAAATATATCCCCAGCACTTAGCACAGTGTCTGGAACATAGTAGTGCTTAATAAACGTTACTGATTGCTTGATTGTTACGTTAAGTGCCAAATAAATGAAATACCCACTAAGGGCTATAGGAATACAGTGGGAGGAAAGATAAAACTTGCTATAGACAGAGAAGTAATAGTTGTTGGAGCCAGTTCTCACATTCAGATCTTCTAACCTCAAATCAAATGCTATTTCCTGTACAAAATATAGTAGTCCATTAATGTGATCTGCAGGTGTTGCTGTATAAGACAGATAGTTGACAGTACCCTCCTTTCTGGGAGTAGGAGAAGCTGAATTCTTTCTCCACCATATTTACATTTCTTTTTGCCCAGAAGAGTTTGGCTTTGAGTGGAGCCTTCTTCCCAGTCACTGCCTTCTTTTTTCATCTCTCTCTCCCCATCTCTCTCTGTCTCTCTCTCTCTCTCTCTGTCTCTCTCTCTCTCTCTCTTTCTCTCTGTCTCTCTCTCCCTCTCTCTCTCTCAGAAAGAGAGAAAGAAGCCCAAGGCACCAAACAATGACTAGCTTATATGCAGAAGTAATAGTCCAGATTCATAGACAGGCTATGGACAGGCTAAAAAAAAATACATATTCTTAAAACTGATATAACAAGACTCTGAACTCACCCTTCCAAAGTGAGCTACACGTTTGACTACCTGGTTTTGGGACATCTCTGAGAGGCAATGGGGTAGCTTCCTCTAATGCTATCAGCAAGTCCCCGTTATGGTGTGTTCCCTTACCTTTAACCATTAGTGATTAGTACCCAATTTCCACTTAAATTATTATCAATTCACTTTTAGAAAGAAATATTTGCTATGAAGTTGTGGCAAGATATGTTTGCTTTAATGTACTTTAACATTGAAAGTGGGGAGAGGGTAATACTTCCGCAGTCCCTAGGGAGAGTGGGCTCAGATTAAATAAGTTTCTAGATAATAATTGCCCCATTAAATTTGCTTGCAAATGTATAACTGTTAATGGATCAATGAGCCCACATTTCTAATACTCTGGGCTCACAACTGGGTCAGTTGCTCAGGACTTCCTCACAAAATGGCTTCTTTGCTCATGAGTTACGTGTCCCCAGTGGGACCATAAAGGCATGAGCGAGGCCTCTCTGCCCACTAAGCGTCGAGTCCTGCCTCCTCATGTGAACCCAACCTGGCAGGGTTTTTTCGTATTGCTCAGTTAGTACCTTTTGTATGCATGCCAATCCGGCTATATAACCAGTAGCAGATAGTCTTTTTATCATGTGGTTACCAGAATGGAACTAATTATAGAATGTCTGCGCATGCTCCAAATTGAGGTGCAGGGTCCCTCCATTACATTTTATTATGCCTTTCTAGCAACAGGTTTCTCAGACACTTCCATGTGGAGATTGCATCAGCCAAGAACACTAAGTCTGCTCACCAGTCCCCCTTTACACTGATTATTAATACAATTATAACAGCTTGTAAAGTCCCAAGCGGCCTCTGCTACTAAGCTGAAAAGTAAACTTCCCAGCCAATTAAAATCTGTGTTGTTCAACAGCCAAAGGCTTCCCAGTTGGCATTCTATGCATGCAATTAAAGACATGCTTGCAGAACAATTAAGATTAATCTTGTCTTTTATCTAGAGAAAATCAGATTTAAAGGACTATTGGAATAGTAAATTATAGTTTGAAAGGAGGCAGAGAACATTGGATTTAAACCTATTTCCCTTCAGATAGAAAAGGGAGGGGGAAGAGAAATTTAAAAAGGAAAAGGAGACATCCCATCAATGGTCTGGATTCTTGGCCAAGAGAAAGTTCACTAACAATCAGGTTTGCCCTCCCACTCTGGTCACTGCTATCCTGTCTCTCGAGTTGAAGAAGATAATGACTGTCCTGGTGGAACCCGAACATGCTTGACAACATTCTTTACCTTTTCTATCCACCTTTCTGTGCGTTTCTCCAGGCTGGGAAGACTATTTTATCTCTTTGAGACTTGGGATTACATTTCTTGTAGATGCTTAGCAAATGAATAATTCCCTTTCAAAAGCACTTTATATCCATCATTGTAATTAATTTTCTTTCTTTTTTTTTTTGGAGGCAACAGCCTAACACCAAAATTTTTTATTGTATTAAGTTACTTTTAGGGGATGGGGCCCTGGGCCCTTATTGCACAGCTTGCTCATTGGTGCCACTTCCAGAGTCTTGAGGCTTCATGATATCTGGCAGTTCTGGAAGGCTGGAGAAAGACCCAATACCCAATGTTTCAAATACATCATTGCTCGAAAGGTCAGTCACACAGTGGCTGGTGCTTGAGGCCCGGCTGTCTGATTTGCGAAGCCACCCTCATCCAGGGTCTTACTGTCATCTAGCAGCTGTTAGTCCTTAGAGAGCCACTGCTCATCTGGGTGCCTCTTAAGGATACCATCCACAACGCTCTTGAGTTCAAACTTCTTCTCGTCTGTGAAGATCGTCCACCTTGGCATCTAGCTTCCCTTCCCCCACCCCCACCCCCCAACATCAACTGTCCGGCGCAATCTCAGTCTGTTCCAATCTCTGTAATTAATGCGCAACAACAAATTATATAATTTTTGAGTTTCTATCCAAATTAGAGCCACTCTCCTAAAGATCTTTATTGTTTTCTGGTTTCCTTATAGGAAGGGAAAGGAGAACTAAGTTATTTACAATTCTTTTGTCTTGTCAACAAGTAGTAAATACTCTTTCATTTTCTTAAGCCTTTTCCACTCAAAAGATATCAAGATAACCTACCAAAACAAAAGAACATATCACCAGATTTAGGAACTCTAAGGAAGGGATTTATATAAGCATCAGACTATGTGACACCATTCTCATTCTCTTGTATTCAGAGTTCTTTTTGTTTACTAATTCTCTCTACAGAAGCCGAGCATCAGTTGTTCCATTTTCAAATCTTCCATATTGGTAATGTCATTTGTAGCAATATATTCACTTAAACAGAATTTTATCTACAACAAAATAATTAATATTATCCTTTTTTGATTATAACCTATCCAGCACTACTCTGTGCCACCCCATACTCTGAACTTAATCCACCTGTTTCCCTAATAAAACATAAATGTCATATGTCCTCTTCCATTTAGGACCTAACTCTCAGGGATCTGCCACACTGAACATCAAGAGTAGGAATACAGTTCAGGCTTAGACACCAGAGACTGAAAATGATTTAATGTTTTGTGGCTCCAGGAAGGGTTCCTTTTAAGAGGGGAATCTTGGAGTCTTCATGGCCAAGGGAATGAATCTGTAATGCTTATTCAGGCATCCTAGTAAGATGATAGGGTATATTTTTGGCAATAAGGGAGTTCCTTTGAACTGCTTAAGCAATACCTCTTAGATGAGCAAGAACTCATAAACCTGGGGTACTGGAGCCACAATGATGAAGCCAAGGCAACAACCCAGCTGAACTCTTCCAATATTTTCCTCCAAAGAACTTTGAAGCAATGCCTCAAGTAGAATTCTGTAGTGGCAGAGCCAGCAAAAGGTCAGAGTGAGGCATTTTTCCAGTCCAAGACAGTTTAGGTGGTTGTTAGTAGAGATCTATTATGTTGGGGTAGGGGCACACAGTAGCAACACCAGTAATAGGCTTTGGAGGTGTCTGCAACAGCAGCAGCAGTAGCTTTGGGAGCTTTCAGCCCAGAGATGGTAAAGAGGTTGAACAACTGGTCAAAAGGAGATAACAGAGGACCCTTTTCTGGCACTGGGTGTAGGACACTGTTGGATTGCCCATACACAGTTCTGGGTTATAGTTCCAGGGTGAAGAGGAACACTAGCACTTGCTGCCACAGGGGAACAGGAGCCCTGGTCCCAGTTCCAAGGAAGAGAGGAGAGCTAGCACTTGTGACAGCATGAAAGCAGGAGACCTGGTTACAGTTTCAGGGCCAAGAGGAGAACTAGGACTTGAAGCTGCAGGGGAGCAAGGAAGGGCCTTTCTTGGGTAAAAACCAGAACGGAGACCAGGAAAACAGGGACCATGATACTTCTTAGGTCATAACACCTTGGGAGTATTGAAAACTTACAGACTCCAAGAACTAGCTCTGAAAACAGCAGCCCAAAAACCCTGAATCTTAGGACAACACTCCCCCAGCCCCACCCTGGGAGGAAAACCCAACTTTAACATAAAGTTAAAAGTCAAAAATTAGTTGGTGAAAATGAGCAAACAATAAAAAAAGAACCTGACCATAAAAAGTGACAGGAAAGATCAAGACACAAACTCAGAAGACAATGGTGTTAAAACAGCTACAAGCAAAATCTCAAATAAAAAATGTGAATTCCTCAAATAAAGTATATTCCTAGAAGACCTAAAAAAGGAAGCTGATTTTATTTTATTTTTCTAATAAAAATGTATTCATTTAAAATCATTCAGAATGTCAACAAAACAGCTGCAACTTTTTTTTTTTT
>CM053622.1:177986992-178004006 GCA_028646595.1 Phalanger gymnotis
GGGGGTGGAAATGGGGAGAAAATTTGTAATTCAAACTCCTGTGAAAATCAATGCTGAAAACTAAACATATTAAAAAAATATAATAGCCCAGAGTTTAATGTGATATCTGAGATGCTATTTAGCCAGAGCATAGTACAGCAGTACTATGACCCATTTCATTCTGGACACTAGATTTCTTTTAACTCAGTGTTGAATTGCATTAGCATTACTAACTATCATATATGGTTGAATCATATGAGATTGTAGTCTGCTTAAAAAAAAAAAAACAAGTCCCTTTTGGTCATCCAGCCCTTGATAACCACTTCTGTGCTTGGAGTTAGTGAAAATCATGTGTATATATCTATACATGTATGTGTGTATATGTATATATGTGTGCATATATATGTATATATATAATTAAACAATTATTTCTATTTAAAAAAATTAGTTGGAAACTGAATAATTGAGTCCTAAAGAATGAGCGGGTCAAAGAAAAAAATCATAGAAACAATCAATAATTTCATCAAAGAGAATGACAACAATGAGACAATTATACCAAAATTCATGGGATGCAACCAAAGCAATACTTTAGGGAAAATGTATATTTCTAAACACTTGCATTGATAAAATGGAGAAAGAGCAGATCAATGAATTGAATATGCAACTAAAAAAACCAGGAAAAGAACAAATTAAAAATTCCCAATTAAACACCAAAATGGAAATCCTGAAAATCAGAATGATTTTCTTCAAGATGTGATTAATAAAATGGAAAGTAAAAAGCCAACAATCTATTGAACTAATAAATAAAACTAGGAGCTGGCTTTATGAAAACCAGCAAAAGAGTTAAACCATTGGTTAAATTCATTTTAAAAAAGAACACCAAATAACCAACATCAAAAATTAAAATGTTGAATACATCACCAATGAAGATGAAATCAAAGCATTTATTAGGAGCTATTTTCCCCAACTATATGCCAATTAATCTGACACTCTACATGAAATGAATAAATATTTACGAAAATATAAATTGCCCAGATTAACAGAAGAGGAAACAGAATATTTAAAGAACTCATAAAGCTGACCTGGTCTGGATGTTTTCTGATTTTTTTTCTACTTCAAAAACTTTTTCTAAATCCCAATTTCAAAGAATAAGAAAATATGGAAAAATATATAAGATGAAAAAAAGCAATATCATATATGTCCTTTGGTTTTATCCATTACTTTGTATATTGTTGCTTAGATACATATAAAAACATTCTGGAGATAATCACTTGGAGGGGTCAAATAGCTCCACAATAATTTTATTTATGAGGTATCATCCAGATGAAATCTTTTCTCTATAAACTTAACAAAATTATTTTATTCAAGAGAAGAAATGGGATGCATTTAGCACTAGGCAGTAAATTATCTTTTCAATGAGCCTGACTCAAGTTCAGAGAATCATAGAATTTTAAGTTTGAAGAAACTACCAAAGATTCTGGCTTCACCAGAACACTCCTCCCCTCCCCCATTAATTCAATTCAATAAACATTAAGTACCTACTACTTACCATTCATTATGCTAAATGGTGGGGATATAAATAGGAAAACTACAGACAGTGCCTGCCCTCAAGGAGTTGACAATCTAATCTCTACAACATTCACAAGAAATGGTCAACCAATCACCTCTTTGAGACCTCCAGTGATAGAGAACTTACTCTGTATTCTCCAAAGAAATCCATTTCATTGCTCTAATTGTTAGGGAGTTTTTTCCTATATTGAGTCCTTGCTCCTGTCTCTGACATGGTAGATAAAGCAAAATGATTACACATTACGTATCTAACACATAGCACCCTTCTAAATACTTAAAGATATTTGCCATATCCCTCCTTTTATCTTCTCTTCTCCAGGCTAAGTATCTCCCATTCCTTCAACTTGTCTTGCCATGATTTTTAGGCCCCTTATCTTACTGTTTATCTTACTCTGCTAGCCAATGTACTTCCTAAAATTTGACGATTTGTCGGGGCATGTGTTATAATCTCTATAACATCATGCAACAGAGCTGAACAGAGAGACACTGAGATGAAGTAGGAGAAGATAAATAGCCTAGACTACCTAAAAGTGATCATCCAGGCTAATTCCAGCAAGAATGGAGGGCATGAGGGTTGGAGAACAAACACCCCTTCTCCATCTCTATAGTTTCTGCTCATGAATTCCTCACACTTTGTCCGAGGCAACATTACAATGGAAGGGAGGACCAGGCAAGGAAGATCTATAATTACCTGATTACAAATTCTACTAGATACTCTGGGTCTTCCCTAGTCAAAGGTACATCCTGATCCTTTAACATAGTACCCCAGATACTGTCTGATTCTTATTGAATGCATTGCCCCTTTAACTTTGTTTGAATCTTTGTTCAAAGATGAATTCTAAGACCACATTAATTTTTTTGGTGCCATGTTACTAATATTGAACTCGTAGTTCGCTAAAATTGTTTTTTCATAGGAATTGTTGATTAATCATGCTTGACTTTTTGATCTTAAGCAGTGGTGGAATTCAAATAAATTAACATGGAACCGAGCAGAGGCACCGACACTGCAGGCCTCACCTCCGCAGACAACTGGTTCACTGAGCTCAACCTAAAATTAGGTACCGGTTCTACCAAATTGGTGCAAACCGGCTAAATCCCACCACTGATCTTAAGTATAGAATCTCATATCTTTATGAAAATTCAGCTTATTAGATTTGACCTATTGTTCTTGCTAGTTGAGATCCCTAGGGTTTCTGTCTGTCTTCCAATATGCTACCTTTACTTCCTGGTCTCATGTAATTTACATGTCCACAAGGATATAGAGAGTCTTGCTAAAATAGTATTTCTCTGATTCACTAGTTAAGTGACCTTGTCAAAAAAAGAAAAAAAGAGGAAATAAGGTTAGTCTGATGTCATAAGCTTTTGATGAAGCCCAGCTAGTTCTTTGTGACTCCCTTTCTAAGCACTCACAAGCTTTCCCTTTAAAAATGAGCTCTAGAATTTTTTCACAAACTAAAGTCAACCTCATCTACACCATCATTCAAAGATCAATCATAACTTCGGATCTTTATCACCGTGGGGTGTAGTTTTCTGTTCCTACTTCAAGTCAAGTCAAGAAACATATGGTAAGCACCTGCCAGGTGCTACACACTGTTCTGTGTTATGGATTCAGAGAAAGGCCCTCCCAGCCCTCTCCCCACACTCCTCCCCCCCAAGCTTTGCCCACCACACACACAAAAAAAAAAATCCCAAAGAGGCTGATCCCAAGGAGCTCTCAATGTAATTGGGGGATGGAGTGGGGTGGGGATGACTACATTTAGATTCGCCCAAGTCTTTCACAAATAAAGTTAGATTGTTCCTTTTGATCTCACTCTGATTATCGTGCCTTGTCCTGAACTTAACTAGTACGGGAGAATTTATTTATTTTTACAAAGGGTGCCAGTAAAATGCTTAAATATCAGTAATAAGAAGCCCTTTAAAGAAAATCCAATCAAAAGGAAAATGACAATTTCTATGAGATATATTTACTGCTTTTAGAGACTCATTTGTTCATTCAATAAGTATTTATTGATCATTTACCATGTGCCAGACACTCTGCTATGGGCTGGGGACAAAAGATAAAAATGACATAGTCTCTGTCTTCAAGAAGCTTATATTTTATTGAGAAGATCAACATGAGATAAGTAAATACAAAATACAAAGTAAATAAAAAGTAATTTCCAGGAGATGTGGGAAAATAATAATAGAAAATATTAATAACTGGGGGTGGGGGGTAGGGTTCAGTTCCATTAAGACATGCTAGATCTGACAACTAGGTAAGGTGAAAAAAAGAGCACCTTGGGATTGAATCTTTTTTCATTACACAGCCCAACTCCAATTTGGCTATGCTGGCTCTAGAACCCCAAGGGGGCAATGACCTGAGTATCACAGGAGAGCAGAGGAAGTTAGCATCCCCTGCAATGTTTCTATAGAACATTCTTCCAACTACATTCCCAATTCAGGAGTTAGGTTACATATTTCTAAAGTCTGCCAATAATTCATCATCTGGCCTTCAGAGAATAATGGATCATGGAAAAAATAGGAAAAATCCTAGAATTTTAAAGCTAGAGAGGACCATCTGGTCAACCACATCATTTCACTTTCCTCGTCCATAAATGGGAATGGTGATACAGGTTTTTGAGCCTCAAGGGTGGTTATGTGTGTAAAGCACCTTGCAAAACTTAAAGCACCATTCGAAATGCCAGCTGCAGTTACTATCGTTGTTGGTCTTGTGATGGTTGTTTTTTGTTTTTTGTTTTTTTTCAGTTTAGCGAGGATCAAATTATAAAATCTTTGTAAATACTTTACAAATTTCCAGGTCCTATGCACGTCTAAGTCCTTGTTATTAATCTTCTCTTTCCTTTTCTTGTTATTTTTTTAACTTCTCACACTGTGAAAACATTTGCTATCGGCAGTCAGGCCACGTTCCAGGGTAACCAAGCAGAAATCTGGCTAGGTAGGGAAATGTAAGAGTCCTTCTATCTCTCTTCACCCAAGAGCCTATGCTTCTGGAGCCTGGGTGGGGGCGGGGGTGGGATAACTGAGTCCAGTAGGTGGGAATTTACAAAATTCATTCTTTTCAACACAAATCCTAGTGCTCCAGAAGCAAAATAGATCCCATGAGTTTTCTGGACGAAGAATAGTGACCTTTGGGTCATCTCAACTCTGACTAAACCTCACTCCTGGATTGGTTAGTTTTACGAATGTTGTGTTTCTGTGACCGTAACATTTGCCTGCCTCTCTTATTTTAATCAATGTGACAGACTAAAGAGGTCTCTATAGCACAATGGAAACTCTGCATCATTGAAATGCTAATGTAGACACAATCCATTATGAATATTTTAAGGAAAGGCTTTTCAAATGGAATCTTTAAACCTGTGCAAGTTGGGAGGAAACTATAGCCTGACTAGGGAGCGTTTGTCTACTATGGTTCAATATTTTCCATTTTCAATGTGCTCCTTCCTGACATTGAAATAGAAGGGTAGTTTTAAACTACATACACTTATCCAATCGGGTAATATTGGCGATAAAATCTCTGAACTCACTTATGCATTTTTCAAGCACTGTAAATTCCTGAAAGATTTTAAGCTGTCATTATATGAGCAATGTAAAAAGAAATTTAGGGTGAAAATATCAAGGATTTTTACATCGTGTCTTTCAGATTATTCAGTGATCAATTGAAAAGAAAAAGGAACGCTTAGCTAATTTAACCACAGGTCCATATGTGATACATTTGAATAGGGCCAGAGTTGGGGGTGGATGGGGAAAAGGAAGAGGGATATTTTTGAAATCTCTTAGAAAATAGTGCTCTCTATTAACACTCTGTGGGATCCCTAAGACCCTTTCAAGGTTCTGTGAGGTCAATACTATATTCATAGTAATACAGTAAATATCTACAGATATAGCCCACATAAATAAAAGCTCTTTGAGGGATCCTCAATAATTTTTAAGGATACAAAGGAGTCCTTAGACCAAGAAGTTTGAGAATTGCTAATTTAGTCAAATAGAACAAAGTTGAGAAGTTCCAAAGTGTTACTTATAGCATGAACACGCTATCCTTGCCATATTAAGTGCTGTTGCCACATAGCAGGGGTTTGACCAGTCCATCTCTGTAATTTGTATACCCAAATAAACAAGGTCACAACCCAGCCACCCAGGGCCATAGCCACACAAGGTTATTTGGGAATATTTTCTCATGTTTAGATGTACACATTCCAATAAAAAGTTACCTCCCCCTCACCCCAGACAGTTATATTGTCATGGGCCCCATTATTATTTCTGGGGCCTCATGGGTAGAAAATTGGGCCCCATTATTATTTCTGGGGCCCCATGGGTAGAAAATCAGAAAACTAATTTACTCCATGGACAAGAGCAAGTTCATAGACTCATAGCAAGAACCCTATAATATTAGCACAGGAAGGGACCTTAGAGGTCATCTTGGATAATAGCAATACATCCTGCCTATGTCACAGAGTTGTTCTGAGGTTCGGTGACATGATCAGTGTGAAAGTGCTATGCAAGTGGTCACTATTTCTAAGATCAAAATTCTGCATATGACCTTGGGGCAAATATACAGTGCATACTTGCATTAGGGAAAATCTGGCACACAGGCAATTTTCGTAATAAAGTAGTAGCCTTAACTATTGACTATGGGCTTTTTTCCTTGGAAAGCCCATTAAGATAATTTCTCATAAACAAACAAAATCCCCCCTTCTATTTTGTGCTTCTTCACCCATGTGCTCCTTTCCCGCCCATCATTTTTTCTTTCTGCAAGCTTGGATATAGCAGTAATGTGAGAGGCAGTGGGCCATGACAAGTCAAGTCAATAAGCATTTATTAAATGCCTACTCTGTACCAAGCACTGTGCTAAATTCTGGGGTTACAATGAAAAACAAAACGCAATTGTTGATTTCAATGAGCTCCCAATCTAATGGGAAGAGACTAAAAATTATATATAAACAAGATATGTACAGAGTGAATTGGAGATAACCAACAGAGGGAAAGTACTTAAGAGGATCTGGAAAAGGAAGCCAGAAGGCAGAGATGACAAAAGAAAGAGCTTCAGGCATGGGGGACAGCCAGAGAAAATGCCTGCAGCTGAGAGATGGGAGTGTCTAGTGAAATGAACAGCAAGGAACCAGTCTCACTGGATCACAGTGTATATGGGGGAGTGAGAGCAGTGTGGTAAGGTGTCATAAGACTGGAAAAGTAGGAGAGAGCCAGTTTATGAAGGACTTGGATACTAAGCTAAGTGGAGGATGGATTGGAGTGAAGACAGGAAAGATTTATGGCAGGGAGACCAAGCAGGTGGTGGCAAATGTCAGAAGAGAGAAGAGGATATTTTTGCAGGAATTTAACAAAAGGCAGACTAAAGCAGTTCTCTGATCAGATATTCTTTATTAGCAGGGACATGCAGCTCATAATAAAGGGGTCTTTTGGAATGTCTCCATTTGCACCAAAGACCCAGAGTGAAGGACACAGAGCCTTTAATACCTAGGTATGTCTTCCTTTTGGTTGGCTCTTCTGGTAATCCCAACTGGTGGACACTCTAAAGAAGAGGAGGATTAAGGGTCCTTGGCTCCTCCCCAGTACTTTAGGGAAGGAGAACCTAATTCTCAGGTGGGTGGATCAATCTACAGCTAGGGACAATGGCTTTCAAATGTGGCTGACTAGACTGTCTCTGGCACTTAAGGAATGAAATGTTAGCTGGTTTATGAAACCCAGCTTGCCTCTAGCAAATTTGGCCAGAAAAAACATAAGCCATCTCAATCAGGTTTTCATTGGCTTGGTCTCCCATTATTTTAGACCAAGTCACCCCAAATCTTGATGAAGGGATTAACAAAGGCAAATGGATATGTCCCTGGAGGAGGACCTAGTCACACCCCTACCTTTTGTTTACAGGGTAAAAAAAGTAAGGGTATCTGTCCAGTCATCGCTATAGAGAGGATAATTGAATCTGTAAGATCTTATGAAATCACCAAACAGGATAATACAGAGGAAGAAGAGAAGAGGATCCAGGACAGAGCTTTGGCTTTTTTTGCTTCAGCTAGCAGACATGACCTGGATGAAAATTCAACTTCTTCTCAATGTCCTTTAATGGATTTCCATCCAGATCATACCTGCTAACTATGGTATCCAACGGGGCTCTTTCCTAGGTCCTCTTCTCTTCTCCCTCTATACTATTTCACTTGGTGATCTCAATAGCTCTTCTGGATTCAATAATATCTTTTTGCTGATGATTCTCATATCATAATTTGTTATTGTTGTGGTTCAGTCTTTTTTTTTTTTTGTCATATCCAACTCTTTGTGACCCCATTTGGCATTTTCTTGGCAAAGATACTGGAATGGTTTACCACGCCCTTCTCTAGACAGATGAGGAAATTGAGGCAAACAGGATTAAATGAATTGCCCAGGGTCACACAGCTAGTAAGTATTTGAGGTCAAACTGAACTCAGGAAAAGGAGTCTCCCTGACCCCCGGCCCAGAACTTTGTCCACTGCTTTACCTACCTGTCCTCATCTCTGTCTAGCCCTAACCTCTCTATTGATAGCCAGTCTCACATCTCCAACTGCCTATTGGATATCTGGAACCGAATGTGCCATAGACATCTTAAACTCAACATATCCAAAACTGAACTCATTATTTTTCTCCCCAAACCCTCCCTCCTTCCAAACATTTCTATTACTGTCAAGGACAACACCATCTTCTCAGTTTCTTAGGCTCTCAACCTAGGCGTCATCATTGACTCCTTGTCTCCTTTCACCTCCCACCCCCACCCCACCCCATGCCCAATTTTTAGGAGACCTGTTGCTATTACCTTCAGAATATCTCTCACAGTACCCCCTTGTATCATCTGACACCGTCACCACCCTGATGCATTACTTCATACCTGCACTATTACAATAACCTGGTATCTGGTTTCTGCTACAAGTCTCTCTCCATAGCTCCTTCGCTCAACCGTCACGCTGACCTTCCTAAAGTGCACCATGCCATCCTGTCTGACCGTGTCACCTCTCCACTCAATCCATTCCAGTGGCTCCCTATCCCCTCCAGGATCAAATATACAATTCTGCTTGGTGATTGGAGCCCTTTATAACTTGGTCCCCCACACCTTTCTGGTCTCCTTACTCCTTACACACCATCACTTAGTCTTCAATCCGGTGACACTGTCCTGCTTGCCGCCCTATTGGCATCCCATTTTTTTCACTCTGTGCCTTTTTACTGGCTGCCTTCTTTGCCTGGAATGCTCTCCCTCCTCATCTTTGCCTCCTGGCTTCCCTGGCTTTTTTCAGGACCCAGTTAAAATAACACCTTCTACAGGAAACCTTTTCCATTCCCTCTTACTTCTAATGCCTTCCCTCTATTGATCTTTTTCAATTCATCCTGCCTATAGCTTGTTTGTATGTAGCCATGCGCATGTTTTCTCACACAATACATGGTGAATTTCTCAAGAGTAGGGACTGCTTTTGCCTTTCTTTGCATGACTAGCACTTAGCAAGGTTCCTAGCACATAGTAGGTGCTTAATAAATGTTTATTGACTCACCGAGGAGTGGTCAGGCAGATAGGGGAACCAGGAGAGAATCAAGGAGAAGAGGATGATCCACAAAATCAAAGGCCGAAGAGAGGTCAAGAAGGATGAAGACTGAGAAAAGGCCATTAGATTTGGCAATTAAGAGATCAATGGTAGTTTTAGAGAGGGCAGTTTCAGTTGACTGATGAGGTCAGAAGACAGCTAGGTTAAGAAGAGTGTGAGGTAAAAGGCAATACAGGCATCAATTGTAGATGGCCTTCTCAATGAGTTTAGGCACAAAAGGGAGCAAAGATATAGGATGATAGCTAATGGAGACAGATGGATCAAGTGGGGCTTTTTTGAAGATGAGAGAAATATAGGCATGTTTGTAGGTAGTAGAGACAAGTCAGTAAACAGGGAGAGACTGAAGATAAGTGAGAGTGGGCATGACAGAGGAGGCAATCTGCTGCAGAAGACAGAATGGAATGGATCACTTGTGCATGTAGAGGGGGCTTTGCTTTGGCAAGGACGATTACCTCTTGATTTGAAAAGGGGGCAATGGAGAAAACAAGGAAGTCTCTATGAATGGCAATGTAGAAGCTCTGTCTTTCCCGGAGTAGTAAGGAGTGAATTTCAGTGTCACACTGCTACTAAGTGTCTGAGGACAGATTTGAACTCAGGAAGATAAGTCTTCCAGATTCCCAGCCCAGAGCTCTATCCATCATGCCACCTAAGTACTCCTAGAGATTGGAATTACATATCCTCCCACTCTCACTGATGAATTGTATTCCTCAAAACTAGCTAGCTCCATTTCTCCTTGGGAGTCCTAGGGGGTGTCCCTAAGGGGTTATGGGATCTTCTCTAATGCTGTTTACTCTGACCCCATTTTAGTGTATTTTCTTCTAAATCAATTGCCAGAGATAGTATCTCCCTTTAATTATTTATTGACTCCACAGTCTTATTTAACCCAGAGGCATCAGACTTGAGGCTGTTAAAGCGTGGATAAAGACAGATTAAAATGCAATTGGTATGCGTTTAACAAAACAAATAAAAATACAGCATAGATAATGTTAATTTGTGGTTTACTAAGTCACTGGTGGCTATGGCTTGAAGGGATTCCTTTCTTTTGAATTTGACACCACTAATTTAAGCCCATTAGCTTTTACAAAGGATTATTTACTGAGAGGGTAAAAACAGAGGTACAAATCTTCAGGACACACTTCCCTATAGTACCTCAGTCCCTGGAGAGAGTAAGATCTACTTGAAGTGGCTGCTGCAAAGTATTTGGCCAAGTCACTTCTGAATGTGGAATAATCAATTGATGAGTAGTTCTCTAGCTTGCAGAATCCATGGTTGGAGTCAATCCACAGCAGGGCTGGGTCAAGCAGATTATTGGAGTTTTGCTCCTCACTGAGTTCAGGTATGTGACTTTCAGTTTCTGAGGTCCCCTCCTTTTGCTCTCCTAACCTTTTGAAAGCTCACAAGATCATAGCCTAATCCATTCCATCTCCAAAACTCCTTTACCTATGGCAGGAAAGAATAGACAATAAAGACAGAAGGAACAGCAGGGACATTTGTTCATGGCTATATGTCAACACATGTGGGGAGAACAGGCCACTGGCACTCTCCCTACCCAGAGGTTTATAGCAATTATTGAATCCCTAGTCAAATGGAGCCAGGTTAGAAAAAATGAAAAATGAAAAAGGTCAAGTCATTGAGACCTTTTATATGCACACTCAATTGAAAGTCTTTCCTCTGTCTTTGGTGGAGCAAACAGGAAACAAAGAAGAATTTCATGTGCGATCAATTAATAAACATTTATTAAATACCCACTATATGCCAGGCACTGTTCTAAGTGCTGGGGATACAAAAAGAGGCAAAAGACAATCCTTGCCCTCAAGGAACTTACAATCTAATGGGGAAGACAACATGCAAATAAATATATACAAAGCAAACAATGTTCAGGATAAATTGGAAACAATAGAGGAAAGACACTGAATTAAGAGGGTTTGGGAAAGGTCTCCTGTAAAAGATGGAATTTTAGTTGAGACTTAAAAGAAGCCAGGAAGGTCAACAGGTAGAGGTGAGGAAGGAAAACATTTCAGGGATGGAAGGGAGCCAGAAAAAATACCCAGAGATAAGTGATGGGTTGTTTTGTTCATGGAACAGCCAGGAGGCCAGCATCACTGGATCAGAGTATATGGGAGGGGGTAAGGTATAAGAAGACTGAAAAGGAGGGGGCTAAGTTATGAAGGGCTTTGAAAGCCAAATAGAACATTTTGTATTTGATTCCAGAGGCACTTGGAAGCCAGTGGAGTTTACTGAGTAGAGTCCAGAATTAAGTTCACCAAACATCCACATGTACCCAGGTCTGGCCCTTCCATTTTCTCATTACATGTCTCTTTTCTTGTCTCTTTCAACATAAAGTTATGATAACAATCCAGAGTTAGATAATGGCTGCACTACCCACCATACGTTACAAGATAATCCTAGGCCATCACCAGTCGTCTTGATTCTTATCTTCCTCCGGACTCTGATGACTGGAGGACAAAGTGAGGCTGATCACCTTGCCCAGCTCTGCTTCACTAAAATCCAATTCGCTCATGATGTCATTGGTTGTCTTTGAGAACAAAGGACGAACAACAACAAAAAAAAAAACATGTTACAAAGAAGTGCATGATGGCAATTGTCCCACAGTGGTGGACTTTTCACTTTTCTGTTGCCGAAACATTGACAGATTTCAGGGCTGGAAAAGCTGTCCTGCGGAGGATAATCAGTTTAGGTCATCCTTGAAGTATAAAGGTAACTTCTAAAGAATTATTGGTTTTTACCTTTCTCCTCTGTCGTTGTTCATTCTTTGTTCTCAAAGAGGACCAATGACATCACCAGGGGAATGACTTGTGAGTGAATCGGATTTAAGGGAGGCAGAGATATGCAAAGTCATCAGCCTCATTATCTTTTCCAGAGTCGGTGGCAAGTGCAGCGAAGCCAGTTGAACTCAATGATGTGTAAAGTCCCTACCAGCTCATGATTCTATGTGGGTTTTTTTTTTTGTTTGCATATGTGTTTAACGAGAGAGTTTGTATTCATGCTTTCAAGGGAATGACACATCATCTACCTGAGATCATTTCCTGCAGAAGTCATGGAAGTGACAGGATTGTTAGGGTTATCTTCTGGAAATATCTCAAGAAAAATAGCCAGTAATTACATTTAAAGATCAAATAAGCGATAAGAAGTCATACAAGAACACCCATAGCCCCATCTACAGTATACTATTAATACATTTCCTCATAGCCACTCTCTCTTGCCTTCATATTTATACTGATTTTCCTTGTAAACTTCAATCTCCGTTCAGTTTTGGCACTCTCCCACAGTGATCATTAGGCTATGGGACTCATATCAATTGTGGCCACATTCACCTGTAACTCATGGATCTTCAAAATACCTAGTTTTCATATTAGAATAATGACATTGTGTAAGATACTACAAGACTTACAGGAATCATGGAGCTCTTTAGTTAAAGGAATTCTAAAATGTATCTTCAGAGCAGGACCATAAGGAGGCATTTTGTCCTTGAATGAGATATTTTTGTGGTATAATACAAATAGCTAACATTTATATAGCATTTCTAGGTGCCGGGCACTGTGCTAGGCACTTTACAAATACTATCTCATTTGTTCCTCACAATAACCCCGGGGAGTATGTGCCATTATTATCCCCCATTTTACAGTTGAGGAAAAGAAGGTAAACAGAAGTTAAGTGATTTGCTCAAGGTCACCCAACTAGTAAGTATCTGAGGCTGGATTTGAACTCAGACCTCTCTGACTTCAGGCCTGGTATTCTATCCACTGTGCCTATAAGCATGTAAATAACCGGCGTGTGTGTGTGTGTGTGTGTGTGTGTGTGTGTGTGTATGTGTGTGTATGTTTGTCTCTGTGCAAGAAAATTTCTGATATCCTAGTATGATTATGTTGCTACTTCCAAGTTACAGGTTTTCTCTGTGTTTCCACCCTATTCCCATCAAGGTGTGAACTATACCTGTATAACACAAGAGGATAGTGCCTTAGGTCAACTTCTTCAGCGTCACCAGTATCAAGATAGGGATAGGGACTAGATAAGGACTAGATTTCCTTCAAAAGAAAACTTCCAAGTTAGAAAATTCCTTCGAACAGTGTAGATCAGTACCTTCTCTGTCACTTACAGTCTTAGAGAGCTGCTACCGCAACAGAATTTGTTTGATTTGTACTTCGGGGGCAGATATTCAGGCCAGACAACTTTGTCTTCAGCTAGGGTGTGGCTAGAAACAACTGGGTACTACAAAGGTGCAGAATTGGTTGACTCAGAATTGATTGTTGTCCTTTACATTCGAACAGGACCAAAATGACATCACTGTGTTGGGGTCAGTGTCCAGTGTGTTCAACTGTGGCTGATCAGACCAGTACAAGCTTGGAAGGTTCTACCACAGGTTGGGCACAGATAGCCCATGTGAACATTGAGGATGGAGACATCTACATTTGCACATCTCACATTTCTTTTGAGCTACTACAATTCTGCTTTGCTCATAGAGCACAGCGCCTTCTTTGTTGATGCAGCATTAGATGTTAGAAGAAAAGAAACCCAAGAAAAGAAGTAGATGCTGCATTCTCTGACTTGGAGGCACACGATGTCTTTTGGGGTGATGGCTATGGTGAAAGAAGCATCTCCCCACCTCATAAAACTTATGACATCTTTCTGGTATAGCTTAGCTGCTTTGTAGGACTTCTAGGTGGCACGGTGGATAGACTGTTAGGCCTGGAGTCAGGAAGACTCAACTTCCTCAGTTCAAATGCAGCCTCAGACACTTATTAGCTACGTGACCCTGGGCAAGTCACTTAACCCTGTTTGCCTCAGTTTTCTCATCTGTAAAATAAGCTGGAGAAGGACATGGAGAACCACTCCAGTATCTTTGCAAAGAAAACCTCAAATGGGGTCGTGAAGAACTGGACACAACTGAAAATGAATGAACAACGATAATAAGCTGCATCCTCAACTAATATTTACATAGGAAGGAGATTATTCTTAGAGTCACGAGGCAGTTCCATGCAAGTTTTAATCATTTCTTTCTTATGACTTCTACAATCAGGCTGAAAAATGTCAGATATTACTATTCTCAATTTCCATGACCACGGTGAACATAATTGTGTTTTTACTTTTCCTATCATGCTTTTATCCCCTACGTTTAATACTTTGCACCTTTATTAACCATAGTAATGGCTAGCTTTTGTATAGAGCTTCAGAGTTTGAGAGTTCTTTATGGAGTCACACAGATTTAAATGTTTGAGGCAACATTTGAATTCAAGGTGTCCTGGCTCCAAGTCCACAATTCTCTCCACTCTTCTACCAGGGTGCTGCTCTGAATGCTCAATTCTTTGTATATAAAGTGAGCTTGCTTGCACAGATTTAAACTACTGGTCAGGGATTTATATAGCTGTAAACTCCATGAGCACAAGGACCATGGCTTAATCTTCTTTCTGTGGTGGCACAGTACCTTACATATAGGATGATCTCAACAAATATTTCTTGAATGAATGAATTTGCTTTTATCCATCCCTACCTTTCCATCCTGTCTTTCTGATCACCAGAAGTATGATTGGTCAAACAGTGTTGGCATGTAGAGGAATTAAACCTGCCACCTCTGCCTCATTAACAACTTACTCTAATGAGCAGAGGTAAAGGAACCCCCAGCTTTACTCACAAATGACTTCTCGTTCTAACTGTCCTTTGCCTTAGCAGAAGCTCAGGCTCTATGCCAAGAAATGATAATTCAACTGTATTTCTAACTATATACAAAAATTATTACTATTGCAGTTACTTAATTATTAACATTTATTAAAAGTTACTGAAGTACAGAAATATAAGACTTTGTCCTTGCATTCAAAGAGCTGTCATCAGAAACAAATTGTTTTTAATTTCCAATGTTTTAAGTATTGCTCTATCATTTTCATTGTAAAATGTCATAGACAATAAACGCTGCCAGTGGGATGGCTCTGATGGCTCAGAATATTTGGCCTTTGGAGAGCATAATTTAAGCAGCAAGAGGAAAGTGTGGGTAGTGAGTCAATAATGACTCACTCCCAAGTTTTTGCAACCATACTTTGTTAACTGCTGACGGTGCAGAGCGTATGCCTGTTTAGAGTGTTTCCTTTTCACACTTCTCTTTTTTCCTTGGCAGACCTCAACAGAACAAGTCATGAATCATGATGTGGGAGCAGGACACAGGGGAGGAAGGGAAGAAGAGAAAGAGTCTGCATTCAGAGAGTTGAGAAATTCTGTTCTTTTTCGTAGGGAGCAAAATCTCCCTTAATTTCATTAGATAGAAGGCCTTAAGTTGAGAAGACTAAGCTTGGTGTTGTCAGGTACACAGAGTGCTTTCCAACCTAATGAGCAGTGAAACAACTGCTTTGGGTTTCCTGTCCTTTATTCATCTCCACCTTCTCTCTAGGAGGTTTGTTAGTAATGTCATAGCCAAAGGGCTTGCAAAAAAAAAAAAAAAAGCAGCAGGGAGGCTCGGCTAAACCACAGATGGGATTGCATACTTGTATGTATCTAAGAAGGAGCATAAGGAGTGTGTGTGTGTGTGTGTGTGTGTGTGTGTACGTGGAAATATGTGTGTGTATTTGGAGAGAGAGACAGAAATAGACAGAGACATACAGAGAGAGAGAGACAGAGAGAAAGCACACTTAATCCAGAGTACTGAAGCTGTGACAAACCACTATAATTCAAGGATCTCCCCAGCTGGTAGACTGAGGTGAATCACTAAATCTTCTCTTCTTTTGATTGAGCAATTTTAATGAATACTCTATAGAAATGGGGAAAATTGGGCATTTCACATCTATTCTCTCACCAAACAGATATTCCTCAACTTTAATTTTTCTAATTGCCCTTACAATTCTATAACTTGTGTGTTAGTGTTCTGGGGTCACAATTCAATTCAACAAACATTTATTAAGCACTGGCTTTGTGTAAATTTTTGTACTTGGCACTGCAGTTTGAGCTATATCTAATTCCTTGTTGTTCAGTGCTGTCTGACTCTTGGTGACTCCATTTGGGGTTTTCTTGGCAAAGATACTGTAGTAGTTTGCCATTTTTCTCCAGCTCGTTTTACAGATGAGGAAACTGAGACAAACAGCTCTCCTCTCCTCTCCTGTCCTCTCCTCTCCTTACCTCCCTCCCTTCCCTCCTTCCTTCCTGCCAGAATGTAGGGGACCCCCAGCATGGAAACTTCTTCCACCGATGCATTCTTCTGAAATTTATAGTTTTAGGGAGCTCCCTGATGCACTGGAGGTCAAGTCACCTGCTCTGCCTAACAGGCAGCACGTGTCTGAAATAGGACCTAGAGCCAGATCTCCAATCTCCAAGGTTGGCCCTCTATCCAGTACACCCTATTGAGTTTATTTACATTGTTATATTCATTGTATAAGAAATACCATGACCAGTCTTTTTTTTTTTGTCAATTAATAAATAAATGTTTATTGAGTGACTAACATTATTGATTTATTTCTTCTTTTTATTTAGTTATATATTTATTTTCAAAATATAGTTTATTTGTTTTTAGTTTTCAACATTTACTTCCACAAGATTCTGAGTTTTAAATTTTCTCCTCCTCCCTCTCCTCCCCCCTCCCCAAGATGACATGCAATTTGATATAAGCTCTACTTATACATTCATGTTAAACGTATTTTCACATTAGTCATGATGTAAAGAAGAATTAGAACTAATGGGAGAAACCACAAGAAGGAAGAAACAAAACAAAACAAAAGGAGAGCAAATAGTAAGCTTCCATCTGCATTCAGACTCCAAAGTTTTTTCTCTGGATATGGATAGCATTTTCCATTGTGAGTCTTTTGGAATTGTTTTAGATCCTTGCATTGCTGAGAAGAGCTAAGTCTATCAAAGTCAGTCATCGCACAATGTGGCTGTTACTGTGTACAATGCTC
>CM053622.1:178004506-178040434 GCA_028646595.1 Phalanger gymnotis
GGCTCTGCTCCGCTCACTCAGCATTATGTCATGTAGGTTCTTCCAGGTTGTTATGAAGTCCGTATCATCCTTACTTCTTATAGCACAGTAGTATTCCATTACCTTCATATACCACAGCTTGTTCAGCCATTCCCCAATTGATGAAGCCACCTCTTTTAACAAAGAATTTAAAAGAAGAGGAACATACAGTTTAGCAAAACCAACAGTATCATTATGGCCAAAATATTGAATAAGTTTGACATTACATGGAGTGTTCTATGCCCTGAGTCCATCATCTCTGCAAAGAAGGGATCAGGGGAGATATCTTTCCATATTTCATCTTTGGGACTCTGCTTGATTTTCGAAGGGAGCTTAGTACAGTGGAAAGAAAACTAGCTATGGAATCAGAGGATATGGATTTAAACACTGCCTCTAGCAGCTTGCTACCTTGCGTAACATCGGAAAAATGTGCCTCAGTTTCCTCAGTTGTTTAGACTAGAAGCTTCTGAAATATCCTCTAGATCTATGATTCATTATAATTTTACATAATTCAGTGCCAATTGCATTGCTGTTATTCTTTTCATTTACATTACTTTGGTAATTGTGCATATTGTTTTCCTGGTTTCATTTACTATATTTTGCATCGATTCACACAGGACTTGCCATACTTTTCTGTACCAATTATTGAAGAATACTTCTCAATCTTCCTCTTTTCTTCAGTATCATTGGATAACAGATAATATCAGGGTAAGCTTGGTAAGGCTTAGAGGCCTGGAGAGATAAAGTGACTAGTTAGACAGCTAAAGCATCAATGTAAGGACTGGGTCTCAAGCCCCACTCTTTCTTCTCATTCCTAATTTAGGGTTCTTCCTGCTGTAACACATTGCTTCCTGCTCTGTTATTCCTTGAGGTCACCCACACAAATCAAAGAAGCACCAATTGAATCATACACTTCCTGCTCTTAAATTTTTTTTTATCAACTTCATTTCCCAATATATCTGTTCTCTTCCCTTTATCTGTCAATGCAGAATAAAAAGAAAGGTGGGGGAGCAGTTTAGCAAAATTAACCAAAACATCACCTAAGGCCACCAGCACATTATACACTTCACTTTTTAATCCTAAATTCTCACTGCAGTCTACTTCACCATACTGATTCTTCCACAATGAATACAACAATTATAAATAAAGTCAGTGTGTTGTAGTGTATGGAGAGCTAGATATGGACGCAGAGAATTATATCAACATCTTAAGGCTAACTTTGATTGAATATTCAATCATAAGTGAAATTATTTATATCAACCAATGAATGACTATTGACTCAGCAGTGGGATGGTCCAGTGAATAGAGGGTAGGACATGGAGCCAGAGACACCCAAGTTCAAATCCTACCTTAAGACACTTCCTAGCTATGTCGTCCTGGGCATATCATTTCACTTTTCTTTACCTTAGTTTCTCCTTCTGTAAAAGAGGGATAATAAATAGCACCTCTCCCCAGGTTTGTTTCAGAGATCAAATGGGATAACATATAACAAGCCCTTTGCAATCATTAAGGTGCTATATAAATGCTAGCATTTATATTTCTAGTCATTGTATAAATAAATATATAAATACATTTATATATATATGCATATTTATGTTTATATTCACTGAAAAAACTAAAATTTAATTTTAAAAATTAACAACTATACTTTAAAATACAAAATTTGTCAAAGGTTCCTATTTAAAAAACAAAAACAATACCCCCCAAACCCTTCTCCTTCTCCTATAATACAAAACAATCTTTTCAGACTTATCTTGGCTAAAAAGCACCTTTCCAACTGGACCCAGCTCCCCTAATCCTGCATTTTTCAAGAAAGGGTGGACTATGGAATTTAAAGAATGGCCTCCTAAGGCTTATCCTTTTAAAATGTAAAGTTTTAACTTCTTGCATTCCTTGACAAACACCTAGAGGCTCAGATCAGGAACTGAAGGCTGAGCCTTGGAAAAGAGAGGGGCCAAAGAGTCAAAAGTGGAAAAAAAAAAAAAAGCTAACTGATTTTTTTCCCTGACCAGGCTACAGGTGGCAGGAATCCTGAGGCAGGAGCAGGGCCCTCCTGGGGGTGGGAAGGAGGAGGTCAGACAATCTGTCTGACACTGGCAGTAACCTGACAAGAAGGAGCACCAGCAGAGCAGATGAGGCAGAACTGCCATGGAGAAAGTCTGCCAGAAGTTCCCAGAGACCTGAAATGGAAAGGCTGACTGATACCCTAGAGAGGCCTCCTTTCTTTGCCCAAATGTCTCAAAGAATGGGTTGGGGGAAGTAAGGGAGAAGCTGAGGAAGAAAGCAGGAGCAGGTGTGTGCTATACCTATAGCAACTGGGGAGCCCTAGAGACTGGGCAAGCCACCGGAGAGCTACCTCTGTCCCCAGTGGACTCCAGATCCTAGGCAGCCTCCCTGCCCCCCCAGATGCCCCATAAGCACACCCTAAACTACATTTCAGGACCTCCATCTTCAGCCTACGAAGATCCTCATTATTTTCCATCTTCAGCTGGCAGAAATGCTCTTAAACCCCCAGCCACAAATCCATATAATCAATATACATCTTATAATTAGAAATACAACACTAGCGCCATGAAACATACTTCAGGAATTAGTTTCCATTTAGAGACAATATCACAATCCCTCTCCATTAGTAATCAAATGTTATGTATATTGGATAACTGATGATCTCGCCTGCAATTTCTTCCTAACTGCTTGCTAATTAATTAAAATGTTTGCTTTAGCAATCTCCTCATAACACATCTCCTTTTACCCAAATAATTTGCTTTTAATGGGCTAGTCAGGCACCAACATGAAAGGAAGAATATACCCAATATTTAGTGTCAAAAGTCTTCTTGTGTCCAAGGAATAGAAAGAAATGATCTCATTACAGCACAAAGTATGATTGTCCTTTGCCCTTCTCAAGCCACTGAATTTGATATGCAAAGAAGTCATTTCTAAAGGAGATGTTAGTCAAGCTTCACCCTGGGGTGGGTTTGCTTCTCTTGGTCAAACTGTAGTCTCTGGACAGCAATGGTTCTAGGTGTAGAGAGCCTTGTTTAAATGTAAAAAACAAAACAAAACAGTCCTAAGAAAGTGCACCTCAGCTGTTCAGCCACCAGATGGAGGGCTCTGCTAATTGGAACAGTCAGTGCCAGGGTCTGGCCACCAGTTGGCAAACATAGTAGCTACGAAGGGTGGCCACATAGCACGGGGCTTGTTAGAGATTTGTTAATAAAATAGGTCAAATGGGGCTTAAATTAAGCTCACAGGAGAACAGAACTGAAATAAAAGAGATTTAGTAAGTACATATTCTTCCCCCTTCTACCACCCCCAAGAAGAAAGAAGAAAGAAGGTATTCAGGAAGTGGCAGTAATTTTTAAAAATAAGAGAAAAAAACCCCCACCTCCCTTTAAGTCTGGAATACAAGCAAATTATGTGCAGACAGTTCCTGGACAAAGTTAGGTACCCATGACTGAAAGTATGTCAATTAAGGAAGCTTAAGAAAGACATATGATCTAACCAAGTGTGTTAAAATGCAGAGGCCTGAGGGTCTGTGGGGAAAGAGGATGTTTCACTTCTGAGGAAAATTGTATGATTTACTTTTGAAAACAAGAAACACAGCTTTTGGTTTTTTTGGGGGTAATTGTCAGCTTATTTGAGATTTTTTTTTTTTTTTAGCATTTTAAAAGTATTTTCTCTCATTTTTATACTATACTATCATAGAGTAGAACCCTAAATTTAGAAGGTTCCTTACAGGTTAGCTAGTCCAATTCCTGCCCGATTTCATGATTCTTTCTTGTAACCTTCCTGGTAAGTAATCAGTTGGCTTTTGTTTGAATACCTCCAGTGACAAGGAACTCACTTCCTAACACGGTGGTCCGTTAACATTTTTCTGATAGCTCTGCTTTGTTAGGAAATTCTTCCTTACTTGGAATCAAAATGTGCCCTTCTGTAACGTCTATCCAACTGATCCTTAGTTCTATTCTCTCAAGTCAGACAGAATAAGTTCAATCTCCGGTCCACAAAAATGGGTCGCAGAGTGAATTTTTACAAGTTTAAAAAAAAAAATTAAATGGGACTTAAGGTTATATGAGCTTCAGTTTCTTCATCTGTGAAACAACACTACCCATTCCTACAAGGTTGTTGTGAAGAAAGTGCTTTGTAAACCATAAGGTACTATATAAATATCAGCTATTATTCTTATTCTTGTTCGGGGGGAGAAATTCCGTTAGCCAGGAAGATCAGAGAAGGATTCCTGGAGAAGGCGGCATAGAAACTGGACCTTCGAAGGATGCAGGAGATTTTGAAAGGCAGAGATTGAGAGAATGAGAAAGGCAAGTAGCCAAATAAGAATCACAGATTTAGAACTGGAAAGCATTGTAGATCATCTAGTCGACCTACTCATTTTACAACCGAGGTGGTGGTGGTGGTTGTCTGTTCTTGTTCTCCAAGAGGACCATGATATTAGGGAGGTGATGCCGTGACACACAAGTGAATTGGATTTAAATGAGGGACTTTACTTTGGACTACATTAGAGTGTGGCAGCAATATGCTAACTGCTAGTGAAAGGGTGCTATTGAAAGAAAAGGTAGCAAGTACAGTCAACAAATTAAGCTTCAAGAACTTACAACCTTTAGCACTTACTTCAGCAAAGAGGTGAGGCAAAAAGGCAGTTAGTTCCAGAGGCTCCCCAAGCAAGCTACCAAAAAAAAAAAAAAAGACAGAGGACTGAGGATCTGGGTTCAAGTAAATATAGAGGACAAAGAGAATTTTTTAGTGACCTGCTGAGAGTGTGCTATATTTGTGTTCCTGCCAGTTTCAAGTAGTTCCTATCTATATACAAAGTGTAAGTTGGTCTCTTTCCTAGAGGGGAGGGCAAAAAATCTGGTAAAATGCATCTCTAATCTCCAGGTTTTTGGTGATGAGATGTTCCTTAAAAGACTGGGTGATATAACTCAAGGAGGAAATAAAAGAGGGATATGAAAAGGTTCAAGAGAATTCTGATATGTATCAAGAAGTTGGTAGGACATGATAGAGATGAAAAGGAAGAATAAACATCACTGAACATCAAGTAATAGGTGTGTAGCTCTTCCATTAGATGAGGAAGCTAGACCATCTTCAGAATAAACATCTCCCTGTGGTCCAGAGAATGATGATATGTATCCATCGGATGCAGCGATAGAGAAAAAAAAGAGATAAAGAGTGGTTATTGGCCACTCCTTGCTAAGGGATATTGAGGTGGTCTATCTGTCCAAGCTATAAATCTGACATGTGGCAGAAAACCTTCCAAGAACTATTAAATTCAATAGTCCCTGTCCACTCATCCTGATTTACGTGGAGACAAATCGCATTATCACCAGGCAAAAAACCAACAACTAGGAAGTATTTCTAAGAACTATAAAGGGAGTGTTTTCATTATTATTCCTAATTGAAAGTATGGCATTCAGAAGAGATCCGTAGATTTGGGAAATGAACAGCTGAATGAGAAAATGGCATGTTGGGATGTGACTTGGACTCTTATACCACTGTGTTCAATATAGGAATTATGAGATCTAGGCCAGGGATCAAGTGCTCTTGAGAGAAAAACACACATACACATATACATACACATTTGATATTATAGTGATGGGGGACTCTCTCTCTCTCTATCTCTCTCTCTTTATATATATATATACACATATACATACATACGTATATACATATGGGTGTGTGTGAAGACTTGGAGTCTTTGGACTTAAAATTTTAAAAAAGGAGAGAAGAAAAGTACTACACACACAGATCTGCCAAGTCTATCACTGTGTGATAGCAGTTAACATAAGAAGAGTAGCATATGAAAACACATGTCCTCAGATGTCTAGATGCATATGCACAAAGCATGTATGGGTAACAGTGAACTACAGATCTTATGGAAGGAAGCAATTAAAAAATAAACCTTTACTGACATCTTTTGTTCTCCTACATTTTCTAATGTATCTCTTTCCTTCTATCTCCCATTCATCTTATATAAAATGATAAAAAAAAGAAAAATAGGCAATTCAACAAAATAATGCAACATATTAAAAAAGTCCAAAGGTATATATAGAGTTCTATGCCCATAGTCCTCTACCTCTTCAAAGAAAATGAGGAGGTGTCTTCTGGAATCTCTTCTTAGGGCTCAGAGTTGATCATTATAATTTCATAGCATTCAATCTTAACTCGTTAGTTGTTCTTTCCATTTACATCATTGTAAACATTGTTCTGATTCTTCTTATTTTATTTTGCATCTTTTTCCAGTGTTTTCCTATTCTTCCTTGTATTTATCATACCCACAATTTCTTAGAAAGCAATCATACTCCATTTTATTTATGTACCACCATGTGTTTAATCTTTAAATGATGGTCATTGATGGTCATCTTTGTTTCCAGTTATTTGCAACTTCAAAAAAAGTGCTCCCATAAATATTTTGGTGTATATAAATTCATTTTTAATGTTGATCTCCTTGGTCTATATGCCTAGACAGTGGCGTCTCTGGGTCAAAGTCACTGTTTACTCACTTTCCTTTCTTAAAACAATTTCAAATTGCTTTTCTGAAAGGTTGGACTGATTCACAGCTTTACCAATAGTGTGTTAGTGTGCTATCTTTCTACAATCGTTCCAACATTGATTATTTCCATATTTTGTCATCTTTTCCAATTTGCCATTGTGAGGTAAAAATTTCACAATTATTTTGATTTGAAGTTTTTCATATTATTAATGATTTGGAATGATTTTTCAAATGATAGTTTATGCAAGTTTGCTATTCTTTTGGAAACTGTTTACTCATTTCCTTTGATCATGTATCAATTAGGAAATGACTCAGTCTTTTATATTTGTTTCAGTTTCTCAAAGCTGAACTTTAGATGTTTTACTAGTCAGCCATTTCTCTTCTCATCCTAGTTGAATAAAAATTGTTTCTACAAAATTTTTCAATTTCATATAATCAAAATTAGCTTTTATCTTTTATTACCACTTGTAGCCCTTATTTGGCTAAGAATTCATCAACAAGGAAGTAATTTGGACCTCATAGGTATCCCTTACACTTGGTAGGATGAGATTCATGGCTGTAATATGTATAAGAATACCTTATTAAAAAGGGAAAAAAATAGACACAAAGACCAGTGGTGTACCATTGTGTATTGGCTCAGATGAGGAAACTAGCATCCAGTTAGAAAAAGCATGAGAGAGAACATGGGGATGAGTATTAACAAAGGGAGAAACAAACATTATCATTGGTCTATTCTATGAACAGAACAAGGAAATAGAAAAAGAATTTGGGAAACATGTCACAAGCTTGTCAGAGACTTGATACTATAGTGATGGGAGACTCTAATGATTCAGATATTTGCTAGTGCTCTCCCTGACAAAAGCAGAGCAGCTGATAAATTCTCCACGTGCCTTAATGATTGTTTTATCCTTCAAAAGACAGAGGAAGCAATGCAGGGAATTGCTGCTATGGACCTGATCCTGGTTGATGAAGTAGAAACGATGAAGATTTGAGGGCAGGAGATCAATCCATCAAGAGAAGGTGAGGGCAGAGGAGAAGAAAGCCCGATATAGCCTAGTATATACCTTTACATTTATGAAGAGAATAATTTGTTCTTGGCCTTGTGCCTTTTACATTTCTGCAAGTTACTTGGGTGGAGTAATAAGAGGTACATTTGTTAAATGTGCAGATGACATAAATTGGAGTGGGAGGCTAACAGACTGGGTGACATGGTACATCCCCACATATTTCTATACACTAGAAAAATTGGCCAAAGCTTTGGATAAGATTAAATTTATTAGGGATAGATTCTATATTCTATACTTGGATTTTTTTTCTTAATCAGCTTCACAAATACTGGATCAGGGAGGCATTCTGGAAAACAGGTCTGGTGAAAAAGATCTGGGGATTTCAGTGGCCTATGATCTCCATATGAGTCAAAAGAGTCTAACACTAGAGTCTCCAGAACTAGAAAGGTGATGCAACCAATGTGCTCTTTCCTGATTAAACCTTATCTGGAGTATGAGGTTGATTTCGTGGGCCCCATTTTAGGAAACACCTAGACAAACTGGAACATGTCTACAAGAAAGTGACCACTGTGGTGAGAGGACTGGAAGCCATGCCATATGAAGACTGGTTGAAGGAACTGGTAATGTTTAGCTCAGAGAAGAGAAGAATTAGGGGAAGGGTACACATGGTATTTGTCTTCAAGGCTTTAAAGGAGCCCTCATATGGTAAAGAGAGTAGACTCATTTTACCTGGCTCTCTAGGCATCCAGGTAGCACAGCTAGGTGGATAGGGTGTTGGGCCTGGAGTCAGGTAGACTCAACTTCCTGAGTTCAAATCCAGCCTCAGACACATACTAGCTATGTGACCCTGGCAAGTCACTTAACCCTGTTTGCCTCATCTGTAAAATGAGCTGGAGAAGGAAAGGGCAAACCACTCCGGTATTTTTGCCAGGAAAATCCCAAATGAGGTCAGGAAGAGTCAAATATGACTGAAATGAATGAACAACAGCAAAAAGACTTGGCTCATTAGAGCAGAACAAGGATTCATGGATAGAAGTTTCAGGTAGGCAAATTAAGGTTCGATGTCAGGAAAATATTTTTACAATTAACAGTTCTCTAAACATGGAGTGGATGGTGCCCAAATAACTCTGCCTCATAAAGCCTGGATTATCATTTCTACGAATATGTTGTAGAGAGAATTTTTGTTCAGTCATGGGTTGGAAGATTGCTTCCAACTCTCAAATTCTGTGATTTGTCAGAGGTGGGCAAGGAGGAGGCATTCTAAGCATGGAGTTAGGAAAGTGACAATCAAGACAATCCAGAAAAATAGAGTGTTCCTCTTCTCAAAATAAATCTAAAGCTATATACCTTCATCACCTCAAAATTTTTCTGTGTTTTAGAATCATATTTATATGGCAGAATTCCCAGGCATAGAGTCCAATTTAATGATTTCTGTCATAGTATTGAGCCCCTTGAAAGGTGATAATGACCAAGCATCAAGACTAAAATAATTCTCCTGGTGAAAAGTCAGTTGTGGACTGATAGAAAGCTGAATTTCCACAGAAACATATTTAAAATACAGGTGAAAGTAAAATTTTTAAAGGAAACACCTCTAAATTAACCCTTGATTCTCAAAATTGGTGCCAAACAGGAATGGGCCCGAATCCCCTGAGGTTGCTCTAGCCTGTGGCAAGTCCCTCTGAACTCCTTCATTTAATATTCTTGGCATTGGGCCAGGGAGGAAGAGGGCATTTTGCCATCTGCTGAAGCATTCATTCTGTGACATTTGGTATTTTGAGGGTAATGGTTAACAATGTCTATTGTTCATTCTTTCAAATTTTTGTAAGTACGCTTATTGGGATGTAGATTCCACAAGAAAGTATGTAAGGCAAATATCTGTTCAGAATTCAACTGACAAGGAACTGCCATTCCAGGGTCAAATTCTGGAGATCATGCATAAATGTAAAGAGTAGGCCATTCCTGACATGTGACTGATTCTCCTGTGCTACTCCTTTTATAGAGCCCAAGATAAACATGTTTCAACATGGCATTAATTACTTTTTAAAAATGGTGCCAAAATAAGGTATTTTTTCTCAAAAATATGATCTCTTTCATCTCCAAAATGAAGGAGGATAAAAGACATTTTTGCTGTATGCCTTTACTTCCTGCCTCAAGACAATTTTTGTGGAATTGACTGATAAAAATGGAACCTTTTGTTGTTGCAAATCCAAACCGCAGTGTCACTTGTCAGATGTGTACAGGCACATCCTATGTATAGCCCATTACTTTTACTTACTAAGCTGAGAATAAGACACTTGATCCCTTCACACTGTACTTACTTTCTCTCAAAATAGCATTACTTTAAAGATACCACTCATTCCTCCTTGTTCATTTTTGTTCTGAATATATGCTTCTTTTATGTTGCTTTTGCTTGTGATGTTTCTTTCAAATGTCATCTTAACTCTTGTCCCCCTTCCTCTGCAGCATCCCACAGAGCCCATCTTGATTCAAAGCTCCTCCATACTACTAGTATATTGGCCCATTCCTTTACAACCTATTCTTTACTACGTGACTCTTCTTTGACCAGGAGAGTCAAGTCTTATTCCATCTACATAGTAATCAATTAACAAGTGTTTTAAAGCACCTACTATGTGTTTGGAACCATTCTAGGCACTGGGGATACAAATACAAAAATGTGACAGTCCTCACTCCATTGGGGAGACCACGTACACATAAATAAATACATACAAAATGAATACAAGGCAGTTTTGTTGTTGTTTGGTGGGGAGGAAGGTAATAGCAGCTAGGGGAATGAGAAAAGGATTCATGTAGAAGGTAGCACTTGAGGGGTCTTTTCTTTTTAAGGAAACAAGATTCTAAGAGTCCTGAGCCTGCATTCCAGGCCTAGGGGAAAGTCAGTGCAAAGATAAGATCTGAGAGGCATGTATGAGCAACATCACAAATGCCAGTTTGGATGGATTGTAGAGTGTAGGAAGGAGCACAATGTATAATAATATTGAAGAGGCAGGTCAGGACCATGTTGTTTTGACATTATAAAGCTAAACAAAGCAGCTTATGTTTGATATTAGAGGCAACTGGAAGCCATTAGAATTTATGGAGGAGAGGAGTAACATGATAAGACCTTCACTTCAGGAAAATCACTCTAGCAGATTAGAGAAGGGATAGACTTGGGGGCAGGAAGCCCAAAGAGGGACCTATTCCAGTAGTACCAGCAAAGGTGATAACTAGGGGGAACTGAATGAGGCTGATGGTTGTCTGAGTAGAGAGAGGGGCAGGGCAGATTCCAGAGTTAGAAATGACAAGATTTCTGGTCTCCATCTTCGCCGCGGCGGAAACAGGACTTAGCGTGTCTGAGTTGCCACCATGCAGCTGTTTGTCCGCGCAGGCTCTGCACACCCTTGAGGTGACCGTGCAGGAGACCGTTGCCCAGATCAAGGCCCATGTGGCGTCTCTGGAGGGCATCGCCCCCGAGGATCAGGTCCTGCTTCTAGGGGGCTCCCCGCTGGAGGATGAAGCCGTCTTGGGGCAGTGCGGGGTGGAGCCCCTGTCCACCCTGGAAGTGGCGGGCCGTATGCTGGGAGGTAAAGTCCATGGCTCTCTGGCCCGAGCTGGAAAAGTGAGGGGTCAGACTCCCAAGGTGGCCAAGCAGGAGAAGAAGAAGAAGACTGGGCGTGCTAAGAGGAGGATGCAGTACAACCGATGCTTTGTCAATGTAGTGCCCACCTTTGGAAAGAGGAAGGGTCCCAATGCCAGCTCCTAATCTCCTGGTACTTTCTGTCCCTAATAAAGCCACTACGACTCTAAAAAAAAAAGAAAGAAATGACAAGATTTGATAACTTACTGGATGTGCAGGATGAGAAAGAGTGAAGAGTTAAAGATAAGGTCAAAGTTGTAAACCTGGGTCATTTGAAGGAAGAACACTTGCTCTAAGTAAGATCAGAGACCTTCCAAATTCCATATTTGGACTTACATAACCAATTCATTCACTGCTTCTTCATTTTCAGCCTGGCACAGAAATAACCCATTCAAATTTAATAAATTGCAGACTTTTAGTTTGGATATCTCGATTCCATTCCATGTTTCCCTTACTTGACAACCTATGACACTCTTCCTTGGGTGTTGTTCAGTCATTTCAGGTGTGTCTGACTCTTTGTGAGCCCATTTGGGGTTTCCCTGGCAAAGATATTGGAGTGGTTTGCCATCCCCTTCTCCAACTCATTTTTATAGATGAGGAACTAAAGCAAACAGGGTTAAGTCACTTGCCCAGGTTCACACAGCTTAAGTGTCTGAGGCCATATTTGAACTCAGGCAGAGGAGTATTCCTAAACTTCAGGCCTGGCACTTTATCTACTGTGCCACCTAGCTGCCTCATTGGTTATTACGTCTATCAAACAGTGATAATCTCTCTTAGGTCCCTCTGGGGGAAATTGGAGAAAATGATGAAAAATTGCTTGTCCATCTGGAAATTAAGGTTCCAGCTAATTCAATATTTGCATTATTTTTACTCAATTATATCTGGTGGTTAAAACAAGCCAACTGTACTTAACCAGTCCTATTGGGTAATTAGTGTGAGGTTTTGTAGGTGGGATGAGAGACCATTTCTGTTCTGTCTTACCTTCACAGGCTCAGAATGACTTTGCACATTGTTCATCTTCTTGAGTATACTCGGACATTTGGCTGAAGTTGAAGCAGGAGGAAGGGAAGCCAGCCTCACCTACCAGTAGGGGGCAGGGTTCTAATACCCACCAGGCTCCATGTACTCTCGGAATATATCATAGTTACTTACCTGGTGTCTCTATCTGCCCCTTCAGGCATGATGCCAGATATTCCATCAGTTTGGGGAATATGACCATATCCTTCAATCAAATTTTAGAGCTTGTATGCTCCCATTCAACAGGCCACTTCCATTCATCTATCTCCTGTGTGCTTTTCACTGAAGTTCACTTACATACTGTAAAAAGGCTTTGATGAGAATGGTAGAAATAAAGCCTAACACGTTAATATTAATGTGTACCCAACCTTTCCAGTTTCCACATCAAGCCTACAAGTGGCAAGTCAGGCAAAAGCTAGAAATTTCAGTTTCCTATTCCTCCAGTTTCTATACACTTGATAACTGTTCATACTCCACCCTGAGTAGCAAACTCTGAATGTCTTTTGGATCTTTCCTGAAGGTAACACCATGTAACCAAGCAGGGCAGCCTCAGACTTGGCTTGGCTTTTAGGCATTGTGTTTCCATTCTTCATCTTAGGCTCATCTAATCTTACTATCAGGTATGAGAGTTTAATTTCTTCCGTCCTTGTAATACCAGACAAGTTCAAGCAGGTTCCCCTCATGGCACATAAGCTACATGAATATTATAGTCCCACCAAGGGAGGATTAGTCTAAATCCCTTGGGGTTGCTCCAGCCTTTAGCAGGTCCTTCTAAATTCCTGCTTGAATTCAAGGATTTAGGGAGGATGCTCTACCAACATCCATTTCTCCAAACTCTCCCTTCATATTCAAACAACCTTTTTAAAAATCTCCCCCGTGGCCCCATTCCACCCCAGCTTTTTCCAGCATTGGTTCGGCCATAGGTTTGTCCTTGAGCAGGGCTCACTCCTGGCTGGCACTTTTGCTGTTGTCTTACCTTATGTTTTGCCAAATACCTAGAATTGGCTTTTTACCAACGTTGAAAAGTCATGCATTTTTCAACAGCCACATTTATTCTTAATCAATCTAGCACTAATTAAACTCATACAATGTGCCAGGTACTGTGTTAACAACTGGGTACATGAACACAAAAAAAATGAAACAATACCTGCTCTCATTACTGCTAAAATAATTAACATTTTAATGGTGATCTAAGCTTTGCCAAGCATACTACCATCTTATAATACCTTATTTGATCTTCCTACAGTTAATGTATTCATGTTTTATAAATAAGGATATGAAAGCCTAGATGTTAAGTGATCTGCCTAAGGACAGGTAGAAGTGAGATTTGTACCTAAACCCAGGGATGTCCTGAATCTATGTTTGATGCTCTTACCTCTATTCCATGAGGCTTCTTTTCATATAATAATAATAACAATATGAAATTATAAAGTGCTTTAACATTTGCAAACTAAGTTATCTCATTTGATGCTCACAATTCTGTGAGATAGATGCTATTTTACAGATAAGGAAACTGAGACTGAAATAGGTTGTTTTACTTCACTTAAAGTATCAAGGATTCAATGGTTGGTGCTAGACAAATCAAAATGAAAACAGTACACTTCATATTCATCATTACCTTTAGGCCAGTAATTGTCAAGAATTAGCGTTCAGGAATTTATGCCAGCAGGAAACCCAATGATGGCCAGCTTATGGAGAGCTTAGTAAACAAAGGAGAAGAATTTGGAATTCATATGACAGGCAACAGGGAGATTTTTGTTAGACTTTTGAGCAAGAAGGTGACATGATGAAACCGGTCCTGTAAGGTACTTGGTTAGATAGTAATATACATAATAGACTGGGGTGCAGAGAAAATAGAGGTGGAAGAAAGGTCCGCCAGGAGGGTTTTGCAGTTATTCCAGGAGTGAAATGATAACAATTGGACTAAGGGGATGTCAGTGAGGATGTAAGGAAGAGATAAAGCTAAGAGACAGTGCAAAGACAAAACAGCAAGATTTGGTGGGAGGTTGGATGTAGAGGGTGAAAATGAGTAAAGAGTCTAGTATGATTTAATGTCTTGCACCTAGAAGACTAAGAAAAGTAATGATACCACTAACAGAAATGATCTAGGGAAGAGAAGCTAATTGCAATTAGGGGGATGCTGATGGTTCTATTTAGTTATGCAATTCCTGAATTTGTTGATTCTATCTTCATGATAAAGCAGCTAGGCGGCGCAGTGGAGAGAGCGCTGCGCCTGGTGTCAGGAGGACTCACGTTCCTAAGTTCAAATTCAGACTCATACACCTACTAGCTGGGTGAACCCAAGTAAATCACTTATTCCTGCTTGCCTCAGTTTCCTCATCTGTAAAATGAGCTGGAGAAGGAAATGACAAACCACTTCAGTATCTTTGTTAAGAAAACCCTAAATGGGGTCACAAAGAGTCAGATATGATTGAAAAAAAACGATCGAACAACATCTTCACTATACCTCTTAATCCCCTTCTTTTCACCTCATGACTGGGATGATCATAATAGTCTCTTCATTGGGCTCCCTGAAACTAATCTCTCCTCTTTCCAAACTATACTTCACAAACCGTCAAAGCGATTTTCCTAAAGTGCAGGCCTGATGATGTCGCTCTTTCTCAATAAACTCCAATTATTCCCTATTACCACTAGGATCAGTTATAAACTCTTCTGCTTGGAATGTCAAGCCTTTCCTGACCTGACTGCTATCTACCTTTCCAGCCTTGATATCCATCATTTCCCTTCACACACTCTCTTAATCCAGCCAAATGGGCTGTTCTTCACCCATGACATTCCATCTCCATTCTCTGTGCCTTTGTATAGACTGTACCCCATGTCTGTAATGCATAGCCTTCTAATATTAGCTTCTTGGAACCCCTAGTTTCCCTGAAAGCTCAGCGCAAAAGCCATCTCTTTCACGTTAAAAAAATAAATCAATGTACATTTGTATCATAAGAGTCTATTATATTCCAGATGGCTGTACTGGGTGCTGGGACATACAAAGGTAAAAAAAAAATAGCTCCTGTCCTCAAGGAGCTTAAATTCTATTAGAGAACATTCCATATACCCATATAATCATATACAAAATACATGAAAAAGAAATACAAGGTGATTTTGGATGGAAGCACAAGTATTTGGGAATGGGAGGGTGAGGATCAAGAAAGGCTTCATGTCTGAATGATAATATAGTTAATTGGATTCGTAATTGGTTGAAAGAATGGGCACCCAAGGAGCACTAATTGATTGTTTGATGTCATCCTGTGGAGATGTCTCTAATGCCTTGTTGCAGAAATTGATTCTTGATCTTCTGCTCAGCATTTTTGTGGGGGACACTAATGAAAATATAGGGTGTCCCCAAAGTCTTAGCACAGTTTGTGCCATGTTTATAAAATCTGAAGATAACACAAAGCTGAGAGAGAAAGCCACTACAGTAGTTGTCAGAATACAAATTTTGATAATGAGCTAATGAAATTAGCAAGATGAAACATACCAGCCATAAGCATAGAGACCTGCTCCCGGTTTAAATCTGTAGTCTTTCCAGGCTTATTTCTCATTATATTTCCCTCACACACTATATTCCAGCCAAATTGGCCAACATGCTGTTCCTCGTATAAAACATTTTGTCTTCCATCTTCCTCCTTTTTATAAGATATTCATAGGCCAAGAATGCTTTGCTCCTCCCCCCCCCTCCCTGCCCCCTCCTTTTCCCTTTCACCTTTTGGAATCTACCTCCATTCAGGGTCAGGTCCAGTGTCACTTCCTATTCCTGTTCCACTCTCTTAGGTCTGCTATTCTTACAAAGTTACTTTGTATTTATTTGTATATGTTTTGCATTTATTTATCTGTGTACATGTTGTTTCTCTCAGTAGAATGTAAGCTTCTTTAGAGCAGGGACTATTTTTACTTTTGTCTTTGTATCACCATATCCTAGTACAGTTCCTGGCACTTAACAGTTACTGCATAAATGCTCGTTGAATCGAGTTGAATTTTAAAAAGGCAATTGTCCAAATATAGAGTAAAAGATGTGGTTGTCTTGATAGCAAGTAGTTCATGTGAAAAATTACCTAGGAGGTTTTGTTTCCTGCAAGCTCAGTATGACTCAACAGACAGTGTGATGCTGGTTCCAAAAAAACTGAAGGCAGTCATAGGTTGTTTTGATTATTTTAATCAATACGATGTAACAATAATAATGTACGACATTTATATGACGTGACAAGGTTTCATTTACTTCCTATTCATGAGTCTCACTTGATCCACACGACAGCCCAGCTCAGTAGGTTTTAGGACTCCTGGCTGAAGGAAGATAATAGTTCCACTGTACATTATATTAGGCAGCCAACATTTGGGATAGTAGGTTCAGTTCTGGATGCCACATTTTAATAGAGACTATGTGTCAACTGAATGGAACCTGCCTCTAATCTGTGGGTGGCTGGAGCTGAACAGAGCAGGCTAGAGACAGGAGAGTCGGGAATCAAACAGAAGTTTGATTTTAAAGTGAGGGAAATGGTTTACAAGCCGTGCTGGTCAAAGCAATACAATTATCATGTAATTTTGCCAGAGTGTGAGATCATCCAGAGGGTGAGTGCAAAGGATTTTGTTATGCCAAATACAGGGCACAACTTACTTGCTGGGCCACAGCTCTGGAAAACAGGGTGTCTCTTAATATCTTTACTGATGACACCCAGATATTGGCTGCTAGAGTCTTCCACTTAGGACACTGATAAATGAGAAATTAAGATTGTTTCTCATCTGCAATTATGAGGATTATAATTTGGACTTCATTTTTTTTCACAACAGCAGGTTTGATCCAAACCCCAAATCTCCCAGTTCTGCTAGCATGTGGTACAAAAAGTATGCAAGTGCTTTGAGCTATATAGCATATCCTGTTAGAATCAACTTTTCCTTTAGAAAGAGGACAAACATTCTCAGGTTAGAATGTTTGCTTTTATTTTTAGGGGAATGAGGGAAACTTCCTTTTGAGGGATCAATCAAAGGGCATTACAACTTTCACTGACGTCTGTATTCAGCATAAATGGGATTTGTTCTGTTCTGTGGTCTACAAAGAAATAAGCTGGCAAGAAAATGTGTTATTAATAAACAGTGAAACTACAGAAGATGTTTGTGTTCTATTTTGGTGGATTGCTTTCCCCCCTCTTTGCAGACTGAACACTCCATCTTTATTCTACAGCTATGACTTGAAGCAAAACATATAACAGTACTTGAAGAAAGCACCAATTAGTTTTCTAATGTGTGGGTTGAAGAGGAATGGATATAAAGTAGGTCAACTTTTAAGCAACAGGCTCAACTTGTACGGTCAGAAAAGCCTCAATCAGAGTTTTGTTTATCTCTAGAAAAAGTATTGCAGCTATGTCCTGGGGGATGAGAATTTTCAGATGATGCCAAGAAAAGTCATTTTTTTCTCCTCCGCCACAAACAGTATTTCCTTTGACCATATGACTAACATGGATGTAAGGCATGGTCGTTAACAATGGGAGTTCGGTCTACTTCTTACAACAATCCATTAATGTCATTCACATAAAGAACTATTGCAACGCTCCATTTCTGCACTCTTTCTATACAGTTTGAAACTGTGTATTCTTGCTTGCAGCCCAGGTTTTAGAAGTTGCCTTTACTTATGGCAACTTACTGATATAATTTGTACTTACTGATATAATTTGTCATTTTGTTTTAAAAATTAAAGTTTGTAATACAGTCAAATCAGCATCAAGTATAAATTATGTGTCTGATGATGCACACCAGATACCAACAAGATTAGAAATGTCTCCTGAGCAAAACTTCTCTCAAATTAAGTCTGTTTATGATTGTTACTCTGTATTTGGTAAGTGCCAGCAATAGTCTGGTTACTCCAAATAGCCTAGACCTGGCTTTGGAATTTATACTGTGGGTAAATTTAAAATTGATGCTGATTTCAGTTATATTTTAGTATCTGTTATCATCAATGGAAAAATCACTTAATCCCTTTTACCCTCTTTCCTTGTCTGCAAAATGGAAATAGTAACATTTTCTACCTTTCGTGGCTGTTATGAAAAAAGGACTTTGTAAACCTGAAACTTAGTATTATTATGGTTAATTTTTGTCCAAACTAAGCATGCTGAAGTTCAGTTTAATTTTGAATGTAATTTTAATAGCTTTATTGGGGCATTTATTTTTTATATCACAGTCATTTCCAGGTAGCAGACCCTTCTTTGCAAAATGGAAAAAAAAAACTAGTTAAGAAGAAACGACTATGCAGTGGTGACTACATCCAACAGACAATGCAATATTCCCAAACACAGTCCCCCACTTCTCTGTTAAGTGGAGGAAAATATGTTTCATCATCCATTTCCAGGGCCAACACTTGTCATTACGGTTAAATAGAATTTGGCTGCTATTTAGTTTGGTTTTATTTACATTATTATGGTCTTCGTGTATATTTTTTTCCTGCTTCTGCCTATTTCTTTGGCATCACTTCTTACATATTTTAACCATATTTCTCTGAATTCTTCTTCTTGTCATTTTTTTTCACAGCACAACAATTTTCCATTATATTTATAGCTGATAATTTGTTAGGCCATTCCCCAGTTGATGGACATCTGCTTTGTTTCCATTTTTTTGCTACCACAGAAATTGCTGCTATTAATAGTTTGTCATTTTGTGATCCTTGACCTCCTTGGGGTTTATACCCAGTAGAGGGATTCCTAGTAAAGGGTATGAACAGTTCACTGCTTTTTCTTGCATAATTACAAACTGATCTTTGCAAAAGATAGTCTAACTTACTGGTCCATCAACAGCGGATTGATGTGTCTTTCTTCCAATAGCCTCTCTACCTTATTGTTTTCTTCTTTAGTTGTCATTCCTCTGAAATACCATTTTAGTTACTGCTGGATGAAAAGTAATCTAGGTATCTGTTTTTCAAATATATTCATTTACCAAGACATTGTTAGTTGCCTTGGAGTTCAAATGAATACTTCTTCATTTATTTAAAATGGAAATTCAATATAAGCAAAATAAAACTATGTTGTTATTTATTCACTTATTTACTTATTTGTTTATTTATTTTAGCTCACCTATATTCTACAAAGCATGACTCTAAAGTAAAGATATTTCTTCCAGAAGCCACCTACGACATTCAACTTACTTTACTGTAGTCATGGCTTTGTATTTGAGGAACTCATGAAAACATATAAAGGCCTACATGATTCTTCTAGAACTAGGCAAAATGAATTAATCCACTTAGGCTTAAACTGTGATTCCAAGCTGAAACCCTTCCATGGAATAAAATTTGCTACATACTTATTATAAGGATTCGATGTAGCAGAAAGAGCACCAGATTTCAAATCAGAGGACCTGGGTTTGAATCCTGGATCCACTTACCATCTATGGGATATTGAGCAAATTACAAGACTTCTCTGAGTGTTTGTTTACTCATCTTTAAAAATGAGAGGATTAGACTGGCTGACCTCTAAGGTCTCTTTCAGTAATAAAATTCTATCATCTGCCTTTGCTTGAAGTGAATTATTGCACCTTAGTGTTGAACTAGAAGTAACTGCCCCACCCCCAACCCATTTTACATATGACAAAACTGATATTCAGGGAAGCTAAATGACTTATTGAAGATAATATGGTGGATTTAAGCCTAGGTTTCCAGATTCTCTGTTTAGTGCTCTTTCTACTAAATCATATCAAATGTGCACGTGCTTTTCTTACTCCATTTGTGAATGGGGAACTGACCTCTGATGTATTTTAAATTTTATGTTTATTTTATTATTTTATGTTAGTAACTGTTTTTATTGCTCCTTCTTATTTGCATCTGGAAATAATCCACTATGACATGCAGCCAATCAGCAAGTGCTCCCTCACTGTCCATTCATGGTGATGCTTAAGTTCTAGGCACACCAAATGTGGCTCCATCTGCTATTGGTCAAGTGAGGGCTTCAAAATTCTCGAATTTCGGTGACAAAATAGAAAGCCATAGCTCTGCCAAGTATTCTTGTGGGGGTGCTCACTTAAAGGATATAAACAAGTAGTTTGCCATCGAATTAAAGTATTAGCTACTGAATCAGGCTTTTAGGAGACGTTTTCTCTACTGGATTCTAGCTACAAATGATGACTTCTTTTATTCAATCTGTTGGGCAGCAGATATTTTCTTAGGTACTACTTATCATATGCAGAGCACTGTGCTGGGAGTTTGGGGGAGGTGGGGAAAGGGGATACAACATTTAGGTAAGAGACAGTACTTCCTGTGAAAGAATTTACAATCTGGTAGGAGAATAAACCACAAACACAGATAACTATAATATACAAAATTGTATGATAAGTGTTATTAGGGTTTGTTCAGAAAACCAATTGTCAATCTGAGGTCTGATAGTCATTGGGAGGGACAAGCAGAGGCTTCTTAGAGGACAAAGTATTTTAGTTGGGCTTTAAAAGTTTGACAGGGAAAAAGGAGAAAGTAGGGCATCTCAAGCATAAGGAACAATATGGGCAAATGCCTGAGAGTTCAGTATGTGTGTAGGGGGTAGGGTCAGTGTTTTTTAATTCCCACATAGGAAAGCTCGGTGGGTTCAAATCCTGATGATACCACTTCTTTACTATCTGTGTAACCTTGGGCAAATCCCTTAATCTAGCCTGAGTGTCAATTTCTATATCTCTAACATGGCGATAATAATTTTCTACCTTACAGGAGAGTTGTAACGAAAATATTTTGTAAATCTGAACTACTATATAAATGTAAGCTGTCATTACAAACATTATTACTATTCTGATAGTATCCTTGAGAGCAGGGATTGTTTTACCTTTTTTGTCTTTGTATCAGCCCCTTTCACTGTGCCTGGCACATAGAAGATACTGAATAAGTGCTTTTTGATGGATTGATTATTGGGGACTTCCTCTAAAGTCTTACTTTTAATGCCTCATTGTGACAGGAAGGGGGCCAGCATACACCAAGGAAGGAAAAGACATGACAGACACTACCAAGTTGGAAAGGCTTCAAGTTTGGGTCTAGTGATAGTCTGTATTATGTAATGTTGTCTGAAGGATAAGTCAGACTAAGTTTGGAGAGTCTCATTGTCAGAAGACTGACCTATGTTGTTTGTTTGTTTGTTTTTGCAGGGGCCCATAGCGACTGATTAAACTGCCCTCTAAGCTTTAGAAGGGGTTTTAACTTGTCAAGAGGGAGGATTCACACTGATAAAATCTCAGAAATATTACTCTGTAACTGATTCCTTCAAAAACTTTGTGACATGTAAAGGCCCAAGTTGCTTTCATGCTCCTAAATCCACCCCCACAACAGTGAACAGAGGCTTTCTTGGTGGAAATGGTTCTTCAAATCCTCCTGTCCTCTGGCATTTGGTCCAATGTTACAGTCTCCAATTCCATTTTTATACTTATTTCCTCTCCTTTTTTTTCCTTGGCAGAATTGAAGATTTCTCAGAAAATAGAATTGTGAAGGAAAAGAAGTTACCATATTCTTTTTTTTCTAAAGTATTTTTGCCTGACCCCATGCAATCTTTCCCTCTACTCTCTTTTGACACAAGGTACAAGATCTGAGAATGGGCTGCTTCAGGAGGGAGAGGGCTCCCTCTGCATAGAAGTCTTTAAGTAAAAGCTGGTTGACCCCTTGCCAGGTGATTTTTAAAGAACTATTGTTTTTCAGTTATGGTTTGGAATAGATGGCCATTGAGGTCTCTTCCAACTCTGAAATTCTGTGATTCTGTGATCTTCCCACATTAAGCACTAGCTAAAAACACATGTCATTTTTGTAACCTACTTTCTCTCTTCTCTATCTCCAGTCTCTTCCATGCTTTATTTTATTCTGTATGCAGCAGGAAGAATGATCTTTTTCAAGCTTTATTTTGGTTACATTCCCCTCCCTTGACAAAAAAAAAAAACCACCTTAAAATTTCAATATCGTCTGTTGAATATTCTATGCTCCTTAACCTGTAATCAAAATCACCTAACCATCTATTTTTCAACCTTACCTTATACATTTGCACCTTATACACCCCATGATCCTGCCAGAGGAGACGATTTGCTTGCCTCTTCAAATTTATTCCTCTTTTTTTTTTATTCATTTGCTATGCCCAGGATGCCCTTTCCAGCCCTCTCAATTTGCATTGTTCAAGTTACTTTGTAAAAGTCACAATCTGCATTTGAACAGCTCCCCCAACACCCATGCTTCAGTCTAGCTAAGATGCCACTCCCTTCATGAAGCTTCCTTAGATCCTCCCCACTGCCAGTCAGAAGTCATTTCTCCTTCCTCTGATTTCCTCTGATTTTATAAACACTTGTTTATAGCTCTCCTGTACACTTGCCATTTGCTATTTCGTATCATACTTATTTGTGCCAAGGAATGTGCTGGTAAGTGCTTGACAACCAGCTTTCCGGGGGGTGGGGGCGGGGGTGGGCAAATGTACATACAACATTCTTTTAAGTTTTGTTGTTCAGTCGTTTCAGTAATGTCTAACTCTTCGTGACCTCACTTGGGGATTTCTTGGCAAAGATACTGGAGTGATTTGCCATTTCTTTCTCCAGTTCATTTTACAGATGAAGAAACTGAAGCAAACAGGGTTAAGTGACTTGCCCAGGGTCACACAGCTATTGAGTGTCTGAGGCTGGATTTGAACTCAGGTCTTTCTGACTACAGGCCCAGCACTCTATCCACTGTACCACCTAGCTACCCCACTTTTAAGTTTAACTTGCATTCAATTTTTTAAATTTGTTTTGTACTTACTTCTAGGTATATATGTAATCTCCACTGACGGAATCCTAGTTCCATTAAGGCCAGGAGTGTTTCATTTTTGTTTTTACAACACCTGGATAGTCAGTCATTAAGAAATGCTTAATTGATTGATCAGTCCCAAAGACACATGCATTGCTTAGACTCTACACACTTGGAAAACTCCATCCCCTCTAATCCAACATAAGATGACATATTAAGCATCTATAATATGCCAGGTATTGTGCCTAGTGCTGAAGATGCAAAGATCCCAAATAACTTTGTATCTTTTCAACATAACTCTTTTCAGCCACCTGATAGCTATCTTAACCGAACTGTCTTCTACCATAAATATAAGTATCAGTTCCAGATAAGGGGGATTTGCCCACATCATGGGTAGCTATCATTTACTTTAGCTTTCCTAATAACTGAAATCCCTTAACTCAAGTATTAAGGCCTCTATCTTCACATAAGGCTCAACTATTTTCATATGTCCTGGTGTGTATTCTGCAGCCAGTTGACTCTCCTGGCTCATGGAGTCACATTATAGTTATGGAACGTGACATATTGAATTGGGTGTCCCATTGACATCTCAACTTCACCATGTCCAAAACAGAATTTTGGTGGTTGGTTAGTTGTTGTCCTTCGTTCTTGAAGAGGGCCAAAATGACATCACTATTTTGGAGTCAAGGTGCAATGTGTCTGAATGTGTCTGATCAGACCAGTATAAGCTCAGAAGGCTTTACCAAAGGTCAGGCACAAATAGTCCACATGAGTATTTGGAGTGGAGATGTCTCTAAATTTGTGCATCTCATGTTTCTTTTGAGCTACTGCAATTTTACTTCACTCATGGAGCACAGTGACTTCTTTGATGAGGGCGTGCCGTGCTGGGCAGTCCTGTGCCAGCGTCCCCCAGATCTCACAATCAGTTCCAAAGTAGAGAGACCTTGAGAGTGTTCTGTATTGCTTCTGCTGACCTCTGTGTGAGCACTTGCCTTGTGTGAGTTCTCTGTAAAATAGTCTTTTAGGCAAATGTATGTTTGGCATTCAAACAACATGGCCAGCCCATTGGAGTTGCACCTTCTCAAGTAGAGTCTGAACGCTTGGCAAGTTAATTCGAGAAAGGACTATGGTGTCCAGTACGTTATTTTGCCAGGTAATCTTCAGAATCTTCCTAAAACAATTCAAATGGAAGTGATTCAGTGTCTTGGCATGTCACTGGTATACTGCCCAGACTTCACAGGTATACGACATTGAAGTCAGCCCGATAGCTGTGTAGACATTGTTTGATAGGCAGTCTAATACCTCTTCTTTTCCACACTTTCTGTTGGAGTCTTCCAAACACTGAGCTAGGTCCAGCAATTTGTGAATCAACCTCATCATCTATGTGGACATCTCTCGAAAATATACTGCCAAGTTAAGTGAACTTATCCACAGCATTCAATATTTCTCCATTTGCTATAACTGATGGTTCCACTTATGAATTGTGTGGTGCTGGCCGATGGAGTGCAAACAGGAGAGATTTGATCTATACTTTGTTGCATCTCAGCTTCAGAGGTTGCACTGAGTGCACGATCATCTGTGGAAAAAAAAAATCATGTACTAACTCTCCCTCCACTTTAGTCTTGGCTTGTAGCTTTCTCAATTTAAATAATTTACCATCAGTGTGGTAGCTGACCTCGACACCATTTTCATCTTCGTTGAAGGCTTCTGACAACATTGCTGAAAATATCATGCTAAAAAGCATGAGAGCAAACACACAGCCCTGCTTAATTTCATTGGTGACTGGTAAAGCACAAGAACACCATCCATTATACAGAACCTGGGCAAGCATGCCACTGTGAAATTGATGTACAATACAGATGAACTCCAGGCAACCAAATTTTGCCATAATTTTTTACAAGCCCTCACAACTGACAGTATCAAAGGCCTTGGTCAGACTCATGAATGTGGTATATAGACCTCCGTTCTGCTCCTTGCATTTTTTTTCTGGAGTTGTTAGGCAGGAAATACCACATCAGCCATTCCTTGGCTCTTTCTGAAGCCATACTGGCTCTCGGGTAGATGACTACTTTCTAGGTGAAGGATTAGCCTATTAAGGAAGATTCTGGCAAGAAGAATCTTGCTGGCAATGACTAAGAGAAAGACACCTGCCACCTGTGATTGTCACACGAGAATCTATTCCCTTTACCTTTACAGAGATGCACAATGGAGGCATCTTACATAACCTCTTTTTGTCACATAACCCGAAAATTTCAGTCAGCTTTGGTATGAGCAGTAGACCCCCTGCCTTGCAAATCTCAGCTGCAATAGAATCAGCACCAGGTGCTTTGCCATATGGGCGGAGCTCAGTGGCATTCAAAACCATTTTTTTTTCAGTTGGAAATCTCTCTAGAGAGGGATGGACTTCAACCTGAGGTATACAGTCAATGGCTTCATCACTGATTGACGACACTCTGTTGAGAACACTATGCAAGTGTTCAGCTCATCTCTCCAGGATCATCTCCTTATCTAATCAATGTGGTTCTATCAGCACTGAGTAGTCAAGATCCGCCATAGGTTTTTGACCCATAAATAGCCTTCAGGGCAACATAAAAATGCTTTGGATTGTTACTATCGACATAAAACTAAATTTTATCTGCCTTCTTACTGAGCCAAGAATCCTGTTATCTCTCTAAGTTTCAATTGCACTTTACTTCTGATGGACTTAAACTCTGCCTTCTTAGAGACAAACTATCCTACTGGTGAACCCTATGAAGTTCTTGCTTTTTGTTTATCATCTTCTGAATTTCCCCATTATTTCAATCAAACCAAACTTTATGTTTGTAAGTGTTGTGGTCCAGATGAGTAAATGCAGTGCTCCTACACCAAATCTCTGAAAGCTTGTCCACTCTTTTTCTGCTTCACTGTTGCCAACCGTGTGTTGGCTCAACTTTCCCTTCAATTTAGCAACAAACTATTCCCACTCAGAGAAGTGCTCTAATCTGTTGACATTGTCTTCTGGTAGTTGTTTTGCCTTTGGGCTGCCACTTTTGTGGAATATGAATATTTAGCTTAGAGGATGTCTATGATCAATCCAACACTCTGCCTCATCCCTTGCCTTAGTCACTCACATCCTGTCTGTCTCTTTTCCTTACAATGGCATAGTCTATTAAATGCCAATGTTTGCTGTGAAGGTGCATCCACAAAGTTTTATTACATTTAGGTAAATGGAAGACAGTGTCGGCGATGAGAATGTCATGAGATACACAAGTCTTCAGTAGTAAGTGATCATTGCTGTGATTGTTTCTGACTCCATTTCTCCCAAGGACTATGTCTGATAGTCTGGGTCTACTCTTGCATTACAGAATTATAAGTCTGTCATTTTTTGGCACGTTGATGATAAGGGTCTCCAGGTCTTCATAAAATTTTTCTTTGACCTCACCAGGGTTTGTCATGGTGGGAGTATAGGCACTGAAGATGGTGGTGTGTTACTCTCCTGCAAGAGGCCATCACATTGTCATGAGCCTGTCATTCATTCCTCTTGTTAGGTATACAAGCTCATTGACTAGATTAGTTCTGATTGCAAAACATATGCCAGCTTCACAGCACTCTCCTTCCCTGTGGCCACTCCAGAAAAATGTGTATCCACTCTGACTTCAGTAAGCTGGCCTTCATTTGCCAACTTTGCTTCACTCAGGGATGCTATTTGGATAGGATACCTGCTGAGTCCTCTCACAACAAAAGCTGTTTGTTTTTTGGGTCTACTGGAGTTCATATTGTCCATAAGCATGTGCACATTCCATGTACCAATGGTGATTGGAATCCTCTTTACAAAAGTTTTTGTACAAATATTTTATGTTTTGACCACAAGAAGCAATCCCCACCTGCTATGGTAAGCAGACCAGGATTGGGTGAAGCAGACAATTTTGAGGTCATCTTTTCTAGCCCCTTCCTTATACCAGGAGGTAAACAGTGCAGTCCTTAAAAAAGGCTACTCAGACACCAAGGGGGCTGCTGATTGCTAGTGTTTCTTCAGTCCAATGAGAAGATGACACTATGGCCTGGGCCGCCTGCATGCAGGGTTGTGACTTCAGCTCCTATCTGCTGCTTCATCACTTGCCTGTCACCACTGGATTGAAATACAGGTGAAAATGGTAAAATGCTTTGCATGATGTCTTTTGATTTGTTCATAAACTGGATTTAAGTGCAGCAGACTTGCACAAAGTCATCAGCCTCACTCTCTCTTCCAGAGTCATTGGAGTCCAATGGCAAGACAAAAACAAGACAACTGGTGATGGCCCAGGATCCAGGGGATGACCTTGGGATCTTCAATGTTTAACCAAGCTCTAAGAACTCCACAGCACCTGATTTCAGCCACCTTCATGGCCATTGGAACAAACTGTTCTCATTCGCCCATTCCTCTGGGGGAAGTCTTCACATGCTTGGGGTAGATACCCTCCCCACTAATTCAATGACTGGTTTGAGACCCATCGGTTACTCTCAACCTAGTTTAGCCCTTCTGCTGAAACAGTTTACCAACACGCGGCTGCTGCATATGCTAAAGCTTCTTGGAGCCACAGGTGAGTTAGATGAATCAAGTGGACACCAAAGGTGGAAAGCAGCCCTGAAAAGAGCCCAGCAGCCCTCACATAAGTACTAGTCTTCCCTAAACACACCCTATATCCCTAAAATAAAACTTATTGTCTTTTTGTACAGACACACACACACACACACACACACACACACACACCTCTTCATAAGTTTCCTGGTGGAGGGTACCACCATCTTTTCAGTCTCCCAGGCTTTCAACCTTGATGTCATCCTCTACTTCATTCTCTCACTCAATCTGCATATCTAATGTGTTGCCAAGTCTTGTTTCTGCCTTTGCAATATTTCTCCTCTATGTCCCTTTCTTCCTCTGACACAGCTGCCCCATCTTGATGCAGGCCCTTATCTCCTCACATCTGGATTATTATAATAGCCTTTTAGTTGATTTCCCTGCCTCATCTCCCTAATCCAGTCCATGGCCCAGTCGGCAGTCAATGTGACCTCCCTAAAGTACATGTCTGATCATGACACCACTTCCCATTCCCTTCCTTCCACACCTACTCAGGAAACTCCAGTAACTCCATCTTACCTCCAAGATCAAATGCAAAATCCTCTGTTTGGTCATGAAAGCCTTTAAACTTGGTCCCTTTCTACCTTCCAGGCATTCTAATGTATTACTCCTCTCTGTGGCACTTATCGACCGGCATTATTTTATTTAATCTCTACAAGTACTTTATGAGGTAGGCAGTATAAGTATTATTACCCGTATTCTACAGATGAGAAAAATGGGCTCATATTTAACTGACTTAACCAGGCAGTGAATGGCAAACCTAGAAATTATGACTCCCTAATCTGGTTCTTTTTTCTACTAAAGTAGGCTGCCTAAGAAACTCTTCTGCATGATATGGGTGCTCTGGCCCATGCCCATGTGGGTGGCTGACCATTGCCAGAATTAGACCCGCAAATTTGGTCTCATTTGTTCTATATCCTAGTTAACTGAATTACAGCCCATACATGGAGTTAGCAGCTCTACCCTTCCAAACACTGTTCTTAATTCAGATGTCTGGTTCTCTGGTCTGTGACATCTTCCAAATGCGAATATTTCAGTGAAAGGTGGAGCCATAAACTCCATCAGTTCTCCTTCAGCAATCCATCCCTTCCAAATCTCCTTTGACACAAATGGCAAAAATGTCCGTGTTTAAAGCATGCTGGGATCTTTTATTGCCTGGATCTTATCAGAAATGTCTGCCTGAGAACAGGCTGATTCAGGGCATTCCCACCAGAAACAAAGCAATGCCACTTGAGACCTCCCTCGATTCAGTACATCTGTTTTGGATTCCATGATGAATTTAAAACTTGGAGGAGAGTATAAGAAAAGCACGGGTGCCATGTACCATGCCAAGGGACAGCACACAGCACAGAATGCTGCCAGGCATTTTAAAACTGCCTATGGGGGAGATTGGAAATCTCTGCTTTTCAGATATATACAAGTGGAGGAAAGTAATTTCATTCATGCTGAGTGGGTTCTGATTAATGAGACAAATAGGACAATCGAAGACAGTGGAGTAAAAGTACTTGGCATCCCAAACTACGTTTGCACCCGGCTTATCGGACCCCTGTGGCCAGCTCCTAACATTCCCCTTCTTCCATGCCATTTCAGTCTATGTCATCTCTCTGAAGACAAGAAGTTTCTGGGGGACATTTTCAGCATTTGGAGTGTTGATAGGGTGGTAGTTTCTAAATGACACATATTTAGTCTTAGCAAGCCTCAGGAGAATTCATTGATGTGTTGGAAGTCACCAGTAGGAGTCACTCTAGGATGCTTGCCTGACTGAATGAGGCACTTCGTGAGGTCCAGGAAAGGGAAAGCCCCTGAATGACAGTCCAGAGGCTCAAGGTTTGCCTCTATTTCAATCGCTTAGCGTCACAGTACACTAGTTTTATACACTTGATTCTTACTTTTACTGCCGACTGAGTCACGGCTGCCCATTAGAAATCAGTTTACAGGCTTTCTATTCTCTCAGCCTTCAACTGCTACCCCTTCTCTACCTCAATGTTTGATTTAGATTAATTGTGGTTGTTGACCACTATCGGAATGTGAAATTATCTAACATTAGCATCTGGGTGCATTCATCTTAAATCAGATGTTTGAAGCATAGTTACAAATGTGTATGCTCAAAGGACCATACATTTAGAACAGGAAGGCAACTAAGAGGTCATTGTGCCAACCCTCACCTCGCACATGAAGAAACTGAGGCCTAGAAAAGGGAAAAGACTTGTCCAATATCACACAGCTACTATACAGCAGAGCCTCAACTGAAATCCATGTTGTCTGACTCCAAATTCAGAATTCTGCCTCTCTACACTCTTTTCTTTTTAAAAAATGTTTTGTAGATTTGTTTTTATTTTACATTAACCACATTTGCGGATTATCACCATGCTGTGAGAAGTCTCTTATATCAATGTAAAAAGAATTAAGTAAAGCTAGTAATGAGGTAAAGAGAAAGGTCTGCTCTGATGACCATGATCAGGACCTCTTTTTACATTGCCTTTAAAAGAAACCACTTCTAGTCACACGGAACATCCCAGGATTTATGGCTGTATGTAAGTTGCAGTTGTATAAATATGAACAAATACTGTTGTCCTATAAGACATTAGGAAACAGATCATTTTAAAGAGATGGAGAGATGTAGACTAAACAACAAAACAATATAGTGGATTTGAAATTAGTTGAATATCTAGATTCACAGAGTAATCATTAAAGTTTCAATGTCAACGTGGAAGGTGACTTCCAAAGAAGTACTACATAGTAATTATGTTTTACCTTGTGCTAATTAAAATGGCTATTGGTGACATGGATAAAGATATAGGTTTTACAGGGTTTGGGTGGGGGGAGAGACACAGACAGAGAGATGGTGGGGGTGGAGGGGCAGGCAAATATTTATAAAGTAGTTTGAGAAAGAGGTCACTAACAGTTGGGAGGATTTTGCATCCTCCACTTTGCATCTGCTCCCCTGCCTGGTTTCAACTCCATGCTACAAGATACCCTTCCCAGGTTAAGCTCATCACTTCTAAACTCACCACCACGCTTCTAACTCAAACCTCAGTCAAAACCAGTTCCCTCAGCCTCTGATTGGAGGGCTGGAGAATAGAGTACCAAACTCCTCCCAATGCCTTCCTTTATAGAGGCCAGAAACTTGATTCTCAGTTTACTCCACTTTGTATCTGCTCCTCTACCTAGTTTCAACTGCATGAAACAATATACCTCATTGAAGGGTACTGCCCCCCCACCCTGCCATAGAGTCTCCTAGCCCCCTGCTTTCTTATCTTTTTTGTGTGTTGTCTCTCCCTTTAGACTGTAAGCTCCTTCAGCATAGTCTTTCTTTTTATTTATTGTATCCCCAGCACTTAGCACAGTATCAGGCACATAGAAGGTACTTAATAAATGTTTACTGGATTAGATTGAATTAGAAAAGGCTTCATTTAGAACAGGGATTGTTAGCATTTTTGGGCTCGTAGACCCAAGTCATCGGCAGCTTGGTGAAACTTATGGACCCTATCTCAGAATAATATTTTTGAATGTGTAAAACAAAATATATAGGATTACAAAGAAAACTAATTATATTCAAATACAGTCATCAAATTTTTTTTAAAAAGATCTTGGGTTTCAGGTTAAATAATTTTCGTATGGAAGGTGGTGCTTGGGCTGTGTCTTGAAGGAAGAGGGATTCTCTGAGAAGGACATGAGGAGAGTACATTCCAAGAATGAGACACATCCAGGACAAAAGGGTGAAGACACATGGGATGGAGTGTCTGCTGCTTGTAAAGATCAAGCGTGGGCTTGATGGAAGAGTTCAGGAAGGAAAAGAACGTACAATGAAGGGCTTTAAAAATCAAGGTCTTGTATTTAACAGAAATCTGCCTCTCTGCAACTTCTACCTGGTGCTTCTAGTTCTGCCCTCCACAGTCAAATAAAACAAAGCAAACCCTTCTTCAGTGAACAGACTTTCAAATGCCTAAAGAGCCCTAGCTCTGATACATATTGGTTGTGTGGCCATGGGCAACTCATTCTAACTTTTTAAGCCTAATTTTCCTATCTATAAAGTTTTTTCTTTTTAAATTCTATGCTCATAGTTTTTTTTCTTCTTTTGGATCTTTCGAAATTTTTTTAAGTTTATTGATGCTTTCAAAACATATAGTCAATCAAATAGCACTTATTAAGTATACACTGTGTGCTAAGCACTATGCTAAGTACTGGATATAACATAGGTGTCATTTCTTGATGCCCCCTCAAAAAATCCCCTCATATATCCGATGGTATATGCCTCATTCTATACCTACATTCCACCACTTCTATAACAAGAGGCAGGAGGTATGCTTCCCAATTAGACCTCTGTGGCTGTACTTTATTTATGTCTCTTTTTCTCTAGTCTGTTATGAACACTTCTCTATGAGCCTGGTAGTACTGTATCTACATTCTTCTGGAAGTCTGCTGTGAACACAGCTCTGGAAAGAATCATAGAAAAGAGGAAGAAGGGACCTCAGCGAATATCTGTTACAACCCCCTCATTTTACAGATGCAGAAACTGAGTCTCAAGGGGCTTAAGTGACTTTCCAAAGGTCACAGGGGTAGTATCAGAAGTGGGCCTTGAACCTCAGTCCTCTGACTTCACAGTTAGTGCTCTTCCACCTCAATCACGCTCCCTTCAATTCCCTTCCCAGTCAATAGTTCTCAGCATCCCAAAGGAAGTTATTGAAAGAGCAATGGATTGAGATGACTCATTCAATAGAACAGACTGATTTCTGATGGGGTAGAAGGGCATTTAATTACATTCACTGGAGCTCTTGGACTTTCAGGGAAAATTTTCTAGTTCAAATACAAATATACAAATCAAAAATTACTTCTACAACTTGATAACAATTTTTAACAAAAAATCTTTAAAGATAAAGAAACAAATGTTCTTGCAAGTAGAACAAAATTTTATTGTGAATTACTTCTCTGAGGACCCATTGGGCATAGTTGATGTAAGCTTGAAATCAAATGTCGGTGGGGAGAGAGAGTAAGAACTTCTTCCAGGCTGCTGTTCTTCCCTTCAACTTAAAAAGGAGCTTCTGGGCCAGGCTGGGAACCAGACCCAAAGAAAATGATGTTGTCTCTGGCTTAGTTTCAGGAAAAGAAATGTCAGAGAAAGAGGATGCCCTATGTTCCTCTTCTCCAGATCCTTTCTATTACTTTCAGGTCAACAGGACAACTAGGTGGCACAATGGAAAGAGCACTGGACCTGGAGCCAGGAAAGCCTAAGTTCTAATCTGCCTCAAATACTTATTAGCTTTGTGAACCTAAGCAAGTCTACAACTTCTGTTTGTCTCAGTTTCCTGAGACAATAAATGGAGATAATAGCGCTAGGGATGCATGAAATTGTGTTTTAAAAGAATATATATTTTGATAATTATAGTTTAGTATGATGGGTTTCCTTTGTAATACTAATTATTTTATGCATAAAAAAATTATTCTGAGAAAGTTTCCTGAAACTTCATCGCCCAAGAGGCCTGTGACACATACAAAATGGTTAAGAGGGTCTGATCTAAGGTTTGGTCCATATCTGTCATTTCCAGGCACACTTTGGCTATCCTGAGCCTGACTTTCTTCTCTATCTCCATTACATGTAGCTGCCCAGAGGCTCAATTCTGCCACATAAGTCAATAAACATTTATTAAACACATGCTGTGTACAGATGTCTGGGGAGGCATTAGAGTTGGAAAAAAAAGCGTTATGTGAGATCTGAGGAGAAAAGTCTTTACAAAAAGGGACTGGAAAAAGCTTTCTAGAAAAGGAAGCATTTGAATTAGGGATGGAGCAGGAATCCAAAAAACAAAGAAGATGGGAAAGCTTTCTGTGGCTAGGGAAGAGTGTGACAAATAGCATTGAGAGAAAAATGCGCAAGTGTCTGTTTGTCTGTAGCATAGGGTATGTAGGGGGAATAATGTCATCTAGGAAATTAGGGGTGGGGCATAGTACATAGAGGACTGGGTCTGGAGTCAGGGAGACCTGAGTTCAAATTTGGTTTCAGACACTTACTATGTGACTCTAGGCAAGTCACTTAACCTCTGTTTCCTCATCCAGTAAAATGGGAATGGTAATTGCACCTATCTCCTAGGGCGGTTGTGACAATCAAAATGAAATAATAATTATAAAGCAATTAGTATAGTGCCTGACACATAGTAAATGCTATGTAAATATTAGGGTTTTTTTTATATTAGTTGTTAAGGCTAAAAAAAAAGGCAAAAGACTGAGCTTTACTTAGAAAGAAATAGGTAGCCACTGAAGGTTTTTTGAGTAAAGAACAGATTAATGCTTAAGAAACAATATTCTCCCAGGAGTATGAATAGAGGACTAAATGAGATTCCAAGGCTGTCTTTGAAAATGTAGAATGTTTATGTTCCTTTGCTTTATTTAAATCCAAATGGGAAGCAACTAAGGGAAAGCTAATATCTGTACTCTTGCCTTATCTGAAATATTTAATTCTTTATTTTCAGGTAAGGATTGCTGTACATGTGATTTCACCGGAACAGGGAATTCTCAGATGAGTATATTCCTTCTACCAATGCAGGTGGGCACCTTTTGTGCAACTTGTAGAGAGTTGCCTAAGACACTGAGAAATCCAATGACTTTCTCAGGATCATACAGTATGTGTCAAAGGTGGGACTCGAACCCAGGTCTTCTTGGTTCCAAACTCTTTATCCTCTATACCAAACATCCTCTTATTCTTTCTTATACTAGTCCCAAATATGTTGTACAGACTGCTGGTAAATTGTTAGTCATGAGCTAAGAATGCAGGACACAATTTTAAATTTAATCTGCATTATTAATATCTTTTCCATTACTTTCTTAAATCTAGACAGTCAAGTCAACAAAACAATAAACCAAGCCTTGATCTGTAGTCTGCAGATTTCTGAGGTCTAAATGCTTACTCTGAAAATTCCTGAGCTGGTTCCACCTCTGGTTCCAAAACAACCCTGTTACGGTGCTACTGTGTCCTGATGAACAACTGTTATGTATTTTCCTAGCTAGATGGCTCAGTGAAAATAGAGCACTAGGCTTGGAGTCAGGAATACTTATCTTCATGAGTTCAAATCCAGCCTCAGATACTTACTAGCTGTGTGACCCTGGGCAAGTGTGATCCTGTTTCCTTCAGTTTCTTCATCTGTAAAATGAGCTGGTAAAGGACATGACAAACCACTCTAGTAACTTTGCAAAAGTAAAAAACCAAAATGGGGTCACAAAGAGTTGGGAATGACCGAAACAACTGAACAACAAAAGGTGGAATCCTGTGAAAGTCACTTAACTTCTAGCACGAAAGTCACAGAGAAGGTACCCGCCTGAATTGGTCTTATGTCATTTTGTTTGTATTTTTTCCCCATGTAATTACCATGTTTAATTGTATTATTAAAGTTATTTTTAATCCCTATTTTATCTATTATAAGCTTCTTGATCATGCTTTCTTCATCTTTGTATTCCTAGAACATAGCACTATGACTTGCATCTTGACTTTTTGAAGATATTTGTTGAATATGTAAAAAAATCTTATCGGTCCAAGAGTTGCTTTTTAATTTGTCCATAAAGAGATTCGTAAAGCGTGATGTCTTTACAGATGTCTGTTAGAAGTTAGTTCTTGGTAGAAAGTTATTTAAGTAAAGTCCAGTGATAAAACTGAACACTGGCCAACAGCTAAGCTAAATTAAAATTATTCATGAGTCTGTGGAAATTCTGATGCTTTGATGAAGCTGTGATTTAACTGGGGTGGGTATTCCCAACAGAAATTGTAATTCTACACTTTTTCATATTATGTTGTTCTCGCGTTGAAGTCCTTTCTCTGGTTCTTTTAATATTTTAATATTTTAAAGGGGAGTACCAATTTAGAGAGACAGTCTAGTGCTGTGTGACCTCAGGGAAATCACAACCTCTCAGTGCCCTAGGCACCTGTCTAAGGCTACAAGTTGAAGAGAAGGTACTGACCTGCCTAAGTAGAGGGAGTTTTTTAATAAAGGGTAGGGGTTGTCTTACTCTCATATCTTTATTTGCAATTCATTCATTCTCCCTTTCCACTTATGCTGTCAATCTGTGTTTCATTGGGTTGTCATTTTTTTTATTGCTAGACTATTAGTGTACCATATTTCAACGGGGTGTGACTAAAAAGTTCTATGTTCCACGCTTGGGCGGATGCGCTGGCCCGCGCTCCTCCTACCCAAAAACCCCGTACCCGGAAAAGGGCTTGAATCTTCAGATCCGCCACTTAATTCCTCCCACCTGGTGGGCCTGGGGCCAGAAGTAACTGCAGCTGAATTTCTAGAGCTGCCCCGCCTCCGTTGCCTCAGGGGTGGAAGTCGAACGGTCGATCCCATCCCGCTGCTTTCCCCACTGACCTTTTGCTGTTTGTGGGTTGTGAGGTCTGGTACATGCCACAGCTCAGTAATTCTGCGAGCTAGGGCACCCTCC
>CM053622.1:178040934-178069860 GCA_028646595.1 Phalanger gymnotis
GGAGTGCAAGCAGGAACTTGAGGCCAGTAAAAATGATTTGGCTAAATACTATCTTGTTTTTCTGTGGCCTCCTGGTTACTCTTGTGAGGCGGGCTTTCTGGGCCTGGAGTCTTTTTGTCAAGATGTCGGAATGGGGAGGCTGGTTCACGGATCAGCTGTGGTGGGGCCTAAATAAATTTTTTGTTGTTTTCTACTTAGAGAATCTCTCATACCTTGCGATTTCGAACCATTCAAACACATACATGATTATATTTGAGATTATAAATTCGGCCTTCCTACTACAGAGGCATGAAATATACAGGGTGTTCCTAAAGTGTGGATACATAGGCAAAAATGCATATTTTCAAGAAATGAAATGAATGAAATTTCCGACAACATTTTATTTAATTGGAATATTAACAAATAACATCTTCAATATGATTTCCATCATTTGTGATGCAAAGGTTGATGCACTTTGCAAGATTCAGGTGAACTCAATGCAATAACTCCATATTGCCGTCAATTTTAGCAGTCACTCTTTATGTGTTCAATCGAGTGCATTGCATCTGTGATTTTCAATGAGTATACCTTCTCCTTTAGCATACCCAAGAAAAAGAAGTCAAGGCGGCTAAGGTCTGTTAATATTCCAAATATTTCAAAACATGCATTTTTTTCCTATGTGTCCAGACTTTAGGGACACCCTGCACTTGTCAATAGATTAAATTAGCATTTATTTATGTACTTGATACATCACACTGAAATTTTATTAATCAATATTTTGTCTGTTATGTGACCAGTAATTAGAACTAAGGTTTGGCATAAATCTATAAAGGGGACAGCCTCTGTAGCGGGGTAGAAATATTGACTTTCCTCAGCTCACCCGGAGTAGCCAATGAAAATTTTCTTTCCTTTATGTCCTAGGGGTGGGTTTTGTCCACTGCAGGAGCTGGAATGGGAGACTCAGATTAAGATTTAGCAGAGTAATCTACGGGCTTTCTGTTATAACTTGAAACTTTCTTAGTTTGTTTTTTGTATATCATGATAACTTGCTTTACCTGGGATTGGTACGTGAAAGAAATGGGAGGTACATGAAGATACCTGGTAGTCAATTTAATTCAATTCAACAAACATTTATTAAGCACCTACTTACTATGTGCAAGGCATTGCGATTAAAATGAAAGCCAGTCTTTTCTCTCCCATACTTTTTCAGTAATTCAATGGATCTTAGTACCCCTCCATACTTTCTTAGGCTATAGCCCCTGCTCCAACTTTACTGTTCTTCCTTTCCAATCTCTGTCCTATAGTTTAACCAGTTCAACAATATATCATTCTCCAATCCAGTGCCTAGGTTAGATAGTTAATAGACCATATTTTTGTTGACTTGAATTGAATCTTTTGCACCGTTATCCTCTGCCGTCCAACCCATGCCAAATCCCAACCCTAGATTACTCCCACCATATGTGTAATTCATTCTTGCTCTTATGCCTCCGAATGGAGCTGGAGAAAGTCATGCAATCATGTTGTCTGGGTACATTACACATTTAGTCTAACTGCAACTGGGCTCTCCTAACAAGGCAATCCTTTTATGATTCTCAAAACCTCTTCCCACAGAGGCTGTTCCAAACCTCTCTCCTCTCAAGCCTACCATACTTCTTCCTTCTTCTATCTTCTCATCTCAGGATTTACCCTCTTACTTTATTGGAAAAACTGAAGTCACTTGTACTGATTTCCCATTTTTCCCCTTTTCTTAAAACTACTTGAAGTCACTCTACACTCTTGTCTCTGTTACCCCGGTCTCTGATAATGAGGTAGCCTTTCTTCTTATTAAGGCCAACCCTTCTACACATGACATATGCCCTTGATCCCATCACTTATTCCCTTCTTCAACAGACTGTCCCCTCAATCATTCCACTTTTCTTTAATCTTCAATCTCTTCCTATCTACTGGTTTCTTCCCTACCCCTTAAAATGCCCAAGTCTCAACATCTCTAAAAATAAAAATCACTAAATTCTACCTTCTCAAGTTATTTCTTAATCAAGAGAAGCTGACGGCGAAAAGAGCATATCAGAGTAAACATTATTCTTCTTCACTCTTTCTATTCCCCAGGCATGGTGTGATTTCAGTCAGGTCCTGAGAGTATTGAGTCCAGGACCAAAGTTCTAGCTCTCATAGCCATGAGAGTTTAATCCCAGATCTTTCTCAACTATGGAATGATAAAGACTAAAGATATTAACAACAGGATAGCCTCTATAGATATCTTTAAAAAATAAGGATCATTACTCTAGAAAGAAATAAGATATTAGCCATATTTACTTCTAGACTTTTGCCCACTCTTTTGGTGGAAGAATTAAGGAACAAAAGCTGGCTACTACTGAAAACTGCCTGGTGACCCTGTATTGAACATACAATCTTTGTGTATCTTTTCTTTCTTAATCAAGCTCCTGAAAAAGCTGTCTATACTTCTTTACTCCACTTCCTCTCTTCTCACTCACTTCTCAAGCTTCAGACCTCATCACTCAATTGGAGTGGAGTACAGTTATCAATATATTTTAATTGCCAAATCAGATGGCATTTCCTTAGTCTTCATATTTCTTGACATTTCTGCAGCATTTGACATTGTTGAACATATTCTCTTCCTGGATGTCCTTTCTTCTCTTGTTTTTGGTGACATTCCTCTCTTCTAGCTCTTCTCCTGTCTGACTCTTCCTTCTCAATGTCCTTTGTTGGTCTATCATCCATATCACAACCCCTAATTGGGTTTTTTATTCTCCCTTCTTTTCATACCCCTGAGAATATATCTCTCAATGCCCTAAAATTATGTTGAATCCAGCAGGGCCCTCTTTTCTGAATGTGTGGTCTAATCCGATTGCCCTTCCTATAATTGTTTTTCTTCTGCAGCACATCAGGGAATAAGACACCATTCTCCACAAATCATCTTCATTAAAATAGGTCTGGACCCAGATTGAAATGTACTGGATGGCAACAGGAAAAACTCAGTTTTCTCATGCCCCTCAGTATCTGCCCATGGAGATGTACCAGTGTGGGTACAGGACTGGGGTGGGGCTAGTCAGTTCTTTTTTATAATGATGTCATTGGATCTGGAGTAGTCCTAGGTCGTTGACAAACATGAAGTCCCCAGGTAGACTTGAGCAATTTGAGAAATATCCCAGGGTTTGGGTTCGAGGAGAAATGCTCAGGTAAAAATTGTAACCTGGATAAATTTATTTTCAGCTTCCTTTCTCCATATCTTTTACAATTTCATTATGCTGCTTCTCTTTTTCAGACACTCAATGCCCATGAAATCTCTTCTTAACAAAAGATTATCTGTTAGTTGTTTGTACCACAGTGTGAATTTAAGCCCATGTGATTTACATAACAAGACCTACCTCTCTGAACTGTAGAGGAGATGGGAGGGGGTGGCGAAGCAATGATGATGGGGTAAAAGCCTTTGCAGTAATCTCTTGAAGTTATACCCTACCTCGTACCTCTCTTACCTAAACAGTCAGGTGAACCTTGCAACCCCATTGTCCAGTAGTTATGCTCAGCGTTGGCCTACAAACACAAAGATTATGTGTTCAATATCTATGATACATGGTCACCAGGCAGTTTTCAGTAGTAGCCAGCTTTTGTTCCTTAATTCTTCCACCAAAAGAGTGGGCAAAAGTCCAAAAGTCTAGAAGGAAATATGGCTGATATCTTATTTCTTTCTAGAGTAAAGATCCTTATTTTAAAAAGATATCTGTAGAGGTTATTCTGTTATTAATATCTTTAGTCTTTATCATTCCATAGTTGGGAAAGGTCTGGGATTAAACTCTCAGGGCTATGAGAACTAGAACTTTGGTCCTAGACTCAGTACTCTCAGGACCTGACTGAAATCACACCATGCCTGGTGAGTAGAAAGAGTGAAGAAACATAATGTTTACTCTGCTGTACTCTTTTCACTGTCACCTTCTCCCAGGGAAATAAAGCTAGTGAGAGGTAGTATACAAAGGATTTAAAGCAATTCTGGGATCCCACCTCATCCATTAGGGTGGCAGAGATGACAAAAAGGGAAAATGGTAAGTATTGGAAGGGCTATGGGAAATTGGGCACATCAGTGAACTGTGGGTGGATCTGTGAACGTGCACTACCATTCTGGAAAACAAATTGGAATTAGACATGAAAAGTTACTAAGCAGTGCATGTATGCCCTTTGATCCAGATATACAGCTGTTAGGACCATAGCCAAAAGAGATAAAAGAAAGAAGAAAAGGCACTTTATGTATAAAAACATTTATGTGAGGTCTTTTTGTGGGGGCAAATAACCAGAAAGAGGATACCCAACAATTGAAGAATCACTAAATAAGCTGTGGTATATGAATGTGATGATATACTGTTATTCCATAAGAAATGAGGAAAGAGATGATTTCAAAGAGATGTGGAAAGACACAAACTGAGTCAGGGTAAAGTGAGAAAAGCCAGAACAAGTGATACCATAACATCAATACTTTATAAACAAACATGTTTGAGGACTTTCATGAATTAATGAAAATGAAATGAGCAGAACCAGGAGAACAATTTACACAATACTGTAAAAACAAATAACTTTGAAATCTCTAATAATATGATCGATACAAGGACTTCATGATTGCAAAGGATCTATCGTGAAACATGCTCTCCATTACAGAGAGGTGATGGGTGCAGAATAAGACATTTTTGTGTGTAGCCATTTGGAGAATTTGTTTTGTTTGACTATGCTTATTTATTACAAGAAATTTTCTTTTCTTTTCCTAATTGGGTGGGGAGGGAGAGAAAATAAATTTCTGTTAATTCTTCAAAAATTGAGGGGGTGGAAACTACAGGTGTAAAATACTGCATGAACTTCAGATTAAATCACTATATTACTAGTTTTATTTAACTATTTTTCTTTGTCACAAGAGACCTTTCCAAAGTGGGATTAATCTGTAAATGTTTGTAACATATAAACAAAACATTAAAAAATTGAAGTGTAAAAATAGAAATGTTTCTGTACCTTATTTGTATGAAATTCTGGGGATTCATCCTATTTCCAATAAGATTATAAAGCTGTGCCATGAAGATTAGACTCAAGAAGGCTGGAAATTATCCAATTTCCTCTCCCTATGCTTCTATTATATTTGGAGTTATTACCTGAGGGACCACTTAGCTCCCCTAGGCCTCTGGTTCTTCACATGTAAAGTGAAGGGGTTAGCATAGATGGCCTCTGAGGTACCTCCAAACTCTAGAGCTATGATGCTAGGTACTTCATAATTTTAGGTTTACAGGTACACCATTAAAAATTATTTGTCTAGGCTTCAACTATCTGGACTTGTAATTTGGGCATGTTCCCACCAGGTGGCAATGGTGCCTCAGCCATGTAGTCCAGAATAAAAGGCATATGATATGCCTGAAATTGGAAGGATAAGGACACACATTTTTGTTTCTGTTTGTTCCTAACAAATAGATGATGTAAGCAAGCTTTAAAATTGAATATAATGGTTTAGAGTAGAAATCCTTTGAACCAAAGATTGAGATCAGTTGGTAGATCTGAAAGTCTTACCTTATAGCTCTTCAGTTTGGTAGTTACTACCACAAGCCTCTCTCACTTGGCTTTCTGGTATTCTCATTTAGAAGGGGAACACAGCCAATAAGATTTCCCCCCATCCCACTCTTGCTCTGCCCCAGGACTTTCCTATCTGCCATTCTCCCATTCCCCACCCCCTTTGAAGGAATCTACTGCCAATAATTCCTCATCACTCTTGGGAATTTTGCTGTCAAAAATACCATCTCCAATTCACACCCATATTCATGCTCACGCATGGCCCAAACCAAAAGCAAAATGCTTTTCCTTCAAAAATCTAAAGTGACTAATCCAATTTTTACTGGTTTATAATTACTTTTAAAGTAAACAAAGATGAACATAGAATTTGATATCTTTCTTACTAATCACTAACTTTTTGTCAACCAATTCTACATTTAATATGATTCCAGTTAGAAAATTCATTTGTAACTTACTCAGCTTACTTTAATTTAGAATTAAAAAAAAAAAACATGGCAGTTTACCCTCAACCTTGGACTAGCCCAGTGATAAAGTGCCTCTAGCTACTCATTTCTCAATAGCTGGCTATGGATATTTCCCAGTGTCTCCTGTCAGTTACTAGAGGGAAAACTGCCAAGTATAGGGATAAATACATGACATCTCTTTAGTCCCCAGCTGCCAGCTCTCCTCTATTATTTCTTTTATGCATTATTAAGGAGAAAAAACAACAACTCATATTTATATGGTCTGTTAGTGTTTCTTCACACAGCATTGTGGGCCTAGATAGGTAGCTAACTATTATCTCCACTTTACTACTGAGGAAAACGGTTCCGAGAGATTGTGACTGGCAAAACCAGGTGTTTGTGATTGCAAATCTAGGAAGTCTTTGCACTATACCTGCTACCTCATGGTACTGATAAAAAGATGAGATTACAACTAAACAGCTAATGTCTCCATTGAGAATGTAAAAGCACCCATGGCGGTATATTTCCTCTCAATTGTTAAGAAGTAGTTTTCTCTTTTATTTTCTTGAGAAGTGTCAAACATTCTCTCTCTGCTATTTGACTAATGTAACTGACCTTTATATACAATAATAGCTCTTAGCAATGGCTTGAGCTCAAAACCTGTCTTCCGTATAGTTCGAGAGCCGCCCGATTTAGATCGCTTACACAGGCTTGGCTTTTGTAACTACTTTTCAATACGGATGTTCAGCGGAGTTTAAAACTGGCTTTGTAATATTCCCATCTCATGCTGGGGACGGATAATAACATTGCTCAGACTGAGGCAAGGCACCAGTCTACTGAGTTCCATGCCAACTACTCCACCCTTTCCCGTCCCCTCTCCCTCATTCCAAACTTCTAATTTTCTGTCACTGACCTTCAGGGCCAGGAAGCTAAGTCTGGTTTAAAAACCTCCTACTGGGCCGGGTGCTGCGTCTATACTAGGGAGAGTAAACGGAGACGGTGTTAATGGCAAACAAAGACTTAAGTGGACAGAGTAGGTGATGAAGTTGAGAACAATAAATGGAAAACGAAGATCTCTGCGGAAAACCCTAACTCTGATTGTTGAGAGTGTATATCGTATCTCCAAATATCAAATCAACAATGTAACATAAAGCCAGAAAAATAAACACCATTTAGTGAGAAGGATCTGCCGGGTGGGGGCGGGGGGGCGTGGCTAAATCAAGAACAGCTGGAAGAAGGTGGCTTTGAAAAAAGCAGCCGTCAAGAAGCAGCCTGTACCTTGTTAAAAAGACATCCAGTGGATATCAGAGCACTTCTCTAATCAGACCTCAAACGAGAAAACGAGTGTTTGTTCCCATGAAGGAAGTTCAGAGAAGAAGAGGGGGGAAGAGCTGAGCTCATTTAGGGAAAACAGATGGCTGAGGAAGACCATCAGGTAGGTAGGTGCCTGAGGACAAACAGTAAATTCAAACTCTTATTGGCTATGTGACAATAAAAGGAATTCGGCGCAGCCAGATCCAGAAAACGCGAAAAAAAAAAGCGGAGAGGGGGTGGGGCCCAGAGAAACCACTGACAGGCCCTTGAAAGGGCTGAGATGGAAGAAGCTTTGGGTGCACGTGGGCAGAAAATGTTAGCTCCGACTTGCTGGATCTGGAAGAGATGTCCGGAGCCTGCGGCTGCCTCCCACTCCCCGGCTGAAAGGCCAGCCTTCTCGGGCGCTGCCCGCTTCGCTCGTTCGCATCGTATTGCAGCAACGCCCCGGGAAAAGCGGGGCTTTCGAAGGCTCCGCGATGGCGGGCTGCCCGGTTGCGGGGGCAGTGCCCAGCTCGGGTTAGGGCTGAGCCAGCCGGCTCCTCCTCTTTCGTTTCCTTTGCCTCGCCTCCCCGCGCTCAGGGCCAGCCAGAGCTGCTCTTTAGAGTTAGTTATGAGCACTGACTTTCCATGGCTGTTTGTCAAAAGGCCAAAGTCTCATGTGGGAAACTAATACTTGTGTTAGAAACCGAATATACACAAGGCTGCTTTCAGTAGCGGAGGGAGTCCTAGTCAACATCTGTCATTACTGTACTGTGCACTCTTGGGCTTTTTTTTTTTCTTCCTCTCTTTCGATGACTGCATCCAACTTTTTTCTGGAGAAAAGAGATAAAAGAAATATCAGAGACAAGGGCATAAATAAAAGAGTTCTCTCATCTGAACACAGATGCTCTAGTCTAGTATATCTCCACCCCTACACACACACACCCCAAACAGTAAAGAGAAGGGGGAGGGAATTGAGTCTGTGGATTTATTTTTACGAGAATTCTCATGGGCATTTCCATTTCCAGCATCCATTTAAACCCATACTTTAACCATTTATTATCTTCTGCCTTGAGCGGTTTCCCCTCGTTTGCCTTTCAAGGCTTTCTTTACCATAGAGCACAGAAGAGCAGGCAATGCCTTAAAAGGGAGATGAAGAGAGATAGCTCTCAGCAAGTAGGCTCATCTCAGATTTCTCTCCAATAGGCCTCAGGAAAGCAGCTTCCTTCAGTGTACACAAACTGACAGGGTGGACTTATTGTAGTAGACTGAAACTACCCTTCTCCAAAAGTTATACTTCATCACCATTTAGCCTCTGGACATTGTGCCGCCCCCCCCCCCCCCCCCCGCCAGCCGTCATCCAAAGTCTTACAGACTTCGAAAATGTGAAAGATGGCACAGAGGAGCAAAACAATATGTAGACGTTGGAATCCTTTCTTTGCACCAGACTGTTGGGTTCGCTCAAGTTTATTTAGGGGGAGTTTTCTGGAAAGTGTGCCTCGGGCAAAAAAAGGCCTAACAGGAGGGAGGGTGAAAATAAAGAGAATTTGAGGTGGAGAACAGGAAAATAATCTCCATGGTTTCATTTAAGAAATTCACATTCATGTTGACCTTTAAACTTTGCAAAGTTCTTTACATATATTCTGTCATTTGAGCTCCAGAGCAATCTGTAGGGTAGGTGTTACAGAAACAGAGGCTGAGAGGCTAAGTCATTTGCCATTTGTGACAGAACTAGTTAAATGTAGGATTTGAACCCTGATCTTCCTGACTCCCAGAACATACTATCAACTACTACTGTTTTGGGGAATGGAGACTTGACCTGTGATTTCACTAGTATAGAGAATGCCAAGGTGAGGAAACTCATACCAAAGCATTTTTGCAACATATAGACAGTATTTCCTAGAACACTATAGGTTAAGTGACTTCCAAAGGGTCATTCAGCTAGTTCGTATTGGGGCAGGACTACACACAGGTCTTCTTAGATTCAAAGCCAGCTTTCTGTTTACTATACCACACTGCCTCTCTCTTTTTCATTATCATCATCATCATCATCATCATCATCATCACCACCATACTTTGTGCTTATATGTACTTATAGCAATCAAATGGGATAATATTTGTAAAAAAATGAGATATTTATAAAAAGTGCTTACAACAGTGGCTAGCACATAGTAGCCATGTAAATGTTCCTTTTCCCCTCTGCTCTCTTACCTTATGTTCAAATTTGCACTAATGCTTCTGTGTATTTAGAAGATGAACTAAAGTATCTCTGAGGTCCTTCCCAGTGCTAAATCATATTATTTATCCATTAAATCCCAACCTGAGGCATCGAGGTGGTGCAATGGATAGAATACCTTCCTGAGTTCAAATCTGTCCTCAGATCTTTACTACCGGTGTGGCCCTGGGCAAGTCAGTCCTGGAAACTGAGGCTAATAGGGTTAACTATTAGCCTCAGTTTCCTCATCTGTAAAATGAGCTGGAGAAGGAAATGCCAAACCACTCCAGAAGAAAACCCCAAATGGAGTCATGAAGAATCAGACATGACTAAAAGTGACTAAACAACAACAAATTTTAACTTGGATTTTTGTCTGTTTCCAACTCCAATTTATACCTTCAGTCACTGGTTTACTTTAGATTTAACAAAGTCTAAAGCCGTAGCTCCTTTCTTTTTCTGTGTTGTTTTATATTATCCTCATCTTTTGTATGCTGCTAAATTCCCTTCTAGACTATAAATTCTGACTGTGCAGGGATCAGGTTTTATCTAAACTTTATCTGTCCTTATATCTAGGACTGGCTGCTCTAGAGAGTACTTGCACTGAGTTGCTAAGTTGCTTTAGACAATTTTCCAACTATAAGTCACAGAGACACATTGGTGTAAGGGGTTTCCTCACCTGGGCATTCTCTATACCCATGATATCACAGGTCCAGTCCCTTTCCCTCAGAATGCAGTGGTAGTTATATGCTCGATATGGAGCCAGGAAGACCAGGGTTCAAATCCTGCCTCAGACACTGATAACAAATGGCAAGTAACTTAGCCTCCAATTCTGGTGCTCAGTACACAGGTACTTACTAAATATTTACTGAATTTCAAAAATTGAATGAGCTTCTGATGAAACGTAAGTTCCTTCAGAACAAGGACCTTTTTGTTGTTGTCTTTGAGGCCCTAACCATAGTATAACATCTGGCACCTAGTAGGCACTTCATAAATGCTTCTTGAATTAAATTGAAGGTTATAATTTGAAAAGTGCCCAGAAAGTCTTCCTACCCAAAAATATTGTACTTATTTGTACTTATAGCAATCGAATGGGATAATATTTGAGTCAATCAAATAAAATAAACAAGCATTTATTAAGCATCTACTCTGTGCCAGGCACTGTGCTAAGTGCTGGGGACACAAAGAAAGGCAAAAGACAATCCTGCTCTCAAGGGGCTCATATCTAATTGGGGAGAAAATATAAGAACACTATGTACATTTAAGATAGATACATAATACAGAATAAACTGGAGATAATCATCATAAGGAAGGTGCTAAATCCCACCACAGAGCACAGAGATGAAGAGAGATAGCTCTCTCTGCTGCTGAAATCCCACCATTAGAGATCTGTTACTTTGGGCAAAGCACCTCTTTTAAAATGTTTATACTCCTTGAGAGGTCAGCATGGTTAATTATTAGACAGTCCGCTTGCTTTCCCTCCAGTTTGGTAAGATCAGCAGCAAAATGGTAAGGAATTTTGATAGAGTGCAAAAGAAGAAGTCCAAGGAAGGGCAGGCATGAGTAAAATGTCATAGGAGGCTTTGGCTAGCCAGCTGCCAAAATAACAGAACTGGGTGGCGGCTTTGAAACCCACAGGTTCCCTGAAGAAAAAGCGTAAGCTCATGCCAAAAGCAGAATTTTGTCTCCCAGACTAAGTGTCTTCCATGGATTTCTGTTTTCTTTCCTGTCTTCGTGAACTGCCTTGAACAACGTATAAGTAAACATGTAGATGTCTTGGACCTTTTTCCCTAGAACCCGGCTTGAAGCTGCCAAGAAAGAGACACCCCTGCCCCAGCTCTTCTATAATTGTTTTATTCCTCCTACTCAAGGCCTAATATCTTCCCCTCTGATATATGTACTTCAGAAGAGAGAAAACCAAAGGGGTTAGAGCTAGAAGAGACCCTGAAAGATCCTGAAAAAGATCATCTAGCCCAACTCCCTCATTTTCCAGCGGAGGAAACTGAGAATCAGAGGAGCAAAGACACTTTCCCAAATTTACAGAAAGCAATGTGCTGAAAGATGTTTAACAACAGGCTTTTGGTGGGGTGAGGAAGTGGTGGTGGTGGTAAACCCATGACATGCTAATCTGCATTATTAACATTATTTCTTAGCATTATTTTATCATTCACTTTATTAAAAATAGAGAATCAACAAAAAAAACTCAAACTACGATTTGGAGCATTTTGCTAATTTATCGGGTGTAAATGCTCATGCTGTAAATTTAACAATTGGCCCTCTAATTCTAGATGGTTCTACCATCCCTTTAAAACTTACAGTGGGGCCGCTAGGTAGCACAGTGGATAAGGCACCAAGCCTGGAATCAAATCTGGCCTCAGACACTTACTAGCTGTGTGACCATGGGCAAGTCACTTAAGCCTGATTGCCTTAAAAAAAGTCCTCAACCCTCAAACAAAGAACTTACAGAGGTAGTGAGTAGCAGAGCTAGGATTTGAACACAGGTTTTCAAATTACAAATTTAGTCTTTTTTCTACTGTACCCTGTTGCCAACACACAAATTGAAGTGACTTTGTTTTAAAGACCCCCCTTTTTAAAAATCTACTAAGTATCCATAGCCCAAAATACACAAAAAATAATAAATCTTTGGAACCCAATTATTCATCCACCTCATGTGCAAAGCAACACAAAGCTAGGGACATTTGGTTGCCCCACGTTCCTGGGATTTTTTTGCCTATTAAAAGAATCCAACCTAAGAAGAGTATATTTTCAATGCTGTTTCCCAGCTTCTAACAGACTCAGACTCTCTATTGGAAAATAAACATCTTTCGCTATGTAGTTGGATTCAGTAGCTGTCTCTTGTGATATAGCCTTTCAATGTTCATGAGAACTATGTTTTCTGAGACACAGCATGTTGCCTCAATTTCCAAACCACAGGAGGACACAACTCATTTCTTCTGTCAATCTCAGTGTCCCACATTCTGGAGAGGTGGTGGGGTCTAAGGGAAAGATATCATGGAAAACACATGGCCAGTTAGTCCTGCAGCTTAGATGGGTCTTTCATGTGCTGCATACGATGCAATATACTTAAAACCCTTTCATGCTAATGCCTTCCTGGTGTTGATTATCTCTAACTTAGACTGTATACAACTGGTTCGAACATAGTTGTTTTTTTTTGGAGGGGGGAAGGCAGGGCAATTGGGGTTAAGTGACTTGCCCAAGGTCACACAGCTACTAAGTTTGTCAAGTGCCTGAGGCCACATTTGAACTCAGGTCCTCCTGACTCCAGGGTTGGTGCTGTACTCACTGCACAACCTAGCTGCCCCCTGAACATAGTTATTTGATAAAATAGATCCATAGGGCCTGCAACGTGAGGCACCATCCAGTAAGGGCCAGAAGAAAAGCCAAGGAGTGGATGTTTCCTTTCTCACCTCTGTCTCCTGGATTCCTTCAAGTTTCAACTAATGTCCCACTTTTTACAAGAAGTCTTTTCCATTCTTCTTTAATTCTAGCACCTTCCTTATGATGGTTATCTCCAGTTTATTCTGTATTTTGTATCTATCTTAAATGTACATAGTGTTCTTATAGTTTCTCCCCAATTAGATATGAGCCCCTTGAGAGTAGGATTGTCTTTTGCCTTTCTTTGTGTCCCCAGCACTTAGCACAGTGCCTGGCACAGAGTAGATGCTTAATAAATGCTTGTTTATTTTATTTGATTGACTCAAAGCAGTTCGGTTAGTGATAGTGCCTGAATTATCCATGTAATCTTTTTAAAAAATATTCTTATGTTTGTATGCCCGACTGTCTTAAGTTGCCCTGTCTTCAGTCTTTTTCAGTATCCAGTTTGGCAGAATTCAGTCCGCTAGTGGTGTTGCAGGGCCACTTAGCACCATATGGATAAGAAGAGAGTCAGCTGATGGTAACAAAAATAGCTGTGAGACAGGATGCCAATCTAGTAAATGGAGCAGGAATTGATAATAAGAGTTTAAGCTATGACTGGGGAAAGGTCTGAAGCAGACATAGCAAAGAGTGTGCTGACTCATGTGACAATAAATTTATACCTGGAAGGGAACCTAAGGTCATCTAATCCAACCTCATTTTAAAGTTGAGGAAACTGAGGCTCAAAGAGTTGAAATGACTTTTTCAAGGTCACAGAAGTAGTAAGTATTAAGAATCAGGATTGGACCCCCCACTCCTCCAATTCCCAGTCCAGTGTCCTTCCCACTGGACCATGTGCCTCCATAAAGTTGAGGCTGGCAGTAGAAGATCCAGGACTGAGTGGAGGGATGGTCAGACTGGAGGTAGACTGACTCGAAACGGGAGGCTGATGAGTATAGGGAGATCAAGTTTTGTTTTTTTTTAAATTCAATTTTATTTTTAGTCCAAATTCTCTCTCTCCCCCACCCACTAAGAAGGTAAGGAACAATACCCAGTAACCGTATGAAGCCATGTAAAACACATTTCTATGTTAGCCATATTCTGGGGAAAAAGAAAAACTAGAAAAAGAAAGAGAAGAAAAGAAGTTTCAATCTGCACTCTTGAGTCCATCAGTTCTCTATCTACAGGTGGATAGCATTTTTCATGCTGAATCCTTTGGAATTGTGGTGGATCAGTTGCTAAGTCTTTCACGGTTGTTAATCTCGCTTTATAATGTTGCCGTTACTATGTAAATTGTCCTCCTGATTCTGCTAATTTCGCTTTGCATCAATTCATGCCTTCCCAGGTTTTTCTGAAGTCATTCCCTTTATCGTTTTTTTTTAAGCACAAAAGTGTTCCATCACATTAATATACCATAACTTTTCAGCCATTCCCCAATTGATGAGCATCCTCTCAGTTTCCAATCTTTGCCACCGCAAAAAAAGCCACTATATATATTTTTATACACAATCATTTTCCTTTTCTTTGATCCTTTTGGGATATAGATTTAGTAGTGGTATTACTGGGTCAAAGGGTATGCATAGTTTTATATCTTTTTGAACATAGTTCCAAATTGCTCTCAAGAATGGTTGGACTGGTTCACAATTCCACCAATAGTGTAGTGTACCTATTTTTACCACAACTTCTCCAGCACCTGGCATTTTCCTTTTCTGTCATCTTAGCCAATCTGTCGGATCTCAGAGTTTTTTAAATTTGTAATTCTCTAATAATTAGTGATTTAGAGCAATTTTTCATATTAGTACGGATAGCTTTGATTTCTTCCTTTGAAGACTGCCTATTCATATCCCTTGAGCATATGTCATTTGGTGAATGGCTTTTAGTCTTATGAATCTGGATCAGTTCTCTTTATATTTGAGAAATGAGACCTTTATCAGAGAAACTTGCTACAAAATTTCCTTCCAGTTTCCTGCTTTTCTTCTAATTTTGGACACATTTGTTTTATTTTTAATTTTCTGTAATCAAAATTATCCATTTTACCTTCCATGAACCTCTCTGTCTTGTTTGGACATGAACTTTTCCCCTGTCCATAGATCTAACAAGAAATTTCTTCCATGTTCCCCTAATTTGCTTATAATACCACCCTTTATGTCTAAAGTACCTAATTTGAACTTGTGAGATGTTGGTCTATGTTCAGTTTCTGCTAGACTGCTGTCATGGTGATCAAGTTGACCCAATAATGCCCTGATTTCAAGTGATGCTATTTGAAGGGTATGAGATCTAGTTCTATCCCAGAGGAAGTATGGTGAGCAGGAATTGTTGCCCTATGTTCTAATAATAATATTATTAATTTTCATTAATTTAATTAGTATTTATCTAGTGTTTAAAGTTTACAAAATACTTTATATATCCCAAATATAGAAGAAAATCCATGATAATTTCATAGCTTTCATGTTTTTGTTCTATAACCACTCACCACTGAAATTCAAAAATTTAATGTCATCTACGTTTTAAAAAGTTTTAAATTTTTATTAGATCTCTAGTTTTTCTATCACTATTTCAGAATATATCTCTCATTCCTCCCAAAGCCAGAAAACACTCCCCTATACAAAAAAATTAAAAAGAAAGAAGTTTAACAAACCTCATCAACATATAAACCGAGTCTGACAATGTCATGCAATGTTCTGTACCTATTGTTCCCTATCACTGCAAAGAAGAAAGCAAAGTACATTTTCTCATCTCGTTACAGACAGGCTTGGTCGCTACAATTATTCAACTTTCCTTCTCTCTTTTCCTTCCCTCTTTTCTCCCTTATGCTTTTTACTCTTATTCCTTTTCCCCTTGGCTTTCCAATTCCACTCTCTTTTCTCAGACTTAGAGTGCAGGGGCTACTTATAGCCTGGATGACTTTTGACCTATTCTGTTTCTCACATGAGCTGGTTTACCTGTCCTTAGGCAAATTTCTGGGCCCCATTCCCAGGAGGCTGATCTTATTAAGATGGACTTACCTGATCAACTTAACTCCCTCAAGTTTAGAACTCCTGGTTTCTGTCAGCCTCAGCTTCCCCATCAGCAGGGATTATAGACATATACCATGCCCAGCTGCATCATTAAATGAACTCTGTTTTGTTCTTTTTTATTTACATGTTTGTAATCACTTGCATATTAATGTTCTAGGTCTGCTTATTTCAACGTGTATCAGTTCATTTAAGTTTTTTAAGGGTATATGCCTGCCAGTGGGAGCTCTGGGTTGAAAGGTATCAACATTTTAGTTGCTTTTTAAACATAATTACAAATTATGTTCCAGAATTATTGGAACAATTCAGAGCCCCACCAACCTTGTGTTCATGTGCCTGTCTTTTTCTTAGCCCCTCCAAAATTGACTATTCTAATTTTTTCTCGTATTTTCCCATTTGCTGACTGTGAGGTATATTTCTCTTATATTTAATAATGCAGTGTGATCTTTCATGTGGTTTTAAATAGCTGGCAATTCTTTTGTTAATTTTATAATGCTCTGACAATTTTTCATTTGGTAAATTGGGTCTTGGTTTTATGTATAGTATCTTGGATATAAAAACTTTATCAGAGACATTTCATGCTAAAATATTTCTCCAATAGATATATCGCTTTTTTATCCTAGTTTATTGATTCTTTTTATGTAAAATCTTTTCAGCTTCATGTATTCAAAATGATCTTTTATTGTTTGCAATCACCTCTATCCTTGTTTAGTTAAGAACTCTTCTCCTAGCCATAGCTAGGAAATGTACCTGATCAGGTTACTTTTTAATAGTATGCCCTTTAATATTCAAATTTTATCTCCATTTTAGTTTGTGTTATGTAAAGTATTTGCTTATATGGTGTATGTGGTGCAAGATGTTGGTCTAAACATAATTTATGCAAATTGCTTTTATGTTTTCCCAGAAGTTCTTGCCAAATAAGGAATTCTTCCCAAAAGTAATTTATGTTCTCACGTTGCTGAGCCCTGAGTAACAGAGTTCAGTTCTTTCTGATTCCTGCTTTATCTATTGTTTAACCAATAATGAATAGTTTTGATAATTAATGCTTTATAGCATAACTTAAGGTCAGGAAGTACTATTTTCCCTTCATTCTTACTTTTTTATTCTTTTCCTTTAGCTTCTAGACTTTCCTTGAGTTCCTCCAAAATAACTGTTATTGTTTTGTCTGACTTCATAAAATATCCTCTTGGTAATTTGATTAATATTGCATTACATCCATAAATTAACTTAGATATCATCATCATTTTAATTACATTTGCATGGCTGTATCAGTAAGGCAGTAATAACAATGCAGATGATAACTGTCCAAATGCCTGTGTAGTTCTGTATCGCAAATTATACGAGACTCTCCACATAGAAGGTAGAAGAAGCAAACCATTTATTCAGATACCAGAGAACCAGATCCCACAAGCCATTTATCCAATCTATCAGAGCAGTAAAACATTCCACACACAATATAACAATCTGGAGCCTTGCCATCCCAAAACCTCTCTGACCCCCTGCTGGGGTCTTCCCCAAAACAAACTCGCAGTACAGCCAAGTCAGCCTGTTCAGTTCTAACAATCACAAGGGCAGCCATTAGCAGCCATGACATCTCTTTCTTTCAGGATTTCCTGTGAGATAACTTCTTTTTCCTGTCAGGAAACTTGGGCTTCCTGTGATGTAAGCAGTTCACATGGCCTATTAATGGGTGAGAAAGATCTTCAGATCTAATTGCTACTACAGTGGCCCAACCATAAGCACTGAATAGCTTTCCAAATATCTGTCATTATTTCTTTTTTTTATGGGGTTTTTTTTTTGAAGTGGGGAAGCAGGGCAATTGGGGCTAAATGACTTGCCCAAGGTCACACAGCTAGTAAGTGTGTCAAGTGTCTGAGGCCGGATTTAAGCTCAGGTCCTCCTGACTCCAGGGCTGGCGCTGGACTCACTGCGCCACCTAGCTGCCCCTCGTTGTTTCTTTAAAGAGACTTTCGTGATTGTCTTTATGTAAGCCTTAAGTGTACATTGATAGATTGACTCAAATACTTTAGGCATGTTGTAGTTATTTGATTTTTTCTTTAAATGTCAATTTTTATGAATACTTTCAGTAATTATGATACACAAGCTCTTGCTCAAAGGACATCTTATTGAATAGATTGATTGTTTAGTGGGTTTCTGACAGCACCCTTTATAAAGTATTTCTTGTTCAAACAGAATTCATCTTGTCCACCCACAGCAAGTTGTAGCACCATGTATTGTTGGTTAGATGATTAAAAACAGAAAAAGAAACAAGAAACCCTTCTCGTATAGTTGTATAGTCGTGATGTTTTGTTAAAACAGAATTCAGCTAAATTTGTGGACACACAAACCTTTAAATGGATGCTTATGCATCATTTGTAATTTCTTGTTGTTGGCATCATGAATATTATTATTGCCCTAACCAGTATTGCCCTGTTAATGTCTCTGTGTGGTAGGGGTGAGTCAGCAGAGGGGTGAGGGAGTGATGGTAGGGAATAATATGACATAAGAAGGTGGAAGTCTTTGTTTTAAACTCCGCCCTACTCCAAATCTTCATGTTTCAAACTGTCCACCATGCTGGCCCAATAACCCTTCATTCAGTGTGTCATCAAAGGAAATTTCAAGCCATAACGGCAAGAAAATTCCTATGACCTCTTCACCTAATGTGGGCTCTTGTTGATACTCTGACAGGCATGGCAGTCTACTATAGCTGAATTGTCTTCAGTGTTCAGTCGCTGAATAAGGGAGGCAGAGCGTAGTGATACTCCAGTCCCTAGATCCTGATTCTCGTTTCCCAATTGATAGCTTCAGCTCCAGTCTCCACCATGACAGTCTCCTAGTCTTCAGCCCATAGTGAGATCCTAATCACAACAGTACTCCTTAACTCCAGCCGCCCATCGATATAGGGGGCATCAGCAAGAGTCCAAACAATCCTCACTGTATCTGATCATTCTTTAAAGCCCAGGTCCACGGGGTTTTAGCGTACGGTGGTAGGTGTCATCCACGGCCATCTTCCTTGGCCGTGGGTAAGAGTTGGAAAGGGCGAGGCGAAAAGAAATGGGGCTGGCTGACTTTACGTTAAATAGCAATACTCTGGCCTGAAATTTTATCTTGAAAAGGCCTTTATTTTTGTTGTTATGACCCTCTTTTGTTATTGCTTTATAGCTTTTGCTGATTTATTTTGTATTTTGCTACTTTACTGCCGATATAAGTTGTCTCATTTTTTCCCTTACTGATTCTCTGGACATTTCCGAGTCAACCGTACTGTCATTAGCAAACAGCAATAAGTTTGTCTGCTTTTTGCTGATAGTTCATACCTTTAATTTATTTCTTGTGTCTTATTCTCATTGCTAGCATCTCTATAGTGATGTTAAGTAAGAGTAGGAGAAAAATGTATCCATGCTCTCTACTTTTGTACCTACTGAGAAGATTTCTATTGTCTTCCTATTGTGAAAAATGTTGGCTTTTGGCTTTAGATATATACTTTTCATCATTAAAAACAGCCCCTCTCTGTCTGAGTCTTTTAGTATTTTTAGCACAGCTGTTTTATTTTATCAAATATTTTTCTACTTATTGACATAACATCTAGGCTGGAGTATTCTTGTTTTTAATATTATTTTGGCAATTTTCCCCAATTATTGAACCATCCTTGCATGCCCTGCATAAACCCAACTTGTTGATAGTAATTTTAAAAAACAATGCTGTAGTCTTTTTGCTAACTTTTTGAATATTCAATAGTGATAGTAGTATATAATTCTTCTTTGCTTTATCCTTTCCTGGTTTAGGTATTTGGATTATATTTATCTCATAAAAAACGTTTGGTAGTGAGTTTTCTATCTCAGTTGTTAAGAATAATTTGTGGAGCGTAGGAGTTAAATGTTCCTTAAACATTTTATAGAATTCTTCTGTAAATCCCTCTGGACCATGGTTTCTTTTTTTCCTTTGGTAGTTCCTTTTCAGCTAATCCAGCTTCACTTTGTAAGATTAATAGCCCACTGAATTTTAAACAACTCTGCCCCACAGTTAGCAATGCCAAAATTAAAATGTATTGGCACCAGCATCAAAAAAATTGCCTACCTAAAAGGAGAGAAAATACATTTGCAGTGCTGTCCGAATTTTGGGGCAATGGTTCTTTCCAGGCATATTTATACCTACTGTAAAACTCTTAGTGGCTGGCATAATTGAGGGGGGAACAAAGATGTACAGCTAGGTCCTGATTAGTACAAAAAATGAATTCCCCCCCTGAAGCGGTTGCATTATCAAATTCATACTGATTATTTCCATTGAGTCAAAACCAGTTACCATTTTTTTACGTAATTATAACTTTGAATAGTGCATATTCAAATGTATCTGATCACTTTAAAGGATTCATTATTTGTACTAATCAGGACCTAATTGTAGTCTATGGTACTGGTAGTGCTGCTGGTTAGAAAGGAAGATGGAGAGAATAAGGCAGGCTGGGGCCTAATTATGAATGCTCTTGAATGCTATCCTAAGGACTTTGGACTTTATCCTGTAGATAATTGTGAATTGATGAAGGATCTGAGCCGGGAAATGAAATGATGTAAGACGTTTTTTAGAAAAAGGAAGCTGGAAGTCATGGGTAGGGATAAACTGGAGGGGAGAGAGACTCGAGACAGGCAAATCCACTTAGAAGTTATTACAGTAATCCGAGAATGATGTCATAAAGGCCTGGACTAGGATGCTAGCAATGGGAATTGAAAGGAAGGAATATATGCGGGAAATATTAAGAAGGAAGAATCAACAGATTATTTTGTGGCTAGATGCGATGGACTAAGGATGAATAAAATATGACTTAAGTTTTCAAGCCTGAGTGATTGGACAAATGATGTTGTCCAGTTGAATTTATCATGAGTCTCAATTCCAATATCTGGAAATAAGTTTGGAGCAAATATAGAAAATTTATTTTTCCATTTCATCCTGTGACATCATAGACATACACCGTTACATCTATATGAAGCATCAAATCAGACTGCAACATGGCTGATAGGGACACTTCAGTTGTCTTGAAAATTAATTTTAATTGTTCTGGTAGAATTAATCACATAGTGATTTACGTTGATTGTCAAATTGTTCAAAAAGACTGACAATCTGTTAATTTCACTTAATCTGTAATTGGCCTCAGTCTTTGCTTTAGAGCATAGTATTTATCCAAATATAAATTATCCTTATTATATGTTGACCCTTAAAAGGAGATTTTAGAGAGAAAAAATGGGATGAAATATACTGAAAATATACACCGAAAATAATATCACTTATATAACGCATTCAAGTTTTAGGCAGGGCAGATTTGGGGAAAAGATGTAGCCTATGTTCAAACTAATATAGTATTTAATTATGACTAGTTATTTAAAAATACAGATTGAGTGTACATTTGAAAATCAAACTACCATAATAAAGCATGAGAAAACAGTAAACAGAAATAAACAAGTTTAGAATTTGGAGGGCAACAACAAATCAGCTTGTAGATAAAAACAAAATTTTCAGTTAGCCAAGAATATAATGACTATATGTAAGCTGTGATTATATGTATTATCTTATCTCTCAGACTTGTAAGTTGTGAACCTGGATTCTTTTTATTTGGTTACACACATGCACACACACACACACACAAACAACTCATCCTTTCTTTTTTTCTCATTTGCAAGCAGCAAAAGGTAATTCCTCTGAAAGCTCATTCAGTCACTGTGTTTATATCCAGTAGCAAACTCAGATTAAAGTGATCTTTAAAGAGGGTTTGAATAGGAAAATAAATCAGCATTGGTGTCAGTTTGTCTTATTTCAATAATAGTCACCATGGAAACAAAGTCACTGACCTATTTCTTTTCATACATCTAAGTAAACAATAGGCTTTCCAATTTTTATACATAGTGTTTCCTTAGTACAGCAATTTCCCATCCAGAATGTCTATAAAGGGCCATTTATTGGAAGCTACATTTATTCCTTCCAGGCTTGTTTCTTTCACTCTCTCTGTCTCTCTCTTTTTTTTTCCACCCTCTCTCTCACCATGGATTTTGATCTTGTAAGGAGACGCTGAACACACAGCTTCGTCATTAGGAAGCCAGGTAGTTGCTATTTCGGTATGGCCCTAGCTATACACATAGGTGCTGTTGCTTTTTCTGCTGCCAGGCACTACCAGCCAGATATAAATTCAGCAAAAAGACATTCAGCCATGTCTGAAAATGCCTTTCCCCCCTGAAAAATCAACTGGTTTTCAGTTTTCAGATTGATTTCCTTTCAATACACCCTTATGTATAATTACAAACAGGAATATTACATGTGGGCATTGTGTTTACTGAGCCATCTCTCTAAAAATGAGCAAACCAAATATTAACAAATATGTTTTTCTCCCTCTCCACATCCTTTCCCACATTCTCTCTTATATTTGGCTCAGGCCAAACTACTCTAAATGTAGAGGTATATTCTTTCCCCAGTGCATATAAGTAACTCTACCATGGTTAAGGAGAGTAATGTATCTGTGTCACCCATACAGTATACCCCTGAGTTCCATTAAAACAGACAACATTTGGTTTTTTTAACTTGTTCCCTTCCCCCCACCCCTCCAGCCCAAGTCTATACTTTCATCTCAACATAAAAAGGAAGTATACTACATTTAACTTTATTTATAGCCTGCTATTTTTATGACCTTTGCAACCCTGACCTTTGCTTGTTATTGTATAATCTAGAGAATTATAGTTGAGATGTTTAAAAAAAATAGTTGTTACTCAATACCAGCACTGTACACACACACACACACACACACACACACACACACACACACACACAGACACAGATACACAAGCAACAGGGGGAAGATAACATGATGTTTGCAGCCCATTTATGATGAAAGGTAATAAAATGGGAATACCAATTTAAAAAAAAATTCCAAAACCCATAGCATTTCACAGCTGGAATCTAGCCCCTTATTTTACAAACGAGAAGACTGAAACTCACTAAATGATTTGCCCAAGGTCACATAGTGAGTTAGTAGCAGCATTAAAGAATGGAGATAGGCCTTACCTACTATAAGCATTTTCCAGATGTAGTGAGCACACACACAATGGGCTTCTTACTGAATTATTTTAGGCACTTGTGAGCATTCCAGAGAACAGCCACATGCCGGGTCTGCCTCCTTTTGTTTTTCCTTTTATGCAAAACCTTGGGAATGTGCTCTTCAGTGAGTTGTTCCTTCACAACATAATGTAGCTGGCTAAGATATGAAAAAACCTACCAACCTTATTACTGAGTGTCACTTAAATGTATTTTAAAAAGTTATTTTGCAGAATTTAATTGTGCTTTTTTTTGGTTCCAATTTGAATGTTCCTCATTACTTATAACCCATTTTCAATTATTCATGATAGTGAGAGACAGTAAGAGCCTAGATAATTGCAATGTATAGTTAATGCCCAAACATCATTGCTGGCAGAGCTGGTAGTCAACCTTGAGACAACACCTCCTGACTGGCATCCTGGCCTTGCCAATGTTACCTCTCTCCTTCCCTTCCAGTTCTCCAGTTCCCCATTTAAATATTGTTTTCTCCTCATACTATGGAAGTCCCTTGAAGGTAGGGGACTGTCTTGCTTGTTTTTATATTTCTAGTTCTCTCTCACTCTGTCCTTCCCCATTGTATGTCTGTCTTTCCATCTCACATGGGAAAGTGCACAGAATAACGGTTAGGTGCATTGGGGTTCTCAGTTCTGGCTTTGTCATTTTCTTAGATGTGACCCTGTTCTAGTCACTACCTTTCTCCTATGTAAAGTGAGGGTTTTAGATCAGATGATCTTTAAGGTCCCTTCCCATATGGCTCAACCATTAATCGCTAAGCATTTATGAAGCATCTACCATGTTCTGGGAGCTGTGCTGGGTGCTAGACTCACAAAAACAATAATGAAATTCTCTACTCACAATCAAACAAAGCTCCCTTGAATTTCAGTTTTTCCCTTTGACCTTAACATTGCCAATAGAGGCACTGATAAAGGTTTAAATAATTAAGAAGTGGACAAGGGGGAATGGTGAAAATTGAAAAGGGACTAGTAATTCACAAAACCAAGTTCCTGATAGTTGAACCTTTAACATGATTCTTCTTACTCAGATGCTTTGATGGATCCATGATCGTGGTATGGCTGTTTAGCTAATTTCCGACCTCATGTTCTTGTCCTGTATTTGTCCATGCTCAAATTATATCTATATCTATACACACATATATATATTATACATATATATATATATACACACACATATATAAATATATATCTGCCCTAAGGATCCTATGCAATGTACTAGAGGTGTTCTGGTAGGTCCTCTAATTTCATGGACACCGGTACACTCAGATTGCACCTCCGTTATCATTTATTTGCTATACTGGCCCATCTCCTTTTCCATAGAAACATGTATGTGCCAAAGAATATTTATGTTCTTTATGGTTTCTTTTTTTTTCCCTTAACCACTTCTTGGGTACAAGGTCTCAATAGTATTATTTGGTAGGCTATTTATACTCACCATATGACTTTTTATTACCCTATGAGTCATCTGTAATTTTGCTTCTTTTGAAATCACAGTGTTGCCTCTAGGATAAAATACGAACTCTCCAGTTTGGCATTCAGATCCCTTCGCATTCTGTCACCAACCTACTTTTTCACACTTATTTCATGTTACTCGCCTTCAAATGCTCTACATTCTAGGCGAACTAGCCTACCAACAGAACTACTTGAACTTGGCATTTCATCTACCACCTTCTTGCCTATACACAGTGTCCCCTATATGTGAAGTGAAATCGGTCCTCACATTTGCCTCCTATAATCCTTAACTTTCTTCAAGGCTTAGATGAAGTATGTCACTTCCTTCAGGAGACTTCTTTTACTATCTCTCCATTTGTAAGGGTTCACTCTCTTCTCAAATTAATCTTGTATTTATTTCTGTTTACTCATTGTATCCTCCAGCAGAATATAAGAACCTTGAGTGCAGGGATTTTTTTTTTAAATTTACACCCTGACCATAGTAGGTACTTAATTAGTGCTTGTTGAATTGAATTAAATTGTACAATGATTTATAGTCACATTACTAGGAAAACATTCTTAAAAGATAAACTTTTGCAATAGAGAATAACCTGGGGTTAATTCAGAGTATCACTCAACTTCTCGAATGCCATGTATAGTGAGGTCCTGCTTAATGCTAACCATGAATCCCCTTAAAGTGGTCACATTATTCAAATTTCAACTCTATATATCCATTAGATTAGAACCAGTTACCTTATTTTATGTAATTATAACTTCAAATAGTGTGAATTTGAATACATGTGACCACTTTAGAGGATTTTTTATTTACACATATTGGGACCTAGTGGTGTTCTGTTCTCTTGTAACTCATTTCTGAGCCCAACCCATTATACATATGTTGAGACTGCTCAAGATGCAGGTACTGATGGACTGACTCGCTGGGGTGCTCATCCAACTGGATGTCAAGACATCCGTTCTTTAATGATCTGTGATTTTGCTGATGTGGGTAATACTGATACAGATTATAACCTCTCCACAATTCAGCAGGAAGTCTTGGAGAACTGTTCTGGCTGAAAACTTTATCCTATTTTCTGCCAGTCTGGTGATGGACCTTTCTGGTTTAACTAGGTACTCAGATAATTCACATACAATCTGTTGCTGGTTCTATGAATTGAGTCCTTTTTGACTTTTTGTATGACTATCCAAGCTTGTGCCTGCTGGCAGAGACTTTTAAGAACTTAAGATTGCTTTCATGTTATGATGAAGCATCAGAAAAGAACTCTAAGAGAATCTTATTGAATGTCATAATATAGGAAATGTGTAGACTTAAACCATTTGGTTTTTCTTGGATTGCTGAACTCATCAATTTTGATTGTCTCTAGAGCTCAGTTGAGGAAGTCCTTTGCTGTTTCAAAGTTCAGGGATGTTAGTATCATGCTCTCTGCAAACAGAAGGATCTAGAGGAACACACCATAGAGGGCATCTTGCTTTTACTTGGACTCTGCCTAGGATATGTATTTATTGTTTATCCTTTGTACTCGAAGAGAACCAAAAATATCAGGATGTTGGGGTCAAGGTACAGTGTGTCTGACTGTGGCTGAGAAGGTCTATCACAGACCAGGCACAAATAGTCTGTTTGTACATTTGGGATGGAGATGTCTCTAGATTTATACATCTCACATTTTTTTTTTTGTGCTATTGTGATTCTGCTTTGCTGATGGAGCACTGTGCCTTCTTTGATGCAGGCATGCCATGCTGGGTGGTTCTGGGCCAGTGCCTCGTGTCTCACAATCAAAGCTAAATTTCTTCAGAGAGACCTTGAAAGTGTCCTTGTATCCCTTCTTCTGACCTCTGTGTGAGTGCTTGCCTTGTGCAAGCTCTTCATAAAATAGTCTTTTAGGTAAACGTGAGTTTGGCATTTGGACTACATGTCCAGCCCGCTGGAGGTTGTGCCCTCTGCAGTAGAGTTTGAATGCTTGGCAGTTCAGCATGAGAAATTTTGAATACTGTAGATAAGTTCACTTGCCTTGGCAGGAGATTCATTATGACAGTGGCAAACACCTTTGCAATCGTATGACTCTGTCTTTTATACTTTGTTTGAAGTTATGGGTCAGAAGATCATGGTGATATTCATCAAGGAATCTTGTATATATTTCATCACTTGTACAATCTGAACATATAAATGGGAACAGCTTGTGGTAGGAGAATTCTAGTTATTTCTATCAGATGCTTTTTAAAAAATCAACCAAAATTGAACGCAGTATATTTTCTTTACTGCTCAGTCAATTGTGTTACAGTAAAATTCTGCTCATTCTCTTCCATTTTTTTACCAGATACTCTTTAATACATCAATAGATCATTCTCATAAAGATTTTTATAGGCATGAGAAAGTAGGAAAGTAGAGCGATGGGCTAAATATCTGCTTCTTGGAAGTATGCTCTACCTTGGCATTCTCGTCTTCTGATTGGCTGTTTGCTCCTTCCATTTTAAGGAGGATGCCCAGGCTAGTCATGTCTTTTCCAGCATGAACTCTTGACTCTCTGGACTGCCCCTCCCCATCTCACCATATTCGTCACTCCTTTTCCTTTTATGTGTTGTCTTCCCCCATCAGAATGTAAGCTCCTTAAAGACATTGCCTGTCTTTCTGATATTTGTATTTCTAGCACTTAGAATAGTGCCTGGTACTAAGTGCTTAATAAATGCTTATTGACTTGGTCACTTTTTTGGGGGGGGGTAATAATTCCCTCTATGATCTTTTCCATTCTCTTAGACTCTTCTCTTTGAGTTAATGTTTTAAAATCAATCCTAGAATACTTTTAAAATTGTGTCACCTCCAGTATGGTGTTCTTTTGTTAATCAGCCAGTAAGCATTTATTAGGTCAATCAGCCAATTAGTATGCATTTATCAAGGACTTACTATGTATTAGGCACTCTGCTGGGTGTGAGGAGTACAAAGTAAAAATTCAAATCACTGCACAAGAAGCTCATATTCTTTGAGGGAGAGGCAACAGGTATACCCTTTCCAATTTAATTGTCTTGACCATTTTAACTTGGGCACTATGATACTATGTGCCAGGCGCTTTCCTATGCCCTGGAAATACAAATAACAGAAAGATAGTCCTTGTTTTCAAAGAGTTTACATTCTGATGGGGGAATACAGTTAGGAGTGCTTACTAGGAAGGAGTGAGATCATGGCCAGCCTTAGGCCCACTTCTTAAAATGGAGGGAGGAACCACAGGAAGAGGCCATAGGAATGAAAGATACTTCCAAGAAGCAGTTATATACCTGTAATTTTACTTTCCCATTTCTATAAAAATCTTTATGAGAATGTATGACTGCCAATGATATGAATAAGTTGCTATGGGACTATAGCAAATCTGTTCAATTTCACATCTATTTGTTTGTTCTTCCAGTTTCAAATATAAATGCTTTCAGCATCATCAGGCTTCCTGGTTTCTCATGCCAGACTTTCTATAGGCTTCTTTTCCTTTCCACTATTTTTGATTATTAAAGGCTTTAATGTTAGTGTTCTAACAATTTCTTTAGTAACATTTTACACATATTTATTGTATTATAAACTAGTGTTGTTTTGACTGCCTATGGAAACATCAAGAATTTGCTGAATAGTTTCTTCTTTGAAACAAATTAGTTTATATGGTGTAATCCAAAAGTCTTAGTGCCTCCTTAGCTTTAGTAGTTTGAAATTGCTCTAAAACTTTAAATACCTGGTATACTTACACATGTATGTATGTATATGTACATATAAGCACAACAGTTTACCAACCTTAAAGCACTGTGTTGTTATTAATGTTATTAGTAGTAAGAGTTAATATTATTTTGGCCTCTGGTATGGCAACTATTTTTCAACATTTTATTTAAATAGGTTGGTTTAGACCTGTTACAGCTTCACACAATATTGTTATTCTTATCTTTATCCTACTTTGAAACTGATTTTAACCTTTGTCAATAATTTGACTTCACACAGACAGCTAAATATGACACGATTTCCACTTCAGTAGGTAATGATTGCCAATCTGTTAAGACACAGGTGATTTTATTTTTTAACTGTTGCTTGGTGCTGGCTATGGTTGGTGTCTTCCAATTTCCTTCTCAAAGTCAGAGTCCTTGTTATATATATTTAAAGCTTCTGAATAATCTTACAGGCTTTTGGCTGCTTTCATTTCTTCATCACAAACCATATTTTCCAATATACTTTTTTGTCATTATCTTCTATGAATGAATGAAAAAGAAGTTATTAAGAATTTACTTTGTGCAACCACTGTGCTAAGTACTGGGGATAGCGACTGGTTGGCAGTTGGTGGTGGTGATGGGAATGGTAGGCTCCTCCTTGGAAGGAGTCACATGGATGGGTGTGGGTGCTGGACTAGAAGCAGGGACAATGGTATGTTGGTAGGGGGTAAGGCCAGGTGCCGTTCTGCTATTCTTACTCTTGAGTTATGTCCACTTTTATATTAACAGCACCAAGTATCAAGGTTTATATTGACTTGTAGCTTTCTCATAGAACTTCTTTTTTTTTTTTT
>CM053622.1:178070360-178105088 GCA_028646595.1 Phalanger gymnotis
GCAATGGGGCATAGAGATTTATCTTGCCCTACAAGAAAGTGGGGGAGGAGGGGATGGAAGGGGAATGGGGGGACAGAGAGGAGGGCAGACTGGGGAACGGGGCAACCAGAGTGTACGCCATCTTGGAGTGGGGGGGGGTGGAAATGGGGAGAAAAATCTGTAATTCAAACGCATGTGAAAATTAATGCTGAAAACTAAACATGTTAATAAAAAAAATTATAAAAAAAAAAAAGAAAAGCACATCAAAGAATATGTGCTAGCAGCCCTCCTGTGTGCTCGTGTTGTTGGCCTTGCCCAGCCATAGTAGCATCAAGCAACATTGTTGTTACATCCTCTCTGTTCTTCTAGTGCAAGGCTGGGATTCAAAAGTCCTCTCCAAAGAAACCCAGCCTATCTATATTTTCTTATATGACTACATGAAAAAAATGTTCCAAATCACTTCTAATCAGAGAAATGCAAATTAAAGCAATTTTGAGATTCTACTTCATACTCATCAAAACAGCAAAGATAAAAGAGGAAAATGATAACTGTTGGAAGGTGGTGGGAAAACAGGTACATTGATGTACTGTTAGTGGACCTGTGAATGGGTATGACCATTCTGGAAAGCAATTTGGAATTATACACAAAGAATTACTAAACAGTGTGTGTCCTTGGACTGTTAGGCCTATACCTAAAAGAAATCAAAGAAAGAAGAAAAGATTATTTATTAATGAATATTAATGAATAACAAAATATTTATGGTACCTCTTTTCATGAGAGAAAAAAACTGGAAACTAAGGGGATTCCCATCAGGTGAGGAATGACCAAATGAGTTGTGGTATATGGAAGTGATAGAATCTTATTGTTTGTCCTTTGCTTTCAAAGAGGGCCAATGATTACGAGAGTGAGGTCTTGACTTACAAGTAAATTGGATTTAAGTGAGGCAGAATTGTGCAAAGTCTCAGCCTCATTATCTCTTCCTGGGTCATTGAAGTCCAGTGGCAGGACAAAAGTCAAGATGACTGGCAATGGCCTGAGATGCAGTGGATGACCTTGGTGTCTTTAATACCTGACCATGTTCTAAGCACCCCATAATGTCTGCTTCAGCCACCTTGATGGCTGTTGGAACAAGTTGCTCCCATCTGCCCAATCAACTGGGGAAAGTCTTTACATACTTGGGTAGACATCCCCCTAACTCACTGATAGGTTCTAGGGTACCCTCACTCAACCTCGTTTAGCCCATTTACCAAGACAGTTTACAAGGGTGTGGCTGATGCACATGGTACAGTTTCTTGGAGCCACAGGTGAGAGTTGGTGAAGGTGGACATCAAAGGTAAATGAGCAACCCTGAAAAGACCTCACACCAGAGGTGCTAGTGCTCCCTCCATACACCCTATGTAATGGAATACTAACATAACGTATGGAGTAAAATAGATGATTTCAAAGAGACATGGAAGGACTCATACAAACTAATATATTCTGAAATGAGTAGAACCAGAAGAACAGTTAACATCAATATTATAAAAATGAATAATTTTGAAGATTTTTATGAAGTAAAATTGAATGAAATTAGTAGAACCAGGAAAACAATTTATACAATAATAGCAATCTGTGAAAACAAAGAACTTTGGAAGCTGTAACCACTGTCATAAATATAATGACCATCCGTGATTGTGGAGGAACAATGATGAAACATGCTATCACTTACAGAAAGGTCATGGATTTAGGGTGCAGAATGAGACATAATTAATTTTTGGATACCAAGGAAACTTTTTTTGCTTGACTATGTATATTTGTTATAAGAAATTTATTCTCCTTTTCGTTTTTATCCATTGTGGTGGGGGTGGGGGAATAAGAGGAAAAGAAGATAGATTTCTCTTAATTTTTTTAAAAAAATAAGTCAGTGATGCCACAGATGTAAAATTTTGCATAAACTTGCAGATGAAAGCTGTTACAGTATTATTGATGGTGTTACAGTATTATTAGTTTCACTTAACTGTTTTAATTTGTAACAAGAGACCTCTCATGAAGTGAGAATAATCTGTAAATATTTGTAATGTGAAACCAAAACAAATCAATAAGACTTAAAAAGTCCTCTCTGGATGGATTCAAGTGGTTGAGGAAAGAAGCAGGAAAGAGCTAGATCTTTTTCTTTAAACTTTGAGGAGAAACTCCATGAGGATCCACTCTACACTCTTATCCTGGTTTGCATCCTTCTGCCTAACTCCTTAAAAGACCTTCCTGCTTCTCTCAAGCTCCATCTACTCCCTCTCATACAAGAAAAGGGTACAGAGGAGCAATTGGGCAGGAGAATCAATATTTTTATTATCTAGTCTTTACTAAGTTCCGTGGCTAAAGCTGAACTGGGAGGAGACACAGAGAATAAAGAAACATGACCCTTTGCAATGTGGCAGGTATTGAGCATGATGAGATATAGGTAAATTAATAATAATTCACTTTATATAGCATTTTAAAGTTTACTGCGTGCTTAAGTCATCTTATTTGATTCTCACAACAATCCTGAGAAGTAGGTGCTACAGGTATTTTTTAAAAAACAATTTATTTTACCAAAACACAAATACAGCATAGAGAAAGGAAACGAAAGCATATTATAAACTTAAATATTGAAACTTAAATACAAAGTAAGAAAGAAAAAAAAGCATGTCATGTGCATAGCAGAACATAAGAGAGGATTCAAAATATGTAACAATAAATTTTCATTTCAAAAAAGCCTGTATGATAAATAATAAACCTCGTGTTGAAAATTGTCCATCTTTTCTTTGCTTCCTTGTGTTTTCTTTTGTTCTCTGCTGTGCACTTTTAAACTTTGTTTTTCCCCACCACCACCCTCCAGAAGGCTATAATATAGTTTAGATATGTTTCTCGATATATACATATACATACAGATATATACATGCACTTATACATATATACATATACTTTCCCAAACATGCTCAACTCCTGATCTTTGCTTTTATGTTTGAACTTATCTCTTGTTTCCTATCCCTCTTAACTCCTCTACTTTACTTCTACCCATTACCTTGACTTCCTATTACTTGACTACCCCTCTCCATGGGTCCCCCCCTTATCCTCCCATTCCCATTAATCTAAACACCCTTTTATACCCCCTTTTACCTATTTCCTCATTCTCCTCTCTAAAGATCCCTCCCTTGTCCTCTCCCCTCCTCTACGCCCCTAACATTTTATTTCTTCTAAATTTAGAAGACTTTTATACTCTTCTAAATATATCTGTATTGTTCCCTCTTAAACCCATTCCCGATGAAAGTAGGTTACCAGAACTACCAGCCCTCTTCCCCCATCTAATTCCTCTGTATCCCTTCTTCCTCTTGTACCTCATTTATATAAAATAGTTATTCTTTTTAGCTGTTCTAAGTGGTTTTACTTTTTAAAATTCTTATATTAGGTTTGCCCCAATCTTTCTTATGAGCTCACCAGTTATTAATAAGAATCTTAGACATATATTTTACATTATATAAAAAATAAACAGAATGTCTTCATGAATCCCTTATAATTAGTCTTAGATATATACCTTATGTTTCTCTTGGTTTACAGGTATTTTTATACCCATTTTACAGATGAGGAAACAGGCTGAGAGAGAGAATGTGTCTTGTGCAGAATCACTGCAGTTAGTATCAGAGGCAAGATTTAACTTGACTTCAGTTCAACAGGGAAGTGTGGTATAATGGGGAAAAGCTGGCTTTAGAATCAGAGTATGTGGGTTTAGAGTCTGCTTCTGATAGCCTGTCACCTGTGTGACCTTGGGTAAGTCACCTAACCTCTGTGGGCCTCTGTTTCTTCATCATTAAAATGAAGAGGTTGATTTAGGATGGCCTCTGAGGTCTCTTCCAGACCAATTATCCTATTTGCAGCTTTTCCATTTTAACACACTGCTTCTTTGTTCACCACTAATTGAAAGAGAGTCTAGAAACTTAAACATTTCTGCTCTCAAAGAGGGAGAAATTACTGAAACCTTCCACTCTGTGCAAGTGCCAAATTTTCCCTATAGCATAAATGCCAGGTCACGAGGATTTCATGAAGGAGAATTTCCCTTCAGTAATGCTTTTTTAAAGCAAGGGTTTAACTAGGTTACTGTCACTAGACTGCATATTGCTAACACTCTTCAAATGACAAAAATAACAAGTCTTGTCCTGCATGAAGCACCTTTTATCTCGAGAATCAATTGGAGAATCAGGAACATAACAGCCAGTTGAGTAGTTGCTTGTTTCCATGAACAACTTCCATTGTCTCCAGAGCACTGGCAGCACGAGGCTCAGGTTCGTGGTCAGCCAGCATGACTCCCAGTTCTGGCTGCTTCCTTGGGTTGCTTTCAAAGGGAATCTGGGCCTAACTGATGATACCTAACCATTGAAAATCTCAGCATCAAAAGAGTCTCCCAACCTTGGCCTCCCACAACACAGTACGATCTGTTCTTGGAAATGACAGATCCGTGTTCAATGTAAAACAGAAAAAACACTGATTCCCTGTCACTCCCCCTCTCCCTGCAAAGATTCGAAGCAGTTACACTGCTAAGCTTTTTTTTTTATAATGCCATCAGTGCTTCTTACTGATGAATATTTCTCAGTATTATGCGGGAAACACCGATCATATTTTCTGATAAAATCTCTGAGCAGACATGATATCAATGGACAATAAAACCAGGCCTTATATAGAAAGCCCCAGAGGGCTGCACAAATAACAGCCAACAGAGCACCACATTAGATGAAAGCTAATTAAATATGACTTATTAAATATTATGTTTCCCAGGCCAGGCTGGTTTAGACAAGCAAGCAGTAGTGTTTCATCTCTGACCCTCTTAAATGAGGTACATTAAATATCCATGTTATGGTAACATATCATTCAGTCATCTGAAACCCAAGGAAGGAGGTTTAGTTCCTTGCTGCTTCTTTGGCCCTTTTCATATATATGTTTGGAGAGAGAGAAAAGGTGAAAGCATTTTGCTTCCCTGAAGTGTAAGACATTCAGAAAGTCAATTGATCGTGCAGTTTTATTTCAAGGACCTATTATTCACAGAAGATGACTCATATTTATCTTGGGGGCCTATTCAAATGAAACTTGAATAATTCCTATCTTATACCCTAATTCAAAAAGAGAAAGAAAAGTTCAATATTTGTTGTTTAGTGGAGGAATAAAAATGTAGGTAAGAGGCACAAGGGAACATTACAGGTAGCATGTGTTGTAGAAAGCCCTGTGGAGTTGTTTATTCACCCTGGAGATGTATTGTTTAAGGCCTGGAGAAAATAAACTATATTTTACATTCTAGAATTAACTAGAGACAGCTGTATTCTCTGACTTCATTCTGTTCTGTTTGAGGGGGAGACAACCAAATCACAGACATCAGGAGTGACAACTTTGTGGTCCAAGTTACGTCAAACAGAGTTTAAATCTCTAGAACACCATAAATAACTCATGTAATGAGGCAACAGCATGACACAGATCTGTGAAGGGCAAGCCACTACGTTCTTTAGAATAGCTATTAACTGTCATGATAAGTGACACCTGAGTGTGTGACTACTCTATGTGCCTAGGGACGTCTGTCCACACCAGCTACATATTGAGATCTGATTTTGGGAAGACTGACACTTTTTTTTTTAAAAAAGGAAGTAAGAAGAAAACTTGCCAGAAATGGTTACTCAGCTTTCCTTAGGTGTAGGTCATGCAGTTTCACAGACTCCCAGGAGATGGCATCCATCTTTTGGAAAATAGTCTACCAGCTTCCCCTACTGCTCTGAAAACAGTGAGAGCAGCCTGGAAATCAGTGGAGCTAGGAGCAGACCAGTCGGGAATGGGAGAACTACTTGGATTTACCATTAACCTTTGTCTTTTTCTTGAAAATGGAGTGTTGCTCAGTGAATGTGTTGAGTTTCAGGGATTGTAATAATGAAAGCCATCTGCCCCAAAGGGGGATATTCAAGTGTCACCGGGTGAGGAGGAGATAACTCACAGCAGGAAATACAGAATGGTCTTCATGAAGCCACAGCATGAACTTATTTTCTTAGTTTATCATTCTATTTTTTTTCTAGAGGAGGATTATCATGCTATCTTTTAGGGATTATATACTCACTTGGTAAAAAATACGAACTCAAAATAACATTTTATCATTTCTTACTTAGCCTCCTCAAGAAAAAAAATAGGCTCAGATTCAGTACTTATAGGCTGACATAAAACAGAAACAAAAATATGCCTACTGTGGCTGGATACCTAAAGGGCTCATAAGCAGCAGGTCTGGTCAATAAGTTTGTAAAAAGAGGACCAACCACTGACTACTAGATTAAACTCACTACCCAAACGTCCCCAGAATGAAGTTACTCTGCGAGATGTGTGTTTTGTTCATAGACTTATCATTGACCGCAGCCTGTACTAAAGGTAGATAAGAGAGTCAGTCATCTAAGGTGCAACATGTAAGAAGGAACTATGAAAGAAATCAAATCTTATAACTTGTCATAAATTGATATATTTTTAAGGATAGTAAATTCTACTGTCCATGGAATATATATATGTTTGATTTGTAATAAATTCAATTATTGCTCTAATATGCCAAAATTCTAATGGATTTGTGATCTTATTGTTGAGGATATTTCTTTCGGTAATGTAAATCACAACCAATCCAGGCTGACAGATCCAGTGAGAACCTCATCTATGTCCTCTCATAAATTTCCCACAGGGGGTCACCTCGATGTGGTGGGAAACTTCCTTGAGATCTCTTGACAACAAATGGATGCCAGTGGAATAGCATGAGGGCTGTCCTTCAGTTCTCTCTCATTTTTGTTATATTAAGGACCCATCCTTTTTTCTAGTCATATGAATTCCTCTGATTGCGTTCTTTATGCCCCTTCTTTTGCATAATTACTGAATTGAAATGTGTCACAATCTACTTATCATATGTGTCTCTTTCTCCTTTGTCAACTTCAGGTCTTTATTATTCTGTAGTATTTGATGATTTGCTGCCATACAATAGCACTGAAAAAATGCTGGTAGAAAAGATGGTCCTGTTTCAAGAAGCTTGAAGTCATTAAAGAAACTGTGTAATTTTCTAAAAACAATCCAGTTCATTCTCCTTTTTTCCATTCACTTTTGAGCCCAATTCACTTTCTATTTGCAGTAACGGATTCATATATATCTAATATAAATAAATTCTATAGGTTGTTCTTCAATCTTATATGATAGTATGAATAGCAAGCATTTGTCATCCACTTGGCTTTTCCTGTGTGACTAGTGAGGCCAAACGTTTTTGAGATTTTTATGAACCTCTTTTATGAGGTTATTTGCAAACAGAAATATCTGGTAGAAATGAATTATAATTGCTATTATTTACAATTGTATCTAATAGAAGTATGTTAATTTTCTTGTGCTGCTATCCCTCCAAATTGAAATAAATTAATTTTAAATTTCTCATTGATACATTTTTATTTTACACTATCTTCATTTCTCAATATGTCCCTTCTTTTCCAAGAACAATATCTTATAAAAAAGAATAAAAAATCAGAAAAATAATATTTCAGCAGAACTACCAAACATATCAATCAATATTAAGTTCTTTCTCCTTTCCTTCACATGAATGGGCAGAACCAGCATCTTATGCTTCCCAGAAAGTAGAGGGAGTACAATAACTCTACATCTGGTAGGACAATAGGTAGCATTCCATGGACTAAAGATGCTATAAGGTGATTTAGCCCAGGAGGGATGACAGATGTTTCAGTATGAGATTCTGATGGTATGTAAGAAGGCAGTTCTAAGAAGGGAGAAAAATGGGATTTATTTGAAGAGACAAATGTAGATGCCCAAAGAATTTATCAACCAACTCAGATTTAAAAAAAGAAATGTATCAAAGATATTAGCGAGGCCAGTTAACAGAATGAACACATGGATGTGATGTAGTCCTATAAAAGGTATCAGGCGTGCTAAACCTCAGAAGGAATTGGAGTTGGGGAGAGAAGCAAAGGCAGCCAAAAGGGCATTTAAGTTTTATTGGGAGAAAAAGGAGGCTTAAAGAAGGAAAGAATCTTGGGCTGGCTGGGATGATGATCATCAGTGTCAACAACGTGTAGATGGAGCTTCTCAATATTTCTTTGGATTCTCCTCTGCCAATACCCTTTGTATGGAATCATACCAAAATGGCTAATAGGGAGTTGATACCCAATAGAAGTAAAAAGTAAAGGTTAAGTGTCAAAGAACACCTAGTTGCCCTTGATCAGTTCAGATCATTTCGCCCAGATGAATTACATTCTCAGATGCACAATTGGAGAAAGGCAGATTTTGTCTTGATTTTTTTTTGAAAGATGAAAACATAGGCCAATGGGCTTGAAAATTTTTAGACTGGATCTTTAAATAAATGGTTGGTGAATATGTAGAGAAGGTTACAAAGAGCCAACACGTCTTCATCAAAAACAAATCATTCCAGGGGCAGCCAGGTGGCGCAGTGAGTCGAGCACTGGCCCTGGAGTCAGGAGGACTTGAGTTCAAATGTGGTCTCAGACACTTGACACACTAGCTGTGTGACCTTGGGCAAGTCACTTAACCCCATTTGCCCTGCCTTCCCCCCTCCAAAACAAAACAAAATCATTCCAGATCGACCTTATTTACTTTTACGAAAACATTACTAATTTGCTGTAGATGTTGTTTACCTAGCATTTGATGAAGAAGCTCATACTATTCTTGTGGAGAAGACAGAAAAATATGCATTAAACAACAATACAATTAGGACTCAGAAATAAGAGAATGGTTGGATTTAAACAGTAGTTGTTAACGACACAATTTCAATTCAGCAGGACATCTTTAGTGGAGATGTGCCCCAGGGATCACCTATTGGTCACGTGCCATTTAATAAAATATAATAGAGGATGACAAAAAGTAATGGAGAAACCTTCCTTGAAGGAATCTGCCTGTCTCTGCTGACACTGATAGAAGGAAGTAGAAACTTAGCTGGTTTAGGGCAAGAAAGAGATGCACAATTGGTCTTTTTGACAGAACAAGGGTGGTACTGTTGATACAAAAGCTGCTCAGGATGAGGAGATGGAATTTAGGAGCAGTGTACTGAGTAAGGGATGTAATATAACAATTATCTAAAAAATTATATCAACGGTAATTTATTTGCTAAGGTAAATTCTAACACTGAATAATAGAATCACAAAAAATCCCACAAGTTCAGTACATTTTCATAGAATTTAGTACAACTTCTATAATAGAGCTATGAATATGCAAATTATCTCACAAAACACAGCACTATATAAAAATAGCCATAATGTAAAATGTTGCATTGTAGAATTATGAGGTACAGCTACTTTGGAAGATGGTGAGTTTTCCATCCTGGAGGTATCAAGCAGAAGCTGGATGAGTTTTTGTAAGATCTGTCATAGAGAGAGTGGATAATTCTGATAATCTATTGGGAATGTTGTAGAGAGAATGTAGGGGTTTGACTAGAGCAGGAATCCAAACCTGAATCCAAAGTTTCCTTTGTTCTGTGAAGTTTGGATTGAGTCAAAGGGCTGCACTTGAGGACCTAGACAGCCACAGCTCCCCACCCTTGGACTAAAGGCACCCTGAGATCTCTTAGATTCTAGGGTTCTAAAGTGAAAGAACTCTTTTTTTTGGCCACTGTAAGTGGTTAAGAAAAAGTTTCCAGATGGTTAGGGATAATGTTATAAGTCAGCAACTATGAAATCAAGGCTTAGAATTGATAAACTGGGTTTTCTTAGGAACTAACCAATCAGCAAAGTTTTATTCTTCCTTCTCTTGTCTGACCTTGGAAAGATGTGCTAATGAATGGGGAAATGTGGAAATGTAGAGGTGAGGAGAGGTAGTCAAAGCTTTGGATGAACAGTCTAGCACGGAATATTTAGGAACTGACCACATTTGGAATACATCTTGCTTATCTCACAGGGCTATCTGGAAGATTCATGACAAATCTTGGAATGTTCCTTATGCTTCTAGAAGGAAAATCCAGGAATCAGAATCACAGGGACAAACAGAATTTTAGAAGTAATTTACTTCAGTCACTTGATCAAACCATCGATCGTGAAGTAGTTAGTGGGTAGCTTGTGCTCAGCACTGTCCAAAGTACTGGGTTGGTGAGTCAGGGCAGGGTAGTGAGGATTCACAGAAATCCAATACATGGTCCTGCCCTCAGAATAGGCAGGAAGACAAAACTAATCCATGTGAAATAAGTAGAGAAGAATATGGCAATATATGAGATGAACCAATCAATCAAGCATTTATTAAGTGCCTAATATGTCACCAGCAGGGTACTTGGCAGAATAGATTGAGAGCCATCCTCCCAATTAGTAAGATCTGGGTTCAAGTGCTATCTCAGATACATAGGCAGTTCAGATACATAGGTTCATAGGAACCCCAATGAATTCCTCTTATGGCAGAAGTATTGGGAGTTGGGAAAATAAAGTTTGGATAGGGAGAGAAGGGCCATGTTAGAGGGCCCTCAAAAATGGGCAGAAGAGGTGAGATTTTCTATTTAGAAATCAAAGTTTAATTCTAAAAGTCTTAAGTAGGCTGGATGAAAGGCTAAAAAGCACTAGGTGGGGGAAACCAGCTAAACTGGGAGGCTGTCACAGTAATCTGCGTTGTGCTAGAGCCTGTTCTAAATGCTTCTCTAGCCGATTGTTAAATTTTCTGTGTGAGCACTTACACCTCAGAAATCAGCAAGCTGAAAATCAGGACTTGATTCATTGTTTTGTTGATTGTCCAGACTTAAGACAGTGATGGAGAAAATCTTAAAGGTGGAGATTAAACTTTAAAATATGTCCTGAATAAATTGTTCCTCCCTCAGGAAAGCTGGTTGTTAAACATTTACCAGTACACCTTCAGGACACAGGGTAATGAGGGATAAAACTAAGATGGTGGCCATAGGAATATAAAGGGAGACATATATAAGAAAGACGTTTTGAAGGAAAGATTTAGATACAACTTGATAAATGACTGAATATAGGGGATGCACCAAAAATGATTCCAAAGTTCTAAGCCTGAGTAATTTAGAAAACAGGGATGTGTGTGGCACTGGAGAAACAGAGAAATGAGTTGGGAAAGGTAGGGGGAGAATTCATCTCTTTGCCCTCAGGTGTAATCCATTCTAGACAGATAAAATTTATCCTAGATTTAAAGAACTCCAAAAATATTCCACATCTTTCAGAGAAGCATCATAAGATTCTAATTCTTTTCCATATTCTTCATATCCTCATTTCAAATTCCAGCCACTTAAAAGCAGCTCTCTCAAAAATGGCTCTTTATATCCAGTCTAACTTTTCAAATGCCCATATAAATCCATTTCTTCTTGACGGATATAGAGAACAGTTGGTCGCCATTTTCTAAAAAAAGAGTGTCAATTAACCAGGCCTGGAGACATGTTTGAAAAAGTTTTCATACCCTAAATTTTTCATTTTCTGTATTCACTTGAGAGACAGCATGGTTTAGTACATGGAAAGCTAACAGGAGACCTGAGATCCAGTCTGGCTTCTGATATGGAATAGCCTTGTGAATGTGGCGATCTCTTAGATTCTCAGTGCCCTAAGTGACTCTCTAGGGCTAGAAGTCACAGATGAGTTGCATAGAACTAAAAGGACTTTTAGAGAGCACAGAGCCCAACCCAAATTTTACTGAGGAGGCAACTAAGGCTCAAAGAATTAAATGACTTGCCCAAGGTCATCCAGGTGAGTGCTGACTTGAACTCTCTCACACCAAATTCAGCACTCTCTCCACTTCAACATCAATGACATCAGAGGTCTGGGACAAACGATAGTCATTTAGATGTCCTTGCATATCCTTTCTCAGATCCTCCCATGCTGTACCTTTAAATTATCCAGCACCACGAGCTTAAGAAAATACAGGAATAGGTTGTGAGCCAGAAGTATTAACGAATCTCACAGGACAGGATTCCTAAGAGGTCTAACAAAAATGCAATAAAAATGACCTGGGAGAAATTGAGATCAGAACATGGTATATTTCAAAAGTGGGTTATTTCAGTGTCAAAGGACTAAGGAAAGGAAGAGCAAATCAGACTAAGGAAATCAAAACATAGGAGCCAAGTTGTGATTGGTAAGAAATGAAAGGCAGAGTTTATGAAAAATTATTTAAATAAACTATTTCACTCATTCAGATACATGGATAGCTGTAAAACACGGACAAGAAGGCTAAATATGCCTTCTCATGCATTTTATTTATTCTCCCTCCAGGCCCACAAAGCGCTGGTCACAAAGCCACCTATTAGCTTATGACTTAGCCCCCCAGACTCTAAGTGTGTAAGTGGGCCTCCCTCTGGCCAATGCAGTTTTGACAACAACCCCTTCAGTTTCCCCTAAGGCTCTTCCCTTGGCCTCTGATTTGCTGCTGTTCTTTTGAAGAGCCAGGACCAGCTAGTAAATAGAGATGGCAAAGCAGGTTGATACTTGGATGAAGGGGTTACCATAGCACTGATGGAGACTATTATTCAAACACTCTTCACCTCATCCAGGTCCTGATAATTTCTATCCGCAAAATGGTCAACAAATAAAAGTGCAGCCTTGGAGAATGTACTTAATCTCTGTTTGTCTCTCTGTCACTCTGCTTCCCTCTCTTTTTAAAATGGAATGACATTATTTATTCACAGATAATACTAGCAAGACACTCTGAGAGTCTGATTAAAGTTGCCAGTTTTATTTTAGAGGTAGGAATCAACAGCTTCATAACGAGGCAGGGAAACACAAGTTGATGAGGTTATATTTACTACTTTTAATTGCTTTTTAAATTGAATTATTAACACTGGTGGCTTCTGCCATGTGTTACTTAAAAATTATAGTTGAAATATTCTAAAATTAACTGTAAAAGTGATATGATGCAGAGAGTGGTGCATTCACTCCACTGCCATTTTCCTGGCATTTCAGTTTCAGTTTTAAACTAAAACCAATTTTTTTGAAGGGAGTAGTGTATTCTTATAGTAGAACAGTGGGAGAGCCAGGGGCTGGCTCCTCTGCCCCCCTCCAACCCTGCTCCACCCCCACTGAGTCTTTTGGTATCCTTAGCTTATCCATAACAGAAGGAAGAAATCATACCATGATGTGCAGTACTCCTCACAGTGGGAGTGACTAGCAGCCCTGGGTACTCAATTTCAAGGTCATGGTCATCCTCCCTGGCATAAAGTGGAGCTACAAGCAGCTGGGTTGCAAAAGAACAGATGTCAAGGCCCCAAAGCCCATTTCTAACAATGCTTCTTTGCTATTTGTCTCTGTTTTGCTACTGGGGTAGGAATGATTCTGAAAAAAAAAAACAACTACTCTGGAAATCGGCTGTAGTTCTTAGACGGTCACTACTCACACAGATTGTAAAACAGCACCTCCACTTCCCAGTCTGTCACCCCATTTGTATGTGCTGTCACCTGACTAGTGTTTAATCAAATCGTTGTAGCTTAAAGAGCTTGTCTTTTAACAATTCTTCAGCTGTCACCTTACTGATGGAAAAATACCTTCAGGTTAAATAAGGCAGGCCGTCCCTTAATGCTACACATCAGCCTAGACACACCACACTGTATCATAGAAATGCTTGCCCTAACATCCACAGTTAAGGCATATTGACAGAAACTTTGTGCCAGGGCATTCATTTAGCATTCACAGAGTGCAAAAACTTTAATACAGCTGTGGTCACCTAAGTTCATCTTACTGTGTTATTTTAACACCAGGAATCGCAAAATTGATTTGAAGACCCATTTTATGCCATTCATCAAGAACACCAAAATTTCTTCTCATGGCTCCAAATTGACTCACCATGTGGTTGAACAGTGACAACTATAGTCTCATCATGACCAACACAGAAAACTTGGTATGCTTTCTCCTATAGGCAGAAAGGTAACACCTACAGCCTGGCGGAATCTTGCTATGTTAATAAAACCACTAAATTGTGATAATTACCTAAAATTATTATAAGTCGTTTTAGTCTGAGAATTTAATCAGAGAATACTATCATTAGGGTTTTAAAGTTAAAAAAACCCTAAGCCTAAACATCCTTCAGCCAAATCATTCCAATGTCTATTTCTAAGTCTCTCTCTCAGAAATAAAAATATTTTTTAATTCCTTGAAATTTAAATTGTTTTATATGTCGCAGAAAAGTAGCTCCAGAATCACCCATTTGATCTAGATATCTGAGTGCCTACTAAGTGTTTGGCAGGGTAGGGATAAAATGTAAATTTCAGTAAAATATAGGATCATCCCTCAAGGAGCTTGAAGTCTTGTAAAAGAGTGGAGACAAGCACATATGTAACTTTAATACTAGCTATTGTGTGTGTGTGACAGCTAGGGGTGTCTAAGACTACTTGCCTGGACCAGAGCAGGTGCTCTGGTTAATTAAGGTCTCATTCCCATCTGTCAGCTGTACCAGAGGGTGCTCTGTGACAAGAGCCAAGCTCTTCCTGGATCTCAAAGATCTGGTTGTCATTCTTTTCTGAGCTTTGCCCCTTTGTGGGAGGCATAATTTTTCTTTCATTGGTCTAGACTAGAGTATGATGTAGATTATCCAATCTGATCATAGCTTGCATAAACATTTAATCATATTCAAGAAAAAATAATAAAATCATTATTTCAAGGTTGCAAATATGGACTGCACATTTCACCCCGTTCCTAGACCTCCAATCTCCAAAAAGCAGAAGCCAAAGTTCATCTTTCTGTCTGTTAGGTAGATAAGTGGTGCAGTGGTTAGAGTCCTGGGACTGGAGTCAGGAAAATCTGAGTTCAGATCTAGCCTTAGGCACTTACTGGTTGTATGACCCTGGGCAACTCACTTAACCTCTGTCTGCCTCAGTTTTCTCAACTGTAAAATGGAGATAACAATAGACCTACTTCACAGGGTTATTGTGAGGATCAAATGACATAATATTTGTAAAGTGCCTGGCACATAATAAGCATTTAATAAATACTTACTCTTTCTCTTGCTTTCCTGATCTCCTAGGCCAGGGGCTAACCTAGAAGTTCATTTCTGCATTGCTTCTAATCAGGAATTGAGTAAAACTTTTCCCCCCTTTCACTCACACTCCTAGACTCCTAGTAGACATAATAGATGCAGTGTGAGAAAAATTAAAAGCCCCCTGGTTGCTACAGAGTAAGCAAGATGTCACCAGGCATTAAGCAAAAGGTCTCCCTCATAATTTCACATTAGTATTCTCCCTATATCTCTGCCCTGGGTTTCCCCAAAGGCAAAAGGAACTAATGTCTGATATTAGAGCCCCTTCAAAAGCAAACCCAAGTTGCTCCATCCAAATCTCCTTAAAAAATCCTATGCTAACAAAGTCTCTTGCACAGAGATTCTTGGACTACTAAAAATGCCCACAGTGCCTAGCAGCCAATCAGTGAACATTTATTAAGCACCACTATGTGCCAGGCACTGGGCACTTGTTATGTGTGAGAAGTAAAAAAAAAGAAATTCAAGCAAATTCATCTGGGAGGTCCAAGACCTATAACTGTTGAGAGTTTCTTTCTATATAGTTTATCTTAAACCCGATGTCCTCTGATGAAGCTCTAGCCTAGATACTGTCACTGAGTTTCTGATGGTAAATGTTTAACAACTGGCTCTCCAAAAATTTATGTCCATAAAATACACTTCTAAGTTTAATCTCCATTATTAACATTTTCTTCATCACTTTCTTAACTCTAGACAGTCAACCAAATAATAAATCAAGTCCTTATTTGAAAGGCTTGCTAATTTCTGAAGTATAAATGCTTATATTGAAAATTATAATCTGCTCTCGTGAGCTGGTATGAGCTGGCTCGAGCACACCACTGCCTCACTTTCGACTTCAAACAAGCAACTATGGTCAACAGCTTGGTGCAAAGCAAAAAATGGAGGCTTTGTAATCATAGGACCTGGGCTGGAAATCTCAAAACTGCAAATTATTACTTGTGAAACCTCAGGCAAGGCACCTCACCTCTCTGGGCTTCCACTGAATAAGGATGTTGGCTAGATGACCTCCACTGAATAAGGATGTTTGGCTAGATGACCTTGCTTGCAGCTCCAAATCCTATAATCAAACAAGATGGTATATGTAGGACAGCTAGGTGGTGCAGTGGATAGAGCATTGGGCCTGGAGTCAGAAAGACTCACCTTTCTGAGTTCAAATCTGGTCTCATACACTAGCTGTGTGACTCTGGGCAAGTCACTTAACCCTGTTTGCCTCAGTTTTCTCATTTGTAAACTGAGCTAGAGAAGGAAATGGCAAACCACTCCAGTATCTTTGCCAAGAAAACCTCAAATGGGGTGATGATTTGGATATGATTGAGAACAACTAAGCAACAATAAAAGTATATGTAAAGTGTTTTCCAAAGCTTTTAAAGCACTACACAAATGTTTGTGATGATGGTTGTTAATCTACTAAGAAAGGGGAAGGGAAGAAGCATTTATAAAGTTCCTACTATGTGCTAAGCACTGGGCTAAGCTTTTTACAAATACCTCATTTGATCCTCACAACAACCCTGTAAGGTAGGTCCAAAGAAGAGGGACTAGGAAAAAATGGAAAATGGTGAGGAGGAAGAAATACAGTAATGACTTAAAAATTGCCTTTCTTCAAGTAGTTGATAATCCATGAGGGCATTAGGGCAAGTACACAAATGTGTACAAGGGAGAGGTAAAGAAGAAGTGACTTCACAGTTTAGCAACACATTACAATGCTCCTTGAAGCTGCCAATTAGCTCTGGAAGGAAAGGCTACCCTGCTTCCTTCCAATTCAGAAGAAATTGCTCCCATCTCATCCCCTTTCCATGCCCCTACCCTCCCTACCATCCCCCTCCAAACAGGGGCCATTAAATTGCAACATCGCCTTTGCTTAAGACCAGTCTGCAACCCAGTGCCCCCATGATATAAAGAATAGCTAGTTTTTGTTGCTACACTATTACCCAGGCCGTCCCTAGGAAAAACTGTGAAGTTGCTGGTTTATCTATAAAGCCCTACAATCTCCCATTCTTTATTCCCCTTTCCTCTCCACCCCGCCCCCAGATTCCCAGCACCCTCATTATTACCTCCAGCTGCCTAGAGCCCCTCGCTGAGACATTCTAATCAGACTTGTTCCATGCCCCTGAATTACCTCTCTTCATCTGTCAGACCCTCAATCAGAACTTCAGCGTAGTGAGCTCAGCTACTCTCCAGGAAGAAAACATCTGTCTGATTAAATTAATTCACATTAAGGTCAAAAGGAACAATTACTGGTTTAACATGTTAACACTCTAAGGTGTATGTTTCATTGAAAAGAGAACCCTAACTCAAAGGATTCAAGCAGTAATGTTGGTATTTCAGGAAGTAAGACTGACCAGTGGGAAAGATAATTGGGGGTGAGAATTGAGGCTTCCTTCCCTAAAGCCCCTCAAAAACTCTAGGTTTCTCTATCCATGGTTTAGATTGTTTCTGCCTGTTAAAATATCACTGCACTGAAAAACAACAACAAAATAGAAAAAAAACAACCCATAAATGAAAATCTGACAGTGAGATGAATGAATGAATAAATAAATGGAAAAGCATTTATTAAATACTTTATGTCAAGTACTATGCCAAGTGCTAGGGACATGAATACAAAATCAGGACAATACCTGCCCTCAGACAGTTTATTTTTACCAGTTATGTTCTCTCTAGGAAGTCACTAGTAGGTGGGGGTTGTACAGAAAGTTGTATCTCAATGGTTCATTTTCTTAGGTGTGAAGACTGCAGAGGGTGCTGAGACCTGAGGTCAAAGTTCTCAGGCTGGGAGACTGTGGGTGGGCCTGCTTGTCACAATGACTGATGAGGAGATAAGACCATACTTCAGTTACACATCCACCACACTATTTGCAGACCTGTCCCTCCTGACTTAGGCCAGCACTCTTCACCCAAGATCTGAGACCCTGACCTCAAAACCATTTTTCCAGAAACCTTGCCCTTATGTCCCCAGTTTATTGAGAAATTAATTCGCTCATCTCTGGAGCTTCTGCACTATGGACCAACCCAATTGATGGTTGACTTGTGCAAACCTAGCCCACTTAGTCCATGTTTCTACTGAACAGACTTAGACATGAGACTGTGCTTCACCTTTACATCCCATGCAGCTCTCCATCCAGGCCACCTTGCCATCTGCCTGCTGCTGAGAGAGTATCTCTCTCCATCCCCCATCACCCTTTATACCTTCTCGGAACAGAACTCCCTTCCTTGGTCACTATTCCCCTATATGTGTTTTATTCCATTATTAAAACGTAAGCTACTTCAGGGCAGGGGATATCTCTGTCTATTTCTCTCTTTCTCTCCCTTTTTTTTTCTTTTCCTCTTTTTCAAAAAATTATTTTAAATTTATGGAATAAAAACACTTTTATAACAGTACAATAAAAAAGACAATTGTACATGAATCTGCAAATCTACCATTCACAATTTGCTATTCCTTTCAAATGGATAACAAAATTATCATGTAACTTTTTTCTTTTTTTCTTCCCTCCTCCCTCCTCTGATGGCTACCAGTGGACGCAAATAGATGTGTATATATGTATATATATTTTATATACATATATGTGTGTGTGTGTATATATATATATATATACTCTCACACACATATGTATATATATATATGTAAAATTATTCTATACATACTTCTATGATATCAGTTCTTTCTCTGGATGCAGATAGCATCTTTCTTCATATGTCCTTTATAGCTAATTTGGGTATTTATCATAGACAAAATAAGGTATTTGCTCAGTCATTTTTAAAATAATATTGCTGTCACTGTATACAATGTTCTCAAAAATTTTGTGTGCCCAGCGCTTAGCACAATGCCTGGAACACTTAATAAATGCTTTTAAAATGATTTTTATTTATTCATTCTAATGGAGTGATAACATATACAGGGAAGCAGTAGGGAGAGTGTTCTCTTCTGAGAAGTCACAGAGATGATAAGCAGAATAATAGGGTAGTCTATCCCTTTCCAGATACAATGGTGGTGCTGGTTTGATTCCAGCTCTTCCAGAAAGAGATGGAAAAAGAGTGCTATGATATGAGGTATACCAATAGTACCAAAAATGGCCCTGATGAAGCTTAACACACATAGGCCCAGGAAATGCAGAGCCAAGTGGCTTTGTTTCTCCTGGGTATGTTCTATGATAGTCCAGTTTGGAGGGTCTGATTTACATCAGCAGCAGCTAGAAGGGAACACCTGGAAGGAGGATGTGCAGTACACAGAAAATGACTAATGACTAATTTTGCTTCAGCGCGTATTACTGTTATCATGGGTTGAGACTGGAATCTAAGGTGATAGTTTTAGATACAGCAACAGGTCATTTATTCAGGAGTAGCTTGTCTGACAATATTAGCCATTTAGTAAATGATGGAGAGCTATAAAGGAAGTTTTAAAAAAAAAGCGTCAGAAGAGACCAAATATGTAACATTCATATCCATGTTACTCTAATCATAGCAAGCCCCCTTATTCAGTGTCTTTTAGCTCTTCTTTTAAATAGAATGCAGAAAAAAGCTTCTTCATCTACTTTCAGATGAAAAAAACATCAAATTAAAAAGGTGCGATGTGGTAAATTGGACCAATAACTTAAAAAAAATTACCCATATCAGTTTGGGCCCATTTAGTGTAGGGGTTAACAGCCTTCCCTATCTAAATAGTCCCCCAAGGCACTCCTGAATTAGATTGTAGTAATAAAAATAATGAATGATAACAGCTGTTTACAAAACAATCTACCCATATTATCTCATTGGAGCCTTACAACAATGGTATGAATTAGATTCTATAGGTATTATTATTTTGATTTTACAGATGAAAAAGCTAATATTCAGTGAGATTAAATGACCTCACCAGTTAACATTTATGTAGCACTTTGTGGTTTGGAAAACTTTACATACATTATTTTATGTAATACCTATTTAATACCTATTAAATGGAAGAGAGGGGATTGGAATTCAGGTCTAACTGATTTTACCTCAAGTATTCTTTGAGTGCAGTATATCTCACAAGACCTAGAATTTGTCACGATGACTCTGAGTGATGAAGAAAAGGGCACCTCCTATCTCCTGTTCTTTTTCAGAAAACAGGAGAATGTGAGATACTTCTGAAAGATTTGCATAAAGCAGTTTCACTTTTAAAAAGTGCATAAGGAGATAAACTTCAATTATCCGGAAAGCTCACTTATGTGGAACAAATAGCGCTCAGCAAGTGGCATTATTACCACATAATGCAAAATAAATGAGGTTTCTGCGTCACAGTCTTGTCAAGCTGGACATCAGGGAAAAATATGAAGGATGATAATCCAAGAATCTGAGGCTTCCTTTTGTTCAACCATAGAGATTAAAGCAGAGACAGAAAAATCTCTGGTCCTGTGCCTATTTTTCTACCCTTCATATAACCAAGAGTTTGAGTGCAGAACAGAATATTAAAACAGACCTTATAACAGCAATATCTTATTTCAAGTTCTCTTTAAGGAACTAAGTTGAGTCTTCTTTTACTGAAAGCAGGAGAGCAGTTTCTGACTTCTGCCACTAGGCAGAACTAAGTCCATAAAGCATGGACAACCAAAACAGCAACCCTTTTTATTCTTAAAACCGGAATTCACACATTATAGATTTTGTTATATGTATGTCCATAGGCATTTCACATGATATTTGGGTCTGAGCGATCATCATTCATTGGAAGAGATTCTTTACACTATATTTTTCACAATGCTTATGGAGGTAGCAATGAAGAAGGTAAAGGGAAGGCAGTGTGCATTTATAAAGTACTCACTACGTGCTAGGCATTGTGCTAAGCACTTTACAAACAAGAGATGCAAGATGAGAGAGAGGTCTGGTCAGAGCAAAGAGAGAAAGAAAAGAATCAGGTGAGTGATACGGGCACAGCATCCCTGAACTTCAGTGTCATGTCTGAATCATGATCACTCTGGAGTCAAGATGAAATCTCTGAGTCATTTTCTGGCATGCTTCTGAGGAAGTCTTGTGAAACTAAAACTTTAAGATTGTACTATAGATACTCAAAGCAGCCCTCCCTGGAAGTGTGTATTATAAAGTACCCATGTCTTGCCACTGTGCAGGAGAGTCAGGGAGACTGAGGAGGAATTAATTAGATTATAATATCTGGGAGGTGTAGGAGCTTACAACCCTTTGTGGTTTGGTGCAGAAAATGATTTTTTTAAAATTCCTTGCCTTTTTATTTATTTGTTTCATATCCTAATTAAATACTTTGGCAATTATTGGGTTTATGTGCCTGCAATGGTCTAGCAATACAGTGATGCATAAGATGGGGTCGTAGGCTGTGGTTTTAGCAGTTATTGCCTTCAAACTGCCACAGTGAACTTGGGAGTAGCTAAGGGGGCACTATGTATAGTTCTCATGTTTCTATATTTGAACCTGTGTAGTAATGAGCTATGCTATAAAGGCATTCAGCTGTAAGAAATAGCTGTCTCATAGTTCTTGTGATCAAAAATAAAGATCGAAATCATTACTTCAAGGCAGTTTCCTTGGTGATGTTTTTCTGCTTTTTCAACAATATTGTAAAAATATTTGTGGCTTTGATTTTGGTGCTGTAGGGATGTTTTTTTCAGACCATATTTTTCTTACTAATGTTAAAATGAGAGAAGAAAGCATTTTGAGTTGTAATGTTCTTTCTTAAAAGCCTCTTGAGGCATGAAATCATAACACAAAAACATCCCATCTTTCTTCCCTTAATTTATCTCACTTGACCTCTTTTTTTTAAAAAAACAGAAAGAAAAAAATGATACTATGTTGTCAACTCTCTTTATAATTTTCCCAAATCAGAGAACATTCTTTGAGGCGTTGTGGGAATATCTGATATTGGCACTGTTCAGCAAACAGCAATCTGTAGGTAGGCTGTAGTAATTGTGATTTTTTTCCCTTGGGTCACGAAATAAGAGATCTTTTACTTTTTAATTTTATGAAGACAAATTTGCCTAAACTTTGATCAATTTAGGCACTAATTGTGATGACTTACAGAAGAAGAAAAGAAAAAGTATGTTCAAAATATTCTAAGTATATCATGCCAACCACTCTGTTTTTGGAAGGTGGTATAGTAAATCCATAAAAATGGAGGACTACGCTGGAGAATAAGTTGTACAATGCCAACCTGCAGCCACTCAGTGCCAATACTTGGAAATCAAAAACCCAGTTCAAAGAGAGCACTTTCAAACCATATCTTTATAACGTAGTCTAAACTTTGGGATAGGGTCTCTCTATCAAAGAGTCTCTGAACCAGTGAAGTTCAGTACTGACCGAAAACAATTCCTCATTCTTTGTTGGAACTGAAACCTTAAACATCCCCTTCCATGCTCTTGAGTTCTCCCAAGTTCTACAGGCAGATTCATCCCTTAGGCAGGATTGTACAGTTTCTAAAGATGATCATATAATTTATTCAGATCTGAAAGGTACCTCAGGGTATCTAGATTAATGCTTTCATTTTGTAGACAAGGAAACTGTGATAAGTGAAAAGTTCTTCCCAAGGGACACAAAGCTAGCAAGTAGTAGAATTGGGATTTAGACACAAGCTATCTGGCTCTCAATCCTGTATCCTCTGACCTACATCCCAACAGTTCTTCTAGCTCTGACCCATCTCTTTTACAGTGGCCTTGCCAAGACTACCCCAATATTATACCAAAACATAAGCCACTCCAGAATTTATTCCCTTAGCTTCTCTCATGCTTTCCAGTTCCCTGGCACAGCACCTGACAAATGGCCGACAGTTCATAAATGCTGGTTGAATAGAACTGAAGTTTCTGCCAAGCATAGTGATAACAAATTACTGAGATACTAGCTAGTGAGGCTTAATACCTTCTAGGGGTATTCACATTTCATTTAGCAGAATAATGGCTCAGGTGGCAATGAGGCTTCCCTGTCAGAATGTTTTAAGACTTAGAATGAGAATGTGGGAAGGAGCATTCTAGGGACAGGCGAAAGGGAAGTCAAAATATAGGTCTGAAGCCCAGAGATTAGTTCTGGGGTAGGGGTGGAGATAGGAAGGACTCAAGTTTTTTTTTGGGGGGGGCAGGGGGAAGGCAGGGCAATTGGGGTTAAGTGACTTACCCAAGGTCACATGGCTAGTAGGTGTGTCAGGTGTCTGAGACTGTATTTGAACTCAGATCCTCCTGACTCCGGGGCAGGTGCTTTACTCACTGCACCACCTAGCTGCCCTAACTCAACTGTTTTTTAACAAAATGAGGTCGAGATTGAGGGCATATATTCAATTAGACCAAACAGGAGGCAACTGTCTGAGGCCCAGATTGGCAAATGGTTAGCACTGGGGGAGATTAAGTCGATTTCTGGTGTGCCCAGAAGGAATCTAGTTTCAGAAAACTGAGGGATAAAGAATTCAGTCATTGAGGTACAGGAGAGGGAGCTCAGTTAATGGGAAACTAAGATACAATCCATGGACTAAATAATGAGGCAGGAAGCTGTCTACTGGGGAGTTAGGGTAAAAAGGATCAGGACCAGGAAGGAGATAGCAGCTGGTTATCTAATGAAGTGGGTCTTTTTATATTCCCCTTAGTTCAAAGACAGAAGTGATCCCAGAGTATGAGAAAGGGCTGAATCTACAGGTTGGGGTTATGTGGTGCCAGTGTCAGTGGATAGGATAGAAAGGCAAGGAACCAAGTAGAGGACCCTAGAAGACTGAAAAACTTTCAAGACCCAAAGGAATGACAGAATGACAAGCCATAGGTTTGGTGTGTTTGAACTGAGGCTTCTCTACGGACTCCATCCCATAGCCTCCACCTCCTAACTTTAAATCCCTCTTTAGAGAGTTGAATTTAACCAAAGGGATCCTAGAAGGCACAGAGCCATATACATGGTAGGCACTTTAAAAATTCTTGTTTAAATGAAATGCTTATTGAAAAGAATGCTGTAAGTTTAAGCCTTTTTAAAACATATATTTTTAAAAAGACTCTCCTAGAAACATCTCTTCAGCTATCTTGGTGTGGGACATATGAAATCTTAATTCATATCTTAAGATAACAATGCACATATGCTGCATGGAAAGCAACAAAAAGAGAGGGTGAATTTATTGGCCAATAAGTACCATTTACCAACCAATTAGTCATTATAGGGTCTGGCTGAAACTTATCAGGCATAACACCCCAACTAACCCCAGAAAGAACAAAAACTCTTCACAGACTGATAGTCAGCCTGTCACAGGCCTGCCCCTTCATTACCTTGTTAGGTGGAGGGAGTAGAGACCAAATTATGACTTTTGCAAGAGACGGAGATGAATCTATTCCACTGCATTCAGAGCAAACAGGAAGTCAAACAGGTAAACAGTTTTTTCTTGAGATCTTACAAGGTAACTATTAGACTTCATGGCTGTTGTAAACTTTATTCTTTGGTGACTTCCTGAATTCATTGTTACCTATCTGATCGCTTTGCTATATACATCTAGCTTCCAGCATCACTAGAAATGAAAAGCTAAACCTGGCATCGATTCACAGGAAATAAAAGTGTGGGACTGAATGTACATTATGAAATACAGATGTTACAATTCCTTTTGCCACTTTCAAAACAACCCCAAGCCAGACTAGTTGAATGATTTATAAGCAGATCTTTTTAAAATAATTTATGCTGTTCCCTAGATTTGCTCTTGGACAAATAGTCCAGTTGCCTCTTGGTTTTTTTTTTTTTTTTGTGTAGCAAGGGGAGGCCACACTCAGATAATTTCTCATTGAGTTAACATTTTGTTTAGTGTTTGTGAAACTCAAATTCCTTAAATAAAAAGGAGGCTGTAAATAATGATAATAATACTGTGGTGGGAGAAGGTCTTTGTGAACTGCCTAACTAGCATTTTCAAATGGGTGGCACCATTTGTATGCCCCTAAAACACTAAAATTTTTATTTTAAACAGTCATAGTTTGGTTGACTCTGCATTTCAGTCAACTCATTCTCTGTTTAAAGCTTCCAGGGACCATAGTTAAAAAATAATTACTATAATTCTTGGAGAGTGCCTTTAACATTGTCCAAAATAATGTTTTTTAAAGGAAAATATAATCCATTCATAAAGGAAACCATAATTATAGCTCTATCACTCAGTTACTTTAAATGATCTTAAGGCATGTTTTCTCTTATTCATACTACCTGATCCCTTTCCCTTTGGCAAAAAAAAATAGTTATTTACTTTGTAGAGACAAAATCGATGTGACTTCCTTATTTGTTTTTAAACTTTTTTTTTCTGGCTTATATGGCACTAAGTTATAATCAACTATCACTGGGTATGAGGTGAGTAGACCTACCTACTCTATCAGTGAATTCTGAAGATCTCATCTAGTGACTGAATTTTGGGATGGAGATCAGCAAAATGATATTCTGTCATTATCTGTCTTACTGTATGGCCTCAAGAAAACCAAATAATCTGTCTGGGCCTTTTTTCATCTATCTTATGAAAAAATGGGTGTCGACGTGTGAGCACGGCCAAAACATTTATATAGTACCTCAAAGTTCGCAGAACACTTTTCATATTACCTCATTTTATCCTCACAACAACTCTATGAAGTAGATGTTACTATTATCCCCATTTTCACCAGTGAGGAGACCGACATTGTGACAAATTAAGTGATTTGCCCTGGGTCACACAACTAAATAAGTTTCTGAGACAACATTTGAACTCAGATCTAATTGATTCCCTGGCCAACACTTTTTCATTCCACCACCTTGCTGCCATAACTACCCTAAAAGGAGCCTGGTGGCACAAAAGCCTCTGATGAGGCTGTGGGAAAGAGAACTGTCTGGTGATAGGCAATTACCATGAGATACCACAACAGTGGGCGTGGTCATAGTGATGATGATGGAAATCAAGGTGGGTGCTGGGGTGGTTTGAGGAATTTCAGCAGCACAAAACACATCCCCAAGAAATTCCTGTGGTGTGGTTGTACACTGGTACCTCCAGAGGACTTTGAAACAAAGCTCAGGGCTTCCACAGTAGGGGAAATATGGGTGAGCTTCCACAGAATCTTGGTTCCTCTACTTACACCCCACTTCAAGTGTCCTAGGAAAAAGCTGTCTTTGTTTTATCCTATCAGTTACATCTCTGTCTTTGTTATCTACCCGTCTCACTGCACAACCTCAAACCTTGCTTTGAGGATGCATTCACCAGAAGCACTGAAAATTTCCGAGTAAACATTTAAGAGTGGATTGATAGCAGGTTTAACCTTTTAGTTCTAGTGTTCCTGAGTGCCATGTATTTTTAGCAGAGTGATCAAGTAAGTAGATGACTGTGAATTCAGGAAGCAATTGAAGAAAAAAGATTACGTCATCCATTGCATGCAATAGCTACCTTGTGGGAGGGAGATCAGGAAATATCAGTTGCTCACCCCAAGTGCACTGGCCTGGAATCATCTCCATCTCTTGAAACAGTTACTATCTGGTCTATACATCTTCCTAATTATATAATGACTGGCTGGCTCATGGCCTGGGAAGAGTTCTTGCTTTTCCGTGTTGGTTGGGATGTTGTGCGAGATAAGGAGCAGACAGACACTGAAATGAATTTTTGGTTGGTAAGTGAAGCTTGTAAGTAGAGGAATCTCTCTTGCCTCCTTTTTGTTGTGTAGCACAGGATTCTATATAGGCTGTAAAATTGTGTTAAAATCCCCAAATTAGGGACCATGGTTACGACCCATGCTATAGACTTCTCATGTAAGAGAGAGAAATATGCTTTGAAAATCTAAAAACAAGGGAGATATGACTTGATCTTTAAAGGTCTTTTTAAAGTTTAAAGTTAAGATCTTTAAGTTTAAAACTGAATCTGTGGTATAGAGAGGTGATGTATAATGAGGTTTTATGGTATTTACATGAAAATATAAACCTTTAAAACTCATAACAGTAAAAACCACGGAAAAACTATTTTACCTTAAGCTAATCAGGTTATTATGTACTAAAATACAATTTTAGAATATAAGCTGCTTGAGGGGAGGAACAGTTTTCATTTTTTTTCTTCGCCTCCCCCAGTACCTGTCATAGTACTGGCACATAGTAAGTCTCTTTGGGATAGAGACCTACTAGCAGTATTGCCTGGGTCAAAGGATATGTACAATTTAATAGTTTTGGGAAGCAAAGATCCAAATTGATTTCTAAAATGGTTGGACTAATTCACAGCTTCAACAACAGTACATTTGTATATTTGTTTTCCCACATCTCTTCCAACATTTGTAATTTTTCATTTTTGTCATCTTAGTCTGATGAATGTGAAGTGCTAATTCAGGTTTGTTCTCTTTTGCATTTTCTCTATTAGTTATTTAGAGCATTTTTCATATGGATATTTATAGCTTTGATTTTTTTCCTCTGAAAACTGTCTATTCATATCCTTTCATTATCAATTGGGGAATGGTTCCTATTCTTGTAGAGTTGACCCAGTTCCCTATATCTTTTAGACATAAGACCTTTATCAGAGAAACTTGCTGCAAAGACTTTTTCTTAGTTTTCCTATTTTTCTTCTAAATTTAGGTGAATTGGTTTCGTTTGTGAAAAGACTTTTTAATATTGTATAATCAAACCTATTCATTTTATCTCCTGTGAACCTCTCTATCTCTTGTTTAGTCATAAAAATCTTCTCCTATTCATAAGTGTAACAGGAAACTTCTTTCCTGCTCTGTTAATTTTCTTATGATATCACCCTCATGTCTAAATCATCTACCCATTTTGAGCTTGTCTTGGTATACAGTGTGAGATGTTGGTCTATGCCTAGTTTCTGTCAGACTTTTCTTTCCAAAAGTTTTTGTCAAATAGCAAGCTCTTGCCACAATCAATAGCTGAGATCTTTGGGTTTATCAAGCACTAGGTCGATGTGCTCATTTACTTCTTTATATTGTTTACCTAATCTGTTCCACTAATTATCCTCTCTTCTTTATCCAGTAACAAATTGCTTTGATGATTATAGTTTTGTAGGATAGTTTGAAATCCTGTATTGCTAGGCTTCCTTATTTCTTCCCCCTATAGTGCCAATGTGATACTCACAGAGGCTACAGTGGCTATGAATATGCTGACGTAGTTCTGAATCACAAAATATAACAGACTATCCACACGGAAGACAGAACCAAAACATTTATTCAAACACCAGAAAGCCAAATCCATCACAGCAACAAAGAAATCTATACACATTAACAATGCAGGGGGCACCTCCATTCCCAAGCTTGCCCTCTGTTAGGGCCTTCCCACAAATGAACACTCTCAAGCAAAATCACCCCCTGGCTCCCACTTGCACCAGCTACAGTTCTGTGACTGCCTTCTCCCTCTCTAAGCTGCAGCTTCCACCTTCTCTGTCCCAGCTTTGACTGCTCTGTATCACTTCTTCTCAGCTCTGCTCCACCCCTTCATCAAGCTCCTCCCACCACAGGCTCATGTGACTCAGACTTCCATGTGACTCAGGTCACGTGGGCCTATTAACGGATAGAAAGATCTTCAAATTGTATTAACATTACACCCCCTTCTCTTGATATTCTTGACCTTTTGTTCCTCCAGCTAAATTCTGTTATTAATTTTTTTCTAGTTCTATAAAGTACTTCTTTTAGTAGTTTGACAGCTTGGCCTATCCATAAGCAATTAATATTCTCCAAATATTTTGACCTGTTTTTATTTATGTGAAGAGTGTTTTGTAATTGTGTTCATATAATTACTGTGTATGTTTTGGCAGGTAGACTCCAGAGTCTTTTATGCTGTAGTCATTTTAAATGGAATTTCTCTTTCTGTCTCTTCCCTCTGGGTTTTATTGGTAATATATAGAAATGCTGATGATGTGTATGGATTTATTTTATATCCTGCAACTTTGCTGAAGTTGTTAATTATTTCAATTAGATTTTTAGTTGACTCTTTAGGATTCTTTAAAAATTCTCTTTAGGATTCTCATGTCATATTCAAAACATGATAGTTTTGTTTCCTTATTGCCTAGACATATTTTTTCAATTTAGTTTTCTTGTTTTACTGTTATGGCTAACATTTCCTGTACAATACTAAATTTGTTGTTGTTTTTGTTGAGTTAGATATTTTTCACTTTTTGTGATCCCATTTGGGGTAACAGTGATAATGGACATCCTTGTTTTATCCTGACCTCATTGGAAAGGCTTCTTAGTTTATCAATAATATTGATAATACTTGCTCTTAGTTTTAGATTTATACTACTTATTATTTTAAGAAAAGCCACATTTATTCCCGTGCTAGCTATTGTTGTTGTTTTAAAACAGGAATGGGTGTTGTGTATAGTCAAAAGCCCCCTTTTAAAACATTTATTGAAATAGTCATAGGATTGTTATTGATATGGTGACTTATAGTTCTGTTAATATTGAACCCTGCATTCCTGTATAATAAATTCATCCTAGTCACAATCTATGATCTTTGTGATACATTACCATGATAGCCTTACAAGTATTTAATTTTTTTCATAAATATTCATTGGAGAAGTTGGTCAATAGTTTTCTTATTCTCTTTTGACTCTCTCTGGTTTAGATATGAAGACCATATTTGTGTCATAGAAGGAAATTTGTAAGACTTCTTTACCTATTTTTTTCAATCAGTTTACTTTGTATTGGAATTAATTATGCTTTAAATGTTTGGTAGATTCTCACTATAAATCCATCTGGTCCTGTTTTTTTTTCCCTTAGGGAAGTAATTTATGACTTGTTCAATTTCTTTGTATAGGATAGGGTTATTTAAGTATTCTATTTCCTGTTTTGAGCAATTTATATTTTTGTAAATATTCTTCCATTTTATTTAGATTATCAGTTTTATTGGTATGTAATTGGGCAAATTAGCTCCTAGTAATAAAATTTTATTCATCTTCATTGGTGGTGCATTTACCCTTTTCATTTTGGATACTGTCAATTTTTTTTTTTCAAAAAGTCAAATTGACTAATGGTTCATTGTTTTTTTTAAACAGTTCCTAATTTTATTTATTGGTTAAGTAGGTTTTTTTGCTTTCAGTTTTATTAATTTTTCCTTTGATTTTCAGAATCTCTATATTGGTGGTTAATCGGGGATTTTTAATTTATTGATTTCTTCGGTTATTTTAGTTGCATGCTCCATTCATTGATCTTTTCTCTCTTTGAAAGATATAAGCATTTATGGATATACATCCCCTCCTAAGCACCGCAGATTTTGGTATGTTGTGTCTTTTTTGCCACCATCTTTAATAAATGCATTGTTTTTGTGATTTGTTCTTTGATCCACTCATTCTTTAGGATTAGATTATTTAGTTTCCAATTAATTTTTAATCTATGTTTCAAAGGCCCTTTATTAAATGTAATTTTATTGCATTGTGATCATAGCAAAATGCATTTAATATTCATGCTTTTCAACATTTGTTTATAAGGTTTTTATGCCCTAATACAATGTCATGTCTTTAGTGAAAATGCCATGCACAGTACAAAAATGGGCATAATCTTTTTTATTCTGATTCAATATTCTCCAGAGGTCTATCTTATTTAACATTTCTAAAATTCTATTCATCTCCTTAACTTTTTTTCTTATTGGCTTTTTTATAGTTAGGTTTATCTAGTTGTGAAAGGGGTAAATTGAGCCTTCCCCCCAAATACTATAGTTTTGTTATTAATTTCCTCCTATAACTCATTTAGCTTTTCCTTTAAGAATTTGGATACTATGCCATTTGGTGCATATATGTTCAGTATTGATATTAATTCATCATCTATAGTATCTTTTAGCAAAATGTAGTTTCCCTGTTTATCTCTTTTAGTTAGATCTATTTTTGCTTTGACTTTGTTTGAAATTGTGATTGCTATTCCCTCTCCCCCCTTTTTTTATTTCAGCTGAAGTATAATAGATTGTGCACCAGTCCCTTATTTTAACTCTATATGTGTCTATTTCAAGTGTGATTCTTGCAAACAACATATTATATGAGTCTGGTTTCTAATCCATTTTGCTTTCTTTTTCTGTTTTATGGGTGAGTTCATCCCATTCACATTCATAGTTATGACTGTTAACTGTATATTTCTCTCCATCCTATTCTCTCATTTTTATCATTCTATTTTTTACCTTGTCCCCTTCACAAGAGTCTGTTTTGCTTCTGACTACTTCCTCCTTCATTTTACTCTCCTTTTTGTCCCCCAAACCCACATCATTTTTCTTAATCATATTCTCTTCTACTTCTCTGAAAGGTAAGATGAATTTCTGTATCCAGTTATGTATATATATGTACATTCTTTCCTCCTTGAACCATTTCAGATGAGAGTGAGGACCAAGTGCTGCTTCCTTCCTTTCCCCACTGTCATCTCCTTTGTATAAACTCTTCCTTGAATGTCCCATTTATGTGAGATTATTTTCTCCATTCTTCCTTTCCTTATCCTCTTCTCTTTTGGCACATTCTTCTTCCCTACCCTTCAATTCTTCTTTTGAGATCATCCCAACATAATAGAATAACATTAGGCCTTTGACCTAATTAGGTTCCCTCTAAGAGTCTTCATGATGACAAAATTTTAAAGGGTTACATTGATCCTCTCACCATATGAGAATGTAAACAGTTTATGTAGTCTTCATGATTTCTCACTCATGTTTACCTTTTTATGATTTTCTTGAATCCTGTGTTTGAATGTCAAATTTTCTATTCAGCGCTAGTCTTTTCATCAGGAATGCTTGAAAGTCCTCTATTTCATTAAATATTCATTTTTCCTGAAGGATTATACTCAGTTTTTCTGGGGAGGCAATTCTTGTTTGTAATCCTAGCTCCTTTGCCCCACAGAATATAATATTCCAGGCCCTCTGCTCCTTTAACATGGAAGCTGGTATGATCTGGAGAGATGTCTGTTCATTGTCCCTGCCCCTTTCAAAGCTCTGCAAGTTCTTGACATAGGTTGGAGTATGTTGGACAGTGTATGGTTGGGTTTCAGTAGCTGGCTGCTCAACTCAGTCACTGTTACCCTGCTGAGAGGTTCTGTAGGTTTGTAACAACTGAACAGCTGGCTTCCCTCTGGTGTTGGTCTCCTGGACTTATTATTCCATTGTAGGCTTTTGTGTGGGACATTTTCTTGGCTTTCCTATTCTAGCATTTTTTCTAGGTCGTTGTGGAGAAATCATGCTAGGTGAGCTGGGCAAAAAAAAAACAATTCTCACTCCACCATCTTGACTCCACTGCACCATTTATTGTTATAAGCAGAATACCTACCAAGCCTATAGGCTTTATGAACAAGAACACATCCTATACACACTCATTTTAAAAAGCTTTTTGGTGTTAAAATGTGAATTTCTACAGAAATAGAGAATTTTTAAAATCAGGTTTACTTTTTCCTTTGACTCTCATTACCAGGCTGCTTTCCTTTTAGTCATCAGCAGGATAATGGTAATCTTTTCAACTTGGCTTCTTTGGCCGTTTTTCAAAAGTTTAAGTAACACATGTTTTCAAAGTTAATAAAGTGAGTTTACATTTCAATTGCCTCCCAGCTTAGAGCTCAGCATTACAGAGTAGCAGTTCCAAATGGAGTTGGAGTATACAGGGATGTGCTTTCCAGCATTTCCCAAGGGGATAAGGGTGGGAAGAAAACTGTGGAAACCCCATTTTGGTTCCAGCGTCACTTCCAAGTTTTGGGGAGGAGCCAAAGGAATCTGAAGGAATTTTGGCAAAACCAGTGGGAAATTTTCCTTTGAACGAGTAGAATTTCTGAAAGGGATAGTTTTTCTTTTTTTTCTCCCCCTCTCTACCTCTTCTAGTATTAATCTTTTCTTAATTATAAATTCAGAGGGGTAGAAAAGCTGGTAGGTCATACCAAATGACTATATAAAACTTAAAGTCATTATATGATAATTAGCAATTTAATTCACTATTAACTTATCATGTTTACATAATAATAATAACAATAATAATGATAACAATAAAGTTTGGAAAATAGGACTTAGGAAAATGTCAGGAGACTTACTTCCTTTGGGCTGAAGGAATGGCAATGATTTCTAATATCTTAAAAACTATTACTAAGAAGATGCTATCTTTTCTCTCTCTCTCTCTCTGCTGTGGAGGGGACAAAGGAAAACAACTAAGAAAAGAGGCTGTGCTTCCCTGTTTCCCCCATCCAGCTTGTTTTGTGGAGTCCACTGGGAGACTCTCCAGATCAGGTTAACAGAAAGCTCTTTTCCCAAACAATCTGATGTTGCTTTTGTATTAGGGGTAGCTTTTACCTTCGTGACATTTTTCTTCCTCCTTTGAGTTTTCACAAAGCTTGCCACCCAATTGACAGGAACCTTTATTTCCTGGGTTTGTTAAACTCTTCTCCCATTCCCCCCCCCCCCCCCCCCCCCCCCCCCCCCCCCCCCCCCCCCCCCCCCCCCCCCCCCCCCCCCCCCCCCCCCCCCCCCCGGCCTTCTGCTTTGCTTTCCCTTTCCCACCTCCAGCTCAGCATTTCTAATCAGGTTTGTATAATCCAAAAGACAAGATGGCTAGTAGGAAAACCAGAAACTTCTACTGTTTAAAATGAAAACTTAGATTGTAGGGAACAGAAAAATCTACAGGAAATCTGTGGGAAGACAAAATCTGCAGAATTCCGATTCTCCACACCCACAGAGTTTTAATGTCCCAACTGATGAATACATCTGTTTATGTTGATGTGAAATGGGATTACATATATTCCAGCAAAAACAGGGAAGATTAAACAATAGGCTATGCGTATACCCCATGGATCATTAGCAGATAGTTAAAGATTTGTCTTCATGAAACCTCCCTTAAAAACTATTAAAGCTTCACACTTCTCTTGGGTTTCAATCAAAATTCATACCACATTTATCACATATGCCTTGCTTCAACAAATTCAGTTTATCTCTTTAAAGCTTTGACAATGCTTAGTTATCCAAAGGCTTCTTGTTTAATTTGCAGATTTACCAGTTTCCTTTCCCTACTTCCTATCTCCCACAGACCAACTTTTAGCTTTTTAATCTCCCCTAGAGAGTAAATTGGGGCCATTTTCCCAATGCTTGTTATCAGTTCTTGTGAAGACCGAGATGGAAAGAAAGCTGAAACCAGTGGCTAAAGTGAAAATTTAAATTAACTATAGATTTTACTTATCTAAAGGATATCTGTCCACCATTCTACCAGTAAAGTGGAGATAAAAGAGTTGGAAAGGACATTTGAGGCTGTGCTACAGTAAGAAGTATGTTAACAGAGGTGGGGTTTGGGGAATTGCTAAATTTTGAATACTCAGAACTGAAAGGGATCTTGGCCTAGCCACTGAGGCCTGCAGAAGGCAGGAAACTTTCTAAACCACATAGGGCAAGTAGTTATACTTTCTTTTCTTAAAATTCTCAAGCTCTATAACCTTCTTTAGTGGCCTATTCCAATTTTTTTCTCATATCCAAACAAAAATCTTTCCTGCTTTACTTTATTTAAGTCTACTTCTTCTGTTTGGTGTATGTATAAAACAACAGATCCATGTTCCCCTGGTAACAATCTTTCAGACTTGAAGACAGCAATCAACTCAGTTCTTCAGCTCTTCTCTTGTTCTTGTCTCTTCTCTAACTCATCCTTAATTACTTTAGCCTTCTTGTGATCCCTTCAAGAGTTTTTGTCCCTCTTCTATGAGGCCTCATCAATTTCTTTTTCTTTCTTATTTTTTTTCTTTCTTTGCTTCTCTCTCTGTCTCTCTCTCTCTCTCTGTCTCTGTCTCTCATTAAGAAAACATGATAACAAAACTTTTAAACAGGCCTAGTTAATTCCTAGTACTGTAGAAGGGCTGCTCAACAACTCTCTACCATCATGCATCTTTTACTATCCACCAATGTCACATTAGGCTTTTCTTTTGTAACAGCACTATAACAACTCTTTTTTTT
>CM053622.1:178105588-178121723 GCA_028646595.1 Phalanger gymnotis
CATGGCCTGAGACCAGTTCATGTTTTTCTTAGAGGCTTTTGTTGTAGGCTCTTTGACTTTGTTGACTTCTTCTGGCTGTATGTTTTGGTCCTCTTTGTCAACAAAGAAAGATTCCAAAGTCTGAGACTAAATCTGAGTCCATTTTCGCTCCCTGGCCATGTTCCCAGCCAACTTACTTGACCCTTGAGTTTTTCGTCAGGATATGACTGCTTGTAAAGAGTACATTGTTCCAAGCTTGAGGGGATGTGCCATTGATTTCAGAGCTATTTCTATACAGCTAGCTCTGCCACACCAGCACTCCTCCTCTCCCAAGTACCGCCAACCCGGACCTGACACAAATCTTAAGCAGGCTCTGTACTCCTACTCTGATCTGGGCCTGAGGCCAGAAGCAACTGTGGCTATAGTTCTGTAGCTGCACCGGGGCGGTGGCTGAACTGGGAACTCTTTTCACTCTGTCCCCCGCAGCTTTTCCCACTAATCTTCTCTGTTGTCTTTGGTGTTTGTGGGTTGAGAAGTCTGGTAACTGCCACAGCTCACTGATTCAGTGTGCTAGAGCCTGTTCTGCCCAGCTCCTGGTCTGGTTGGTCCTGCTGCCACCCATACTGGGCTGTGCTCCCCTCCGCTCTGTGCGCAATAGACCTAATCCAGCGACCATCCAGGCTATCCTGGGATGGATCCCTGCTTCCCTTTGCTATTTTGTGGGTTCTGCAGTTCTAGAATTTGTTGAGAGCCATTTTTTATAGGTTTTTGGAGGGACCTGTCAAGGAGCTCATGCAAGTCCCTGCTTTCCAGCTGCCATCTTGGCTCTGCCCCAGCAATCCACCCATCTTATTTCTTAATTCTCATTTTTAAGGGATAGGGATAGGGATCAGTTTTGTGATTCTACATGTAAAAGGAACTCCTGAGTGAGCAAAGTTCCTCTATCAGTGCAGGATAGAGCCTTCTTGGCAACTTAAAGGGAATTCCCAAGTGGGGAAATATCTTCTACCAATGCATGTTATTTGAGATGTGATAGTCTTAAGAGAATCACCTGAGCACTGAATGGTTAAGTGACTCACCTAGATTCACACAAGCAGCACATGTCAGAAGTAGCAATTTGAACCCAAGTTTTATTGATTTCAAGGCTGGCACCTTGTCCACTATATGGTATGGCCTATTCATTTTTTGAGAGATGGTCTAATTGTTACTTCTGAGCACTTTTTCCTATTAGATTTCATGTAGATTTCTGAGTTTAGTCTCCTTGGTTTCTTGTTTACTTTTCTTGTGCTTTTATTAATTCCTACTATATAGGATTATTTTAAAGCATGTAAGCCTATATTTTTGAACAATTGTCGTCTTTCAATTCCTTTTCCTTTTAGCTTTTCCTTTGATTGAGCCCTTACCACTAGTGTCCCAAATCTGACAAAAACAAAGTATCATTTGCTTTTCTAATGTTTGCTTTGTCTGAGTTTCTCCTCTTTTCCCCAAGCATCTTAAATGCAAACATCTTGTGATTCTGATAACTTCAAGTTGCTTACGTTTAAACCTTCAACTAAATCTTCCATGATGAGACTGAAATCAGGGAGGGTAGGCATCTGTTGTATTTCATTTCTCCGATAGTCTGCAAATGAAAATCGTTTCCAACAAACTCCCTAAACCTTATGGGTAATCTTGTCGCATGCTGCATTGCTTTTCCAGGAGATACCTTGGTAATTTAAGTCCTCATCACCACCAGATGGGACTAAAAGACTCGGTGAACTTCACCTACCACTACTTTTTCTTCCTTGTTTAGATGCCTAGCAATAGGAAGCTCTCACAAAATGGTGTTCACCCTTATATGCTTTCACTGGAATACTAGGTGCTGACCTCTTCTTTCCCCGAGCCTTTAAGTGTGTTACTGTAAGCAGTTTTTGTTCAATGAATCCTGCTTTTCTCTCTTCTGAAGCAGTGTGTATCTGCAAGCAACTACATAAAGGGATGAAGTGTAGAGATTTTCTGTCATTTTACAAATGATAAGAGCAACTGTATTTCTCATTAATTGGAAGACATTTTTATGTCCAGTGAATTATTCAGAACTGTCTTGTCAGAAAGATTAAAAAAAAAGGCCAGGTCATTTCTCCATGACAAATAGAGTTTTCTGCCCAGATAAAGCATACTTTTAAGGGAAGTAAAGATGAGCTACTACAAAGGTGAAGTTAAAGGCACATCTGTCTACAAACAGACAGCAATACAAACACATCACCCAGGCAGAAATCAGCAAGTATCATGCTTTCAATAGTTATTACTGTGTCTTTTTTCTCACTATTAATATGCCATTGGGCTTAATTACAATCCATAGGCCAATTTAAATATTTTCTCCTTTAATAAAGGCACTTCAGATAACAAAAATATCTATGCAAAAATGATTTTCATTTCTGCTTTTAGCAGATTTCTTCCTAACCCTGCATAACGGAACTTTACCAGTTCATTTTTCAATGGGCCTATTGTGCTTCATAACCTCATCACTTAAGGACTATTAAAACATGACGGTAAAAGCAGAAGTGGAAATGATCTATATGTAGACAGCTCAGTGGTTGGAACAAAGTGTTTCAGATTCTCTGTTGATGGCACTAAATGACAGCTATTTTTCTCCTCAGGCAGAACATCAGGCAAATATTGAATGAGAAAACACAATGAGAGAGGATAGCACTTTTTGCTTTGTGACATGGAACACAAAATACTGCTTTTCTGAATTTTGCCAATTTTGAATTGATTGGAAAGCACTGCTGTATGTGCATCATCATTCAGTTGCCACAATCTAAATCCCCAATGTGTATTACATATATTTAACTTGCACTCTAATAGGCCATAAGCTCTTTGGAATATTGGTTTTATAATTTAAAGAAACTACAGCAACAACAACAAAAAGAACTGAATGTTTTTCAGCTGGACCAAGAAGAAAAAATGGTACCCACAGGAGCAGTGGCCTACTGATATCAGCATGGTTATTTTCATCTTTGCAGATGATATTACTGATCTGCTATTGGTAAGGTATATGCTTTGAGGTGACTCTATACCTCCCCTCCAGTAGCAGTGATAGACCTCTACTAATCCATAAAGTAAGCAGATTTCTCCTTAGTTATTAACATTTATTGAGTGCTTAACACTTCAGGGAAGCCAATCTAAGTCCAGTGTGCTTACAGGGTTACATTTCAAGAGGAAGAGAAAAAGCAGTTCTAAAAATAACCACCACAACCACCACCAAAAAAAAGTCCCATCCTTGTATATAAATGCTTACAGTATGAATGCATATTCACATTTCTCTATAACACATTTGACTCTTATTATGCTACTATGGTAATTGGTTGCTTCTGAAAAATAGGACATTGGTAAGCAGGTGAGGGAAAACAGTTTATTATTCCCTGTGGAGTTTCAAAGAATCAATTGCATTTAAAAGAAGAAACACAGCATAAATAAATAGCCTCTAGTATATGCTTGCTTCTTGTACTGCAATAGTTGGAAGAATTCATGGATATCACCTCAAATTTTACCCTGTACTTTCTGACATAATTTATAATTTAATTAAATAAATGCAGTGTCTTTTCAGTCCCAGTTAAGGAGTTTCTTCAAAGATAGCCTTTGAAGCAAAAGTATTTATTTCCTAATGAGAAAAGAAAATTGAACCTGAAACTTATTCCAAATTTTAAGAAAGGACACACAGATCGGCCAGCTGGATTTGTAGATTTACAGCTTCCTGTGTGCCTGTGGTCACGCTTCAGCCTAAGTCTTCCAAAGCCATGAGGGAAAAATTTGAATTGCCTGGATCATTGCATTGATTCAGTTGTCCATTTGGTAGAGAGCTGACCTCCCAAAGTTTCCTTCTATATATTTTAAATATATATTCATGTGTTCCAATGGTATTGTTGAACATGTATCATTTAGAAGAAATCTTTGAAATTCTGATCCATTATATGATGCTGATGATAACATTTTTCTAAATGACCTTTTATACACATAATTATAAATGTGTTTAAAGCTGTTCATTTATGGATAGGATATGGTTGTATCTTCTCATAGAGTCTTAGACAGTTACTGAAACCTTTCACTATGCCATCTGTCAAAATTGAAACATACTGCCTTTTATAGCATTTTGAGACACCAGATGAAAGGCATTAGAAAGTTATAAAATAGTTTTAGTTCTGAGTGGATTCCAACATTCTTCCATTAATTTGGTGGTTTCAAATATTTAAGAGCCAAATCTCATTTCAGACTACAATGTGAAAGGGGTGAAGAGAAAAGAAATGGAGTCTGGTAGGAATGTAACCAAAGGGCCACTCAACTCTTGTCCTCTCTCTAGGGAACATCCCATAGAAATGGTTCTCAGCTAGAATTGAGAAAGCCAGTACTGCACAAAGGACTCCTTGCTCCCTTTTTGGGCCGATCTAATTTCTTTCTATTTAAAAATAAAAATAATCTTTTTAAAAACAATGTTATTGATATTTTATGTAGTCTAAATTTCCTCCTCTATCCCTTTTATTGCCCTCTCGCAGAGAACCATCCATATAACATTTATATAACAAAGAATGCTTTCTTTGTTATATGGATGGTAGGAATAAGATAAAAAATAGTTAAGATAAAAACATAGCAAAACTGATCAATACATCAAAAATCTGAAAAAAATGCAATGTTCCACATCTACAGATATGTAAATCTGCAGAGTAGGGACCTCCCACTCTGTCAAAAAATGGAGGAGGGCGAATACCTTCTAATATTTCTTCTTTAGGGCCATGCTTGCTCTTTGTAATTTTGCAACATTGATCCTTTGGTAGTTCTTTCTATTTATACCATTGTAATTTTTGGATACATAGTTATGTCATTTTGTTCCCTTTGAGAATGAAGGACAACAACCAAGCAACCAACCAGCCTTTGGATATATTGTTTTCTTTCTCCAAATGAGATTTGTTTTTATTTTACCAAGTTCTATGAAGTATCCTTAAATAGTTTGATTGCTATAGCATTAGAACTATAAATTAACTTTGCTAGTATAATAATTTTATTATTTTGGCATGGTCCAGCAATAAGCATTGGAGGTTCCTTCCACTATTTGTTATTTTTTATGTCTTTAAGGAGTACTTTGTAATTGAATCTATACAAATATTTTATTGAGCTTTCATAGATTCACCTCTAAATATTTTATGTTTTGTAGTCATTTTGAATAGAATTTTACTTTCTATTTTTAAATTTAATTGTTGTTGTTATCGTTATACAGACGTGTTTTCTATTACAAGGGTTTATTTTGTGATATATGCCTTTGCTGAAACTGTTGTTCTAACTGTTGTCTTTGCTGATTCCCTAGGAATTTTTTAAGGAAATCATCACATTATGAGCAAATAAGGATAGTTTTATGTCCTTTTTGACTATCTTTACAACTTTAATTTCTTTCTCTTGTCTTTTTGCTATTGCTAGTATTTTAGAACTATACTGAATAATAGTGAGAAGAGTGGACATTCTTGCTTTACTTCTATATTTATTCAAACACCTTCCAGTGAATTTCCATTGCATATAATACTTATTCATTTGAGATAGATACTTGTTTTGATAAAAAACCATCTATGGCTACACCTTGAATTGTTTAATCCATTTACACTTAAAGATAGGAGAATTAGGTTTATAATTTCCCCAATTTATTTCTCTGATATTGCTTCTCCTGAATTAGAATTTTTTTTCTCTACTCCTTTTCAAACAGTACTCAGCAACTTTTGCTTAAATTAACTTAAGGCAATCCCACAGACTATCTTTCTCTGATCTTCACAGCACCCCTGACCCCCTTCCCCAATTTGTTATCCCTTTCCTTAGTTTTAGAATTTTATTCAATTTATTGATGTCTTTTTATTTTTTTCCTTTAATCTAATTATGTAATTCTTCCCTGCTTTTTTCTCTCAATTAAGCACTTAACTAGAGTTCTCCCTGTTTTCTCTTTCAATTTATATTGTTAGTTTCAAAAAAAAAAATTTTTTTTTCTTCTTTTCTTGACTTTCTTCTTTCTTTCTCTGTTTTCCTGTTTAGCTTCTCTTCTAATTTTAGCTGCATTGGTTTTGTTTGTGAAAAATCTTTTTTTAATTTTATAAAATCAAATTTGACCATTTTCTGTGATCCTCTCTATTTTGTCTTTGTACATGAACTCGTCTCTTATTTATAGATGTGACAAGTAATTTCTTCCTTGCTCCTCTTATTCATTTATAATGTCACCTTCTATGAATAAGTCAAGTACCCATTTGGAGATTATTTTAGTATATGCTGTGAGATTTTGATCTAGACTTAATTTTTGTCATAATGCTTTTCTTTTTCCCTTTTCCCAACTATTTTTTTTTAGTAAGTGAATTCTTGTCTCAAAATATGTGATCTTTGGGTATATAAGTCACTCAACTACTCTGCTATTGTGTACCTATTCTTTTCCCCTAATCTCTGCTTTTTTCTAAAGTAGGATTTCTTTAACTTCCTCTCTTTATAAATTCTCTTCCCTAAAATCTTCTAATTTTTAATTCCTTCTCCTAACTTTTTTTCACATTATTGCCTTGTAAATCTTATTCCTCCCCCCTCCCTTTTTTCTGTTGTGTTTCACTTTTGGAAGTATTAATTCCTATGGGAAGTAGTGAGGATAGAAGAATTGCCCCATGTTCCTTTCCATGATTATGTGTTACAATTCTATTCCAAGCTGTCTCCTTGGAATTTCCTCTCTGGGTCTATGTTCCCTTACCCTCCTGGGAGATCTTAATCCATTTCTCCTAAAGTAAGAGATTATCCATTAACACTCTCAGAGATAGTAGTCTCTGTGTACCAGTACCTGTCAATTATACCCACTGTAAGGTCCCCATCTTCCATTACAGAATATATCTCTCCCTCCATAGGAGTGTTCTTCATTGGGAACCCCTCCTATGATTGTATTGAGATTTCCCCTTTTCTTTCTCCCTGTTTTGGTCCTTCCTTTTTAATTTCCATCATTCTAAAAGTGATATTTACAAAGTGCTTAGCACAGTGCCTAGCACATAGTAGGTGCATAGTACATGTTCCTTCCTTCTTTCCTTCCTTCCTTCCTTCCTTCCTTCCTTCCTTCCTTCCTTCCTTCCTTCCTTCCTTCCTTCCTTCCTTCCTTCCTTCCCCCCATAACCCCTCTCCTTACTGAGAAACCATGAGCATTATATCTACTTCGTTGCTTATAATTGACTTGATTAGGGTATATCACACATTCTCCTTCCTCTATCTTCGAACTCTCCTGTCTCCTCCAATTCAAATAATCCCCAAATATACATTGATTCGCCTGTATATGGAGTTGTGATGTTTGGTCCATGGTCTTTCAGGCCTGTTCACCATCATATCTTTTATTTTCTTATGTTCCACTTTCATCTTATCCCCTTGTGTGCTTTCAGAAAGAAATCTCTTAATGGTCTCACAACATCCCTGGGAGGTAAATGCTATTATTATCCCCATTTTACAGATGAGGAAACTGAGCATACAGAAGTTAAGTGACTTGCCCAGGGTCACATAGCTAGTAAATTTCTGAAGTCAGTTTTGAACTTAGGTCTTCCTGACTCCAAGATTCTATCCACTGTATCACCTAGCTGCCCCTAATATGCTGAAGTGAAGGACAATCTGAAAGAAGAGAAGAAAAAAACACTAATAATGTTAAAAGAATACATGCTCTCTAATGAAGACAGGATGCTTAGAAACGATTTAAGATCGACGGCCTTCTAAAAGACCATGAAATTAAAGGAAAAAAATCCTGATCACTGTAAGTCCCAAAATTTCTGAATGCATAAAACAAAGTGCCACCTGACAGACTCTGATCATTAATTCTCTCAGTGAGCCCTGTAGCCTCAAATAGAATGATTTGCTGCCCCCCCCCCAAAAGCATTCTCATGCTTTCCTGTACCTTTCCCTCATCTGCAAGTGGGGGTGGGCAAGTTGGGATCTGCTCGTTGTTACTACAGAATGGTGGTGTAAGAATAATGGCACCCCATTTTCTTCAGATTTCCACTCATCCTAGAAGTTCTTAAACCTGCTAACAGTTGAGTTAAAAAGACACAGCTGCTGGCTTGTATGTTATGATAATCTAAAGCATATGATACTGACATGGACAAGATGTGTAGAAAATTCAACTTTAAACAAAAATGTAAATTAAAGAAAACAATGCCACCCTATACAAGACAAATGCATTTTGTGTTGTCGATGAAAGATGAAACATGATCACTAGCTCAATACACAAGTTGAACAGGGGAAGTTCACATATGCTTTACCCATTTGTTATAAAAGGTATCATTCAGCAAGGGGATTTTTAGAAACTCTTTAAGTGAAAAAGAGGCAGCACAGGGTGGAGAATAGCAAACTGTCTTTAAAACCAGGAAGAGGTTCAGATTCTACCTGTGTTACATACTGCCTCTATTGCCCTGGTATGTCACTCATGTTCCAGCGCTTTAGGAAATTCTGTAAGACTACATAACGGAGAACTTGCCAACCTACATGAGCAGAAGGAGTTTCCTCCCCTGAGAGTTCCTTACACTAATGAAATCTCAGGTCCCGTCCCTATACCTCCTTAAAAGACTGTCAAGCTATGGGAAGAGCATCCTCCTTCATTAGGAAGAAGTTTCCAGCAATATGAAATAGCTTGGAAAGTATAGAAGGAATGAGGGATGACTGACAGAATAAGCTGATGAGTAATTTGTTTGGAATGAGCAGTGAAGACAAACTGTAGAGTCAGAGACAAAAGAAATGATTCAGATGCTCTGGGAAGCCAAGAGTGAAAGTTTTGGCCCTAATCTGGAAAGCAGAGCTCTGAGGTGAGGGGTGCCATTGTCAGAGTAATGGATAATGATGACTTTGGCAATAGTTATTGGTCGATTTAGGAGGGGGTGGCGCTAGAAGAAGTGAACTGGTAAACATAAGGTTCTATCTAAACCGTAGGATCCTAGAGCTGAAAGGGACTTCAGAGCTCATTAGTCCATTCCACTACTTTACAGATGCAGAAACTGTGGATTTCAATAAAGGAGTGATTTGTCCAAAGCTGTAATAGTTCAAAAAATGTAGGTCCTTGCCTAAGCAGATGATTTTAAAGATGGAAAGAATGGAAAAAGAAGAAAACAGAAGGAAAGGAAAGAAATAAGCAAGAAAAGGAAACAAAGAAACAATGGGAAAGTTTGGAACAAGTAAGTGGAAAATTAGGAGTGTCTTCAGCTGTAGTCCAGACATGCAGATTAAAGGAAAGTGAGAAGCTTAAAATCCTCGTTTGCTTGAGTTGCCCATTGTGACAGTAAGATAGATTTAGGATTGCCATGGAGGGAAGTTCTTCCTTCCTCATGTATATTATTAATTAATTAACAATTAATTATTTAAGAATTAATTAATAATGGCACATTAGATCCTTAATAGGCTCTGGAAAAGAAATTTTGTTGTCAGTTCAACACACTCTTGATCAGTTTGTGCACCAATAGCAGTTTGAGGACCTTTTGATATGGCATTGTAATGATCTAATAAAAGCCTCTTCTGGTGGATTATCAGCAGGGTGTGGAGGCAACTGCGAGCTCTTGAATGCTGTACCATCAAATGTAAACTATGGTAGCTTTTACCAAGCCATTCAGCCTTGAAAATGGAGCCTGTAAAAGAACTGTATGTCTGTCACTGAACAACGGCCTAGCCAAGTTCAAAGATGTACGTTACTGAGAGGTAGGACATAAAGAGATAAGTTGTTTGGGCTACAATTTCAGTGATTCATGAAGACAATCTACTAAGCCATGGATGGGCTTTTTCACTAGAGGCAAGACTCACCCTGACAAAATCTGAAGTATGGAAAACACATTGTAAAAATGTCATTTGTCTGAAGGAAAACTACTGGAGACAGAAAGCATCTGGTTTAGGATGGTATAGGATCTATTTCCAAGCCTTTACTGAGCAAATTTCTGGCAACCTGCTTTGGTGACATTGGTGGCTTTTGGTGTAGGGAAGAGTGTTGGGTCTGGAGCTGGAAGAATGGATTTGAATACTGACCCTTCTACTTAGTTATGTGGCCTTGGATTTAACTTCTATGGGACCTAGTTTCCTTGTCTGAATGAAACAGAGATTGTAGAGATGCCTTTGAGGGAATATTTGAGCTTGTTAACTGAACTTCTGAGGAGAAAGAATTCTGGGTTTGAGGTATTTTACAATTATTGTGAGCAAAATTCCAGGAGAACTCTGTTTTGGGGTTCAGTGACCTTGAGAAGTGAACTTTTCCCCCAGGTTCTGCCTTTCTCCATGAGCAATACATGTGGACTAGAGGGTGAGAGGAGAAGAGATAAGTTCATTGAGGGGAGACCAGGATGGCAGTTAGCAGCTGTCACAGTAAGAGCAAAATTCAGTCAGCATCTTATTTCTTCCACAATGTGAGATAACCTTAGCGGCAAGCTAAGTTTTTTTTATATCTAATTTAAATGTTTATGTCTGTTTTAAATTTGATCATACTGATGAATTACATAACCATTAATAATGATTTAGGACTTCCAATGCCAAGATGGCAGAGTGATGAAGGAACCCTCTGAAGTATTCCCAAATTCCCCTCCAAACAACTAGAAAACCACCTTAGAATTGATCTAGGCGCAGGGAAGCAGCTTACCAGCCTGGCAGAAAAGGTCTGTCGCACTGGGATGGGAGGGGGTGAGGTCCAAGAGCAGCAGCAGCAGCCAGCCTCATAGCAGGGGGCCTGCAGTAAGGTTCTAAGCCTAGGGCAATACACCAGTGAGGCCCAGCCCTTCTGCAAGCCAGAAGCCCCTTAGGGAAGTGAGTGGTCTGTGCAGCAGAGCAAGACCCCAACCCAGCAACCCCATCACCAGCCCAAGCACCAGCAAGGCCTTGACCCCATTGCTGACTAGTAGTGAAGCCCTACCCCAGGGCTGGCCAATAGCAAAACCCCTTGATCTTACCAGCAGAGATACTCTTTCTTCATAGGAACCCAGCAGCATCAGCAATAAGATCCTTCCTCCTGGGCCAGCCACCAGAAAGACTCTGTTACCACAGCAGGCCAGCAGCTAAACCCCACACCCAGGGAGGCTAACAGGGAGACCCTAACTCCTAGTAGAAACCAGAAGGGAAGACTATCCTCCAGAGAAAGCAAGCAACTAAGCCCTGAAGTCCAGTGAGAGCCAGCAGTAAGACCCAGAACCCCAGTGCAAAAAGCTTGGGACAGTGTAGGACCAGAGTCCAACTCTTGCATAAAAAAACACCAAGTCGTTAAAAAAGGTAGAAAATATAAGCAAAGAACAAAAAAAGCTTGACTATAGAAAGTTATCATGATGATAGGGAGAATCAAGGCATAAACTTAGAAGAGAACAATAGTGTGAAAATGGCTACATGTGAAGCTTCAAAGAAAAATGTAATTTGGTCTAAGGCCCAAAAAGAATTCCTTGAAGAACTTTAATTTTTTAGAGAATTAGAAGAAAAATTGGGAAAATAAATGAGAGAAATGTAAGAAAATCATGAAAAAAGAGTCAATAGCATGGGAAAAGATATACAAAAATTTACTGAGAAAAATAACGCCCTAAAAATAGAATTGGCCAAATGGAAAAGGAAGTACAAAAGCTCACTGAAGAAGATAATTCCTTAAAAAAAAGAATTGAACAAGTGGGAACCAATGATCCTGAGACATCAAGATACAATAAAACAAAAGCAAAAAAGCAAACAAAAAAAAATAGGAAAAACTAAAATTTCTCATTAGAAAAACAACTGACTTAGAAAATAGTTCCAAGAGAGATAATATAAGAATTATTGAAATGCCTGAAAGTCATGATAAAAAAAATCCTGGACAACATCTTTCAAGAACTTCTCAAAGAGAACTGCCCTAATATATTAGAACCAGAGGGTAAAACAGAAATTGAAAAGAATTTGAAAGAATTCACTGGTCATCGCCTGAAAGAGACCCCAAAATGAACATCATAGCCAAATTCCAGAGCTCACAGATCAAAGAAAAAGTATTGTAAGCAACCAAAAAGAAACCATTCCTGTATCATGGAGTTATAGTAAGGAATACACAGGATTTGGCAGCTTCCACATTAAAGAACTGGAAGTCTTGGAATATGAAGGCAAGGGAGTTAGGATTACAACCAAGAATTGAACATAATCTTCCAGGAAAAATGAATATTTAACAAAATAGAGGACTTTCAAGCATTTCTGGTGCTGAGCTGGAAGTGGTATGTGCCTGGTGTTGGTGCTTGTCTGCTCCTCCACCCTGGGGCTCAGGATCTCCTGCTGGTCCACTGAGGTGGGACTTGCTGCTGGCTTTCTGGAACCTCCTGCCCTGTACTGGTCTCCTTCACCCACAGCAAGAGGGTGCTTTCCCATTAATCCCCCTATCCTCCTGAGCTACAGCCAAAAGACTGTCATATCCTGTCTTTCTGCTGGCTCCACTATTCCAGAATTTTTCTTGGGGCAATATTCTCTGGTTTTTTCAAGGTCAACAAGGTAGGGTGAGAGCAACTCACTGTTTACTCAGTGTTATGGTAATTAGGGTGGGATTTTTTTTTTTTTTACTGTTTTCTCTTTTATAATGCTAAAGTAATCAAGTGTCTTTGATTAAGTCTTGCTAGGTGTGAAGCCTTCCAGCCCTAAGAAGGGTATATATACTCAGAGGTTAGCATTTTGCTTTGGGGCTCTCACGCACTGGAAGACTGTGTGTGATTTGACCAGACAAGGCTCTGGAGCCCCCCCACCCCTCCACTGGAGCCCCTGGCTTTGAAAACCCAGATGTTGGTGCCTCCCTCTCTGGTAGCTATATAATTCTTTGGTAAGATAGCTAGAGGCCTGTCTGTTGATAACTGTATATGTTTGCTCCATTTATATCGTCTGTAATTTCTGTTTGTATTTGCTCTGAAGTTCAAAGTTCTGGCTTTTCCCCCTGAACTAAGTGAATGATATATGTATGTTTGATTAAAGTAAGATTGTTAACCCCTTAAAGCTGCTTTTCTTAGAAAAGCAAGTCAAAGAACCTGTGCTAGCAGCCTTTCTGTGAGCTGGTATTGTTGGTCTTACACAACCACAGTAGGGGCAAGCAGCATTGTTACACTCTGCCATCTTGGCTCCCAGAAGTTTAAATAGGTGACTTTAAAACATTCAGTCTGTGGGTTGATAGCCCCAGGAGTAGCTGCTGCTACTGGGCCCTGGGCAGGGCTGCACTTCTCTCTCATCCAGCTCCAACCAACCTTCCTCTTATGCTGAGAGGTCTGGAAAATTGCCACTACTAAGAGTGATCCAGTCCATGGGGGTTTGCTCCGGTTTTGCTATGGTCAAGTCTACACTAGTTCAGCCCACATGCTAGGCTGTGCTTTTCTCCCAGTCCGGTGCAATAGACCCCTCCTGTCTACCCTTAGACTGGATCTGTGACACTCTTTCTCTCTGTGCATTCTGCTGCTCTAGAATTTGTTCAGATTCACTTTTTTAGAGGTATTTGAAGGAGTTTGTGGGAGAGCTCAGGTGAGTCTCTTCTTTCACTCTGCCATCCTGGCTTCACCCTCTCAGGCATTTCTAATTAAAAGCACAGAGCTGAATAAAAAATTTGACCTCCAAATACAAGACTCAAGGGAAACATAAAAAGGTAAAAAAAAGAAACAAGAGAAAACATAAGAAATTCAATATGGTTAAACTGTTTATATTTCCATGTGGCAAGATAATATTTGTAATTCTTAACACCTTTATCATTACAAGAGCAATTAGAAAGTGTATATGTAGATAAAGGATATAGATTATAAGATGACTTGGAAGGGATGATACCCAAAAAAGCAAAATAAAGGGGTGAGAAAGAAAATTGCACTGGAAGAAGAAGGAGGGGAGGGGGATTGAATGGGGTAAATTATCACACATCAAAGAGGCATGAAAGAACTATTATAATGGAGGGGAAGATGTGGTGGTGGGGAAGAGGCAGCAGGCAAAGCTTAAACCTTACTCTCATCAAAATTGGCTCAAAGGGGGAATAACATACACATTCAGTTGGATATAGAAATCTGTCTTACCCTATAAAAAAGTAAAAATGGATGAGGATAATAGAAGGGGGAGGGAGAACTGATAAAAGGGAGGGTATATTGGGGAAGGTGGTGATCAGAAGTAAAACATTTTTGAGGAAGGAAAGGGTGGTGTGTAAGAAAGAGGGGAATAAACAAGCAAAAAGCATGGAAGGAAATATGCAGTTATCATAATTATAAATGTGAATGAGATGAATACACTCATAAAACAGAAGTAAATAGGAGAATGGATTTAAACCCAGAATCCTACAATATGTTGTTTACAAGAAACACATTCGAAGCAGAAAGAGGTACACAGGGCAAAGGTAAGGGGCTGGAGTAGAATCTATTATGCTTCAGCTGAAGCAAAGAAAGCAGGGGTAGAAATCATGATCTCAGACAGAGCAAAAAAAAAATAGATCTAATTAAAAGAGAGAAAGAAGGAAATTATATCTTGCTGACAGTTACCGTAGACAATGAAGTCATATTAATACTAAGCATATATGCACCAAATGGTATAGAATCTACATTTTTGAAGAAGTTGAATGAGTTATAGGAAGAAATAGATCATTAAACTATACTAGTGGGGGACCTCAACTTTTCCCTCCCAGAACTAGATAAATATAACAACAAGAAAGAAATTAAGGAGGTGAATAAAATTCTGGAAAACTTAGGTATGATAGATCTGTAGAGAAAATTAAATGGCAATAGAAACAAATATACCTTTTTCTCAGCAATACATGGCATCTACACAAAAATGAAACATGTATTAGGACACAAAAACCTCACAACCAAATGTAGAGAAGTAGAAATAGTAAACACATCCTTTTCAGATCATAATGCAATAAAATTACATTCAACATAGGACAATGGAAAGAGAGATTAAAAATTAATTGGAAATTAAATAATCTAATCCTAAAAAACAAGTGGGCCAAAGAACAAATTGTGGAAACAATCGATAATTTCATTAGAGAAAATGACAATGAGACAGCATACCAAGATTTATGGGATGCAGCCAAAGTGGTACTTAGGAGAAAATTTATATCTCTAATTGTTTATATCAGTAATGTGGAGAAAAAGTAGATCAATGCGGTGGGCATGCAACTAAAAAAATTAGAAAAAAGAACAAATTAAAAATCCCCAACTAAACACCAAATTGGAAATCCTGAAAATCAAGGGAGAGATTAATAAAATTGAAGGTAAGAAAACCATTGAACTAATAAATAAAACTATAAGCTGGTTTTATAAAAAAAAACAATAAAATAGATAAACTGCTGGTTAATTTGATCCAGAAAAGGAAAGAAAACCAAACTATTAGTATCAAAAAGGAAAGAAACAACTTTACCACCGATGAATAGGAAATTAAGACAATTGTTAGGAGTGTTGCCCAATTATATGCCAATAAATTTGACAATCTAAATAAAAGGCATATCTACAAAAATGTAAATTGTCCAAATTAACAGAAGAAGAAATAAAATACTGAACTAACCCAATCTTAGGAAAAGAATTTGAACAAGCCATCATTGAACTTCCTAAGAAAAAATCCCCAAGACTCTGGATTCACAAGAGAATTCTATCAAATATTTTCTAAAGAACAATTAATCCCAGTACTATATAAAGTTTTTGGAAAAATTGGCAAAGGAGTCCTACAAAATTTCTTTTACAATACAAATATGGTACTGAGACCCAAGCCAGGAAGAGCCAAAACAGAAAGAAAATTATAGACCGATTTCCCTAATGAATATTGATTTAAAATTTTAAAATAAAATACTACCTAAGAGATTACAGCAATATATCACAACCTCATACACTATGACCAGGCGGGATTTATACCAAGAATGCAGGGCTGGTTCAATATTGGGAAAACTATCAGCATAATTGACCATATCAATAACAAAACCAACAGAAATCACATGTGTTTGTCTTTCATTCTTGAAGAGGACTGTGATATCAGGGAAATGATGACATGACTTGCAGTTGACTTTGATTTGAGTGAGGGAGGGCTGTGCAAGGTCACCAGCCTCACTGCCTCCTCCAGAGCCACCTGGGTTCAGTGGCCTGATATTCACCAGGCAACTGGAGATGGCCCAGGATGCATTGCTAGGCCCTGACCCTTTCACCTAAGGTCTTTTCAGGTTCTCACTTTGAGTGAGGTAATGCCC
>CM053622.1:178122223-178212054 GCA_028646595.1 Phalanger gymnotis
GACATGACTTGCAGTTGACTTTGATTTGAGTGAGGGAGGGCTGTGCAAGGTCACCAGCCTCACTGCCTCCTCCAGAGCCACCTGGGTTCAGTGGCCTGATATTCACCAGGCAACTGGAGATGGCCCAGGATGCATTGCTAGGCCCTGACCCTTTCACCTAAGGTCTTTTCAGGTTCTCACTTTGAGTGAGGTAATGCCCATTCAGTGAATAGGCTTCTTTAAGAATTTAATCAAGGAATGGTCCCTTTAATCAAAACTCAAAAAAAAAAAAAGATCAAGCTGGGAGGGAAAGACCCTCAGTTTTCCTGGCCAAAAGAGAAACAGTTACTATTTGGTATTTACATGACTATTTCAATAGAGAAAGAAAAAGCCTTTGAGAAAATACAGCACCCATTCCTATTAAAAACACTAGAAAGCATAGGAATAAATGGAGCTTACCTTAAAATGATAAATAATATTTATCTAAAAACATCAGCAAGTATTAGCTGTAATGGGGATAAGCTAGAAGGATTCCTAGTACAATCAGAGAGGTAGCAAGGTACCCATTGTCACCTCCATTATTTAATATCATACTAGGAATGGTAGCTATAGCAATAAGAGAAGCAAAAGAAGTGAAAGGAATTAGAAGAGGCAATGAGGAAAAAAAACTGTCACTCTTTGCAGATGATATTATGATTTACTTAGAAAATCTTAGAGAATCAACTAAAAAACTACTTGAAATTATTATCAACTTTAGCAAAGTTGCAGGATACAAAATAAACCCAGATAAATCATCAGCAATTCTATATACTACCAACAAAGTTCAGCAGCAGGGGATAGAAAGAGAAATTCCATTAAAAATAACTGCAGACAATATAAAATATTTAAGAGTCTACCTGCCAAGACAAACCCAGGAATTATATGAACAGAGCTATAAAACACTTTCACACAAATAAAATCAGGTCTAAACAGTTGGAAAAAATGTTAATTGCTCAAAGGGTAGGCTGAACCAATATAATAAAAATGACAGTTCTACCTAAATTAATCTATTTATTCAGTGCCATCCTAATCAAACTACCAAAAAATTATTTTATAGAGCTAGAAAAATTAGAAAAATAACATAATCTGGAAGAACAAAAGGTCAGGGATATCAAGGGAATCAATGAAAAAAAATGCAAAAGAAGGTGGTCTAGCCATACCAGATCGCAAACTGTATTATAAAATTATCAAAAACAATCTAGTATCAGCTAAGAAATAGAATGGTAGATCAGTGGAATAGATTAAATTCAAATTTTATTATAGTAAATGACCATAGTAGTCTAGCGTGTGATAAACCCAAACATCCAAGCTTTTGAAACACAAATATTTGACAAAAACTTCTGGGAAAACTGGAAACAATATGGCAGAAACCAGGTACAGACCAATATCTCACACTATAAACCAAGATAAGGTCGATGTGGCATATGATTTACACATAAAGGGCAATACTTTAAGCAAATTAAGAGAGCATGGAATAGTTTATCTTTCAGATTTGTGGATAAAGGACAAATTTAGGACCACAGAAGATATAGAGAGAATTACAAAATGCAAAAACTTTGATCATATAAAAATTAAAAAGTTTTTGCACAAACAAAACCAATGGGACCAAAATTATAAAAGTAGAAAACTGGGGAAAACATTTGCCACAAGTATATCTGATAAAGACCTCATTTCTCAAATATATATAGAACTGAATCAAATTTGTAAAAATATAAGTCATTCCCCAATTGATAAATGGTCAAAGGAGATGAACAGGCAATTTTCAGACAAAAAAATAAAAGCATATGAAGACATACTCTAAATCACTATTGATAAGAGAAATGCAAATTAAAACAGCTCTGAAGTACCACTTCACACCTATAAAAGTGGCTAATATGACCAAAAAAAAAAAAAGGAAATGCCGAATGTTGGAAGGAATATGGGAAAACTGGGACACCATTGGTGAAATTGTGAACTGATCCAACAATTCTAGAGAACAATTTGGAACTAAAAAAAGAATCCCATCATAAAAAAAGAATTAGGGTTACAGAGACACAAATACACAAAATCAGAAAAGAATTATTTCAAAATATTTACAAAGCTTCAAAGAAAAATAAAGCTTAGGTACAATTTTAACTAGAATTCTTGGAAGAAACAAAAGTGAGAATTAAGACATGATTTTATAAATTAAATGAGAGTACTAGAAGAAAGAATTGGAAAAGAAATGAGAAAGGACACATGATAAAAAAAAAATGCTATATTCACATCCAGAAAGGGAACTGGTGAATTCTGAGAACAGATTGAAACACGCTTTTTTTAAAAAAAAATTATTTTTCTTGGTTTTTTTGTCTGTTTTCTTTTGCAACATGGCTCACATGGAAACATTTTGCATAACTTCACGTGTATGACTGATATCAAATTGCTTGCCTTCTCAAGGAATGCGGTGGGGCAGGAAGGAAGCAGCAAGGAAGGAGAGAAGTTGAAACTCAAAAATTTTAAAAGACAGTTGCTAAAATTTTTCATGTAATTGGTGAATATTTAATGAAATAAATAAAATATATTTAAAAAATGAGAATTTTAGAAGAAAGACTTGGAAGGAGAATTAATAGATTAGCAAAAGAGGTACAAAACCCTATCTAAGCAATTTAGATTGAAATCAAAATTTAGAATAAATCAAAAAAGTTAACCATTACGTGAAACAAGAAATATTTTTAAAAGTCAAAAGACTAAAAAAAAGAAGAAAACATAAGATTACAATAGAAGAAAATAAAGGGAACAGAAGATAATAGTAGAAAAAAATTTTAATTGACCTGAGTAAAGATGTTAAAGAGAAATAATTTTTAATTTCAATTTCATCTTATTTTTTCCTTTGAATTCTCTACTTCCCAACTCCATCTCTCCCACCTTAGGAAAAACAAAACTTGCCACAAACATGTACAGTCAAGCAAACGAAATTCCCATGTTAGCTAATCCAAAAGACACATATCCTTCAATTTGCACTCTAAATCCATCACCTTTTTCTGGAGATGGGTACCATCATGTTTCTTCATGAATCCTCTGGAATTGTGGCTGGTCATTGTATTGATCAACATTTGTCTATTTGTTGTTGTCTAAATTGTTCAGGGAGAAATAATATAAGAATTATTTTCATTACTTGAAAGCCATGATCAAAAGAAGAGCTTGGACATCATATTTCAAGAAATCAGGAAAGAAAATTATCCAAATCTATTAAAACCAAAGGGCAAATTGAAAACATAAAGATTCCGTTGGTCAGCTCCTGAAACAAATTCCAAATTAAAAGCATATCATAATCAAAATCCACAATTTCTAGGTCAAAGAAACATGACAAGCAGCCAGAAAGAGAGGAGCTATTAAGCCATCACTTCCTCCCATTGCCTCCCAATTGAGATGTTTTTTAAATGAAAAAAAAAAACTCGTAACAAATATTTATAGTCCATTAAAAATGTCTATATTGGCCACATCCAAAAATGCATGTCTCACTCTGAATTTCATGTCCACTATCTCTCTGGCAAGAGGTAAATGGTATGTTTCTTCAGTCCTCTGGATTTGTAATTTATCATTACACCTATTAGAGTTCTAAAGTCTTTCAAAGCTGTTTTTCTTTATAACGGTTGCAATTGTATAAATTGTTCTTCAAGTTCTCACTTCATTTTGCATCACTTTCCTTAGAAACTACTTCATTATCTTATAGCAAAATAATATCCCATTCATATACTATCATTTATTTAGCCAGTTTTCAATAGGTGGGCATTCCCTGCATTTCCAATTCTTTGCCACCACAAAAGAGATTCTATAAATATTTTTGAGCATATAAGTCCTTTTCTTTTCTCTCTGATTTCTTTGGGTTATAGATATAGTAGTGGTATAGCTGGGTCACAGGAATATGAACAGGTTACTCACTTTTTGGCCATAGTTCCAAATTTGCTTTCTAGAATGGCTAGACTAATTCACAACTTCATCAACAATGCATTAGTGTGACTTTTCCCAAAACCCTTCCAATATTTGTCATGCCTCTATTGTCATCTTTGCCAGTTACATGAGTATGAGGTGGAACCTCAAAGTTGCTTTAACTTTCATTTCTCTATTTCTTAGTAATTTGGACCATTTTTCAAATGATTGTCGATAGCTTCAGTTTCCTCCTTATCGTTTCAATAGTCTTTGTTTTCCAGTCAGTCAATTTCTTCCCTAATTTTCTAAATTTTTCTTTCGTCCTTTTGGGTTTTTTAACTTGTTTTCTAAGTTTCTTTCAGTTCATTAATTTTCTCTTTCTCTATTTTTCTTAACCTTTAGTCCATATAAACGTAGTAATGGTATTGTTTCATCGTGTATGGAATCTTTAAACATAATACAAGTGACACAAGTAATTTTAATTCCTCAAGAGCAGCAGACATTGGCTTACTAATCACTGCACCTTGCATCTTCTAGCAGGGTACATTTTCACATAGTAAACACTTAGTAAGTATCTGGGAAGCGAAAGAGTTATTGTAACCAACATGAGGTCATGCAGCTCCTACAAATGGGCAATACCGGAATGGAACCCAACACTACCGTGGTCTTCATTTGCAATCGAAGTCCTAGACCAGGGTCAAGTTACTGATCCTAAAAGACACCAAAATGATGCTCTCACACATTCTATTTCAGTAGAAACCCTAATGCTGGTCTCATTATGACCAGTGCTGATTTTTATACTTTGCCTTTGATTAAGGACTAGATGTTTAATTATATATAAATATCTCCAAACTAGTGATAAGCCTGTGCCAGAAAAACTTGCTTTCTCATTGCCAATCCCCATATTGACACTACAGTAGTAGTAACAGTGAAGCAAGAGTGACTGTGGCTGAGGTCAAGGTAACGATAATAATAATAACAATAATGTTAATAATAGCTAACCTTTACATAGCATGTACTATGTGCCATGTTAACTGTACTAAGCCTCTTATGATTTTTTTCTCATTTGATCCTCACAAAAACTCTGGAGGTAAATGCCAGTATTATCCCAATTTAACAGTTGAGGAAACTGAGGAAAAGAGGTTAAATGACTTTGGATGTACACAAAGTTACTTGAAAAGAAGCTACTGCTAGCCAAGGTCATCTATAATAGACCAGGCAGGGAGTAGGGGACCCAAAGGGTCAAAACCAAGAGGGGGAGGACAAATAGATGACACATGCTAAGGAGGTTTAACTGAAATAAGATACTGAGAGAAAAAGGCTGCCTGAGTGGGTCAGATGCAAAGAGAAAACATGAACCAAGAAGAATGGATTAAAATAATGGACAAGGTAGAAAGGAGATCCTAGTGGAGGGAAAGTCCTAAACAGGAAGGTCTTCTACAATATTTAACTGGACACGCTAGTGAGGTGGCCATATTCAACCTAGGATTGTAAAGAGGTCCCTGAGTAATTCTAGGGTCCCTGAAAGGATTATGGAATACTTTCTAACCATTCCCTCACCCAGTTTATAGAGTACTATAGTATGCTGAAGGAGTGCATTTAAAGCTGCTGCCTTGTATTGGAAAGTACTCAGAGAGGAAATACCTCTTAAACATCTCTATTAATAGGTACACAGTCTCTGGAACCTGATAGGAAGGAATCACTGTAACAACAACAACAACTCATTTTTATATCACTTTAAATTGTATAATGTACTTTTCTCACAATGATTTTCTGAGTTACAGAAGTAATGGAATGACTAGCAATTTTGGTACATGGGGCAAGCACTATAAAATTCAGCTGGGGAGGGGAAAGAGACCTAGGGGAGAGATTTCAGACTGTAGCTGTTGGAGATGTCACTCCTGGGAAATGGGATAGAACAGGGCTAGAGTGGGGAGGAAGGAAGAAGTCAGGTACTGGAGGTGGATGGTGGGGCTGGATTATACAACCATATAGTAGCTTCCTATTTTAATTATTCTTGTTAATGAGGTTCTGAGCTCATTGCTCTGTTTGCTGAAGGAGTATATTGTCATTACATGTTACATTTTGGTATCCCAGAACAAAGCCCGAGGCACCCTGCCTTAATTTGGAGGAATAGTTATTTTTTTATCCCCATTTTTCAGAAAAGGAAATAGGCTGAAACAGATGAAACGATCTACTCATAGACGCACAGCTAGTAAGTAACTGAGCTGCATTTTCTGAATCTATGTCCAGCTTTCTTTCCACCAAGACTCAGAGAAAAGATTTATAATTCATTTTTCTTCTTCCAGAATTCGATGTGTGTATATAATCTTGGCAGCTAGGTGGCACAGTGGATAGAGTACTCGGCTTGGAGTCAGAAAGACTTATCTTCTGAATTCAAATCAGGCCTCAGACATTTAGTAGCTGTGTGACCCTGGGCAAGTCACTTAACCCTGTTTGTCTCAGTTTCCTCGGAAGTAAAATGAGCTGGAGAAGGAAATGGCAAACCACTCCAGTATCCTTGCCAAGAAAACCTCAAATAGGGTCATATAGAGTCAGATACGACTGAAACAACTAAACAACATACATTCTCTTCTCTTTTATGTTCTCCAATAAACTTCATATAAAGCAGGAAAGAGAAACAACTCAAAGGAGCCTTTTTGAGTTTCTGGAATAATAGAAGATTCAGCTGAAGAAAAAGTACATAATACCATAATTATTATTCATCTATTGCAACATAATTTTTCTTCTTTAGTTCCATTTGTAATTTGATCAGATAAATACTTATTAAGTGCTTACTATGTATAAGTCATCATGATTATTTTGAATATAAATTTATGGAATTCTCTGTTCTTCACTATCTGCTTTATCATCATTTCCCTAAATTGGTAGTGTTAAAATAAATAAACAAAGGCAGTGACTGTTAGTTAAATGGCCAAAGAACAAGGAAGATAAAAAAAGGCACTTTATAAATCACATTCTTATTATAATAAATAATAATGGAAGTAGCTCCAAGATGGATTTTTTTGGGTCCTAGTAAATGATATTGTGTTTTCTATTTTCAATGTGTTTTGACATTCTTTGGATTTGTCTTAACTCTATATTTACAGATTCATTTGAGTAAGTGAAAATAAGGGGAGATCTTTTTTGGGGGGACAATAGTAACTTGCTAGAATTGAAATTTAAGTTCTGAAATGTCTTTATTTTTTACATTTTCACTTTTTCAGAAACACGGTAAAAGCTGAGTTTATGTGCCCTTTCCATGATTAGTCTAAAATAACACATTGTTTCATAACTTTAATACATTATTATACATGTATACTTCTATTAAAGAAAATAAAAAAAACAGATAAAAAGACAACTCTCTGTGCTTTGTACAAGACAGCCTATGAATTGGTGGAACTCTTTCTTTCTGAACATAATAATACCATGAACTAACTTGTCTATAAGGAATACCAGAAAGCATGGTTAAACTTTATTAAAAAGAGCAATTGTAAATCAGAATCCAATTCAACATTTGTTAAATGCATACTCCACTGTGATAGGCAATTGTACAAAGATGAAAATGGTGGCAGCTAGGTGGCACAGTGGATGGAGCACTAGGCCTGAAGTCAGGAAGACCTGAGTTCAAACCAGCCCTGCCTGCTTCCACTTGCCACTTCTTTCTCTAGACAGACTAATCAACATGACCATTTCTTCTAGAAAGGGTATGTTAATAATTGACTACCACATAGATCAACTCATTATCTCTATGACATCCCTGTCCATCACTTCCCTATATATGTTGTCTTCCTCTATCATAATGAAAGCTTCTGAAGGACAGAGAATATTTGAGTTTTATTTCTGGACACCCTGGGTATGAAACACTTATAGGATGCCCAGTTGGAAATGTTTAGCAGGCATATGAAACTGAAGCTCAGGAGAAAGAGGAGGTCGGGACACATAGATTTAGTGGTCATCTGCATAGAGATAACAGTTGACACTATGGGAGCTGATGAGATCATTGAGAAAGTATAATGAGTGAAGAGGAGAGGCCTCAGGACAGAGCCTTGGGGTACGCTTACACATACAGGCAGGACAGAGATGATAATATTATAAGAGAGACTGAGGGGAAGAGAACTAGAAGACAGTTTGATTATAAAAACCAGAAATAAGAGGTGGTCAAGAGTGTCATACACTAGAGAGAAGTCAAGAAAAATGAGAAGTGAGAAAAGGTCGTTGGCTATAGTAATAAAGAGATCTTTTGTGACCTTAGAGGTAGTAGTTTCATTTGACTGGTAAGGTTGGAAACTAGACCAATGTGCTGAGAAATGAGTGGAAAGTGAAAAAAATAGACGCAGGCATTTGGATCACTTTTTCAAGGAGTCTGTTTGTGGAAGGCAGGAAAGCTAAAAGAGCACAATAGATTTAAGCTAAGTTAATTTATTTTATTAATGGGGGAGATATGGACATAAGTAAGAGCATCAGAAAAAGAGCTATTGGATAAGAAGAAGTTGGAAGTTAGGGAGAAAAGATTTGATTTAAGAGGCAGGCTGAAAGAGATGGGAGGGAACAGCATCAAGGGAAGTAATAGAGAAGTTGCCCTTGGCAAGAAGGACCACCTCTTCCTCTGAGGTTAGAACTAAAGTATAGAGAGTGGGTTTGAGGTGATTTGAAGGGTGGAATTGTGAAGAAGAGTAAGCTTTTGAGAGTCTTTAACCCACGAATTAGAATGTCATTCAAAGTTACTGGGAACAGCAACTGAGGTGGCAGTATCATGGAACTGAATAATTTAATCCACGTTGAACTAACGCTGTAAATCTTTAGGATCAGAAATAGTGAATCTGCAGATTAGGAAAGTTACCTATATATGACTTCCCAGTTGCAAAATCCATGGGCCTCTTTTTAGTCATATTCCACTTTAACTTTTCTAAAGATTTTGACTTTATTAGACCTCCTACTCCTCACCTCTATCACTCATTGCCTTTTTCTCCTTTGTTTTCCAGGATATCACTCTCTTTTCTCTTGGTTCCCCTCTAGGTTCTCCAATATCCTCTTGTTCTCTTTTACCACTTTCTTTTCCTTTACCTACTTCCCAGGGCTCTGTAGTTACTACTATTTTCTTTTTCTTGACATTATCTACCCTGGCAATCTCCTTTACTCCTATGGATTCAATTATCATCTCTATGCGGATGTCTACCAAATCTACATTTCTAGCCTCAACCACAATACTGAACTCCAGACTGCCATCTTAAATTGCTTGCTGAACACCTCTTCTGAGATAAACCACCAGCATCTCAAACTGACCTTATCCAATAGAGAATTCCACCATATTCCCCTCACACCAAAAATATTCTCCTTCTACTTTCCTGTTTGTTGATCACGCCAACATTCTCCCTGTCACACAGCTTTAAACCTCAGAGTCTTCTAATGTATTGCCCTTTCCCTCAACCATCATGTCCAGTAAGTTATCAAATACCGTTGATGATATTTCCACAATATTGCTTAAATTTTTCCCCTCTCATCCATTGCTATTATCACTGCCCTAGTTCAGGCTCTCATTTCCTGCTGCTGGAATTATTGTAGTAGCTTCCTTTTTAGTCTCTCTCTTCTCTGATCCATCCTTAACTCTGCTTCCAAAGTAATCTTCCTAATTCTCAAGTCTAATCATATCACTACTCTGTTAAAAAAAAACTTTAGTGGCTCTTCATTATCTACCAAATAAAATACAAATTCCTCTTCTTGGAAAAAGTGCTAGACTCAGTGTCAGGAGAGACCTGAATTCAAATTCTACCTCTAAAATTTACTAACTACTTAAGCCTCGATTTTCTAATCTCTAAAAATGGTAACAATATGTAAAACGGGAAAGTAGTATGTACTTCATATAGATTGTTGTGGGGTCAAATGAGATATGGTCTAGAAAGTCCTTTGTAAAATTTAAAGCATGACATGATTATCAGACATTATCATTAAAGGTCTTCATAATTTGATTTAAATCGACATTTGTAGCTTTTTTGAAATTTCCTGTTTTTTTACGTCTTTAGCTATTTCTTGATATTCCTGATATCCTAGTAATTTCCTTCCTTAAAGAACTCATCCTTATAACAAAAAAAAAAAGATGAGCAAAACCATCTAAGATGACCACATCTAATGGCATATGTAACATTCTGTCCCTGTAGTTTACCACATCTCTACCTAAAGAGGAGAAGAAAATATTAGTCATTTGTCCTCTGGGCTCTGCATTTTATCTCCAATAGGTTTCCTTTTAGTACTGTTTTCATTTACATTATACTGTTGTGATACTGTTGTGATCATGATGTATAGTGTTTCCTGGTTCCACTTTGCTCCCCCTCAATTCAAACAAGTCTTCCCATGTTTCTCCGGTTTCCTGCTCTGTGTCATTTCTTATGGAGTAGCAATATTCTTTTAAGTTAATGTAAAGAAACTTACAACCCTTAGAAAAGACTTGGGGAAATGGGAGTATGATATTTATTTCCAAATTATCTGAGGGACTGCCACATGTAAGAACTTGTTCTGTTTTGCTCCAGAGGGAGCAATGACTGGAAGTACAGAGAAACAAATTTAGGTTTGATGTTGGGAGAAAAACCCCAACTTTCTAAAAATCAGAACTGTGGAATAGAGGTGTGACTGGGTTCCCACTCCTAAGGAATCTTCGAACAAGGGCTGGATAGCCACTTGTTTAGTATGTTACAGTGACTATTCCTTTTTGTCTGGGTTGGACTAGATCACTGAGATCCCTTCCAATTCTAAATTCTGGATTCCTGTGAACACCATACCTCATGTCTGTAACACACTTACCCCGTGTCTCTGCTGGTTGAAATCCTTTTCTTCCCTGAAGAAAGCGACCTGGGAAAATAAGAAACTATATGGAATAGTAGGAACACTTGGAGTCAGAAGACTTGGGTTTAAATACTGTCTCCAGGACTTATAAGCTGTGCGACTTTGAAGGACTCAATCTTCATTTCATCCTCTGTAAAATGAGGATAACAATATTCTATCTACTTCATAGAAATGTAAAGATCAAAGGAAGCAATGGCTATAAAGGACCATAGAGTGCTTTGCACTTCTTAAACTTCTATATAAACTACAGCAATATACTCACATGAGGAAATTCAGGAACAAGAGAAGGAAAATGTGGTGGAGATTATCTGAAGGTTAACTGAGGAAGAAACAGGAGAAATATTGTTATGAGACTATATTATAAGCTGTTTTCCAAAACCAGTCACAATGCTTCAATATCATGTTGGAAGGTGATCTCTAATGAAGTACCTTAGGAATCTTAACTTAGCCCATTACTGTTAACATTTTTATCAATGATATCAAGCTGGGAAGGCTAGGCAGTTAACACATTCTCTAACAACAGGTTTAGAGAATATCTTGACAAACTAGAAGACTGAGCTGAATCTAACAAGAAGAAATAGGGATAAATGTCAAGTATTACATTTAAGGCCAAAAAATGAACCACATATAACCAAGATGGGAATCTGTGGTTATCTATAAGAAGGATATGTAGAAAAGATCTAGCTAGTCTTTTGGATGGTATGCTCAACATGAGGCAATATGACAACTAGGAAAGCTGATGCGTTCTTAAACTGTATTAACAAAGGAATCATGTCCAGGGCTAGAAAGGTGATAACCCTGCTGCAATAACCTGGTCGTACCACATCTGCTCTACTGTTTTCAGCTTAGGGACCACATTTTAGGAAAGACTTTGAAGAGAGAGATATCATTGAATATTGAATGAAATGCTGAGCTTAGAGTCAGCAAGACCTGGGTTGAAATTCTGCTTCTTGCATTTGTTGGCTGTATGCTTCTAGGTAAGTTACTTAATATCTGTGTTCCTCAGGCCATGCCATAGGACTTATCTACAAAGTTAATGATGAGTTACAAACTGCTACAGTGGAGAAAATATCCACACAGAGAATTTTCCCATACTCACAACATTATAGATACTTCATATATTGATAAGTTGGAAATTGTCTATAGGAGGGCAACCAGAATTGTGTGAAAAGCCTTGAGGGTATGTCATATAGGGACTGCTTAAAGGAAGTGGAGATGTTTAATCTGAAGAAGGGAAACCTTAGTAGAGATGTTGGTAGCTGCTATCTGCAAGAGAGAAGAGACTTAAAAGCAGACCAGGAGCAATGGCTAGAGGTTGCAAAAGTGCCTGTGTAGGCTCAATATAAGGAGGTAGAAAAAACCCTTTCTAACAACTTGAGCTATTCACAAATAAAATGGACTGCCTCAGGATCTAAGAGATTCCCTCTCAGTGAAGGTTTTAAAAGAAAGGCTAGATGATTATTTCTTGGGATTGTTACAGAGGGGGTGCTTCCTTAGGTATGGGTTGGACCAGAGGTACACACTTCTGAAATGCTAGACAGTTGGAGGAAATGAGGAAAAGTTGGGGAAATACATCACAAATCTAGCATGTTACAGGAATCATGAGGAACTTCAGTTATCCAGAAACTTTTAGTATAATTCAGTAAAAATATTCATTATTTTTGTTTTATCTAAGGATAATTTCATCTTTCCAGAGGCAGAAGAAACAAGGAAGAAAATAACTATATTGGACCAGATTCTGAAAAATGAGGAAGACATGGGCACCAAAGTAAATAATAGGCACATTGTGGGGAAGTAAACACTCTACGTTAGAATGTTAACAAAGGAGAAAAAAGGTAGGGATAGTCCAACATATATTCTAAATTTTCAGAGAGTAGATTTGAAAAGATGGAGAGAAAGGTTGGATAAGATGCCATGGCCTAATAATCTACAGGAGGATTCTGGCATATGGTAAATATTTAATAAAATGTTTGTCTACCCTCCTTCTCTCCCTCCCTCCCTTCCTTCCTTCCTTTCTTCCTCCCTCCCTCCCCTCCTTCCTATCATTATCTAGTCCAAGAGGAACAGTAGTTCTTAAGAATGAAATTCTAAAGATTTAAATAGAAATCAATCCACGAGGAAGATGTGGGGAGACCATCTAAAGCAGAAGTTCTTCATCTGGGGCCCATTAACTACTTAAAAATTTATTTTTTTAAACTATATTTCAGTAAACTTGATGTCTTTTGTATCTTTTAAAAATTATTTTGCAAAGTTTCACAAAGTCCTACTATGAAGCCTCATCATAGAATGAAGGAAACCTCAGGTTTTTTAAGATTACACAGTGGAGTACAGGCTTTAGCAGGTTCTACTATGTAGGAAAGGCTTAAATTTCTGCCAGCAATAGAACGTCTGCTTTTGACATTTAAGCCAAAGTATGGAAAGGTTTTGTTCCCAGGAGACTGACTACTTGGTCATGAATTCTTTGCCTATGGCAACCAATGGAATAATAATAAATCCAAAAAAAGAGAGAGATAAAAATGGCCATTCATTCTGTGAAATTCTCTTCCATATCTACAGTTACGATCAATGAGTGATTATTAAGCACCTTCTATGTGCCTGGCACTGAGCTAAGTACTAGAGATACAAAGAAATACAAAAGGAACTCCCAGTGGCACAGCAGCAGAATTGAGGGCAGACTGTGCTGAGAATCACAGCTTGGCTGTTGGTAGGCTACACGTATGATCCTTGTCTAGTGACTGAATAAAATACAACTGGAGGAACCGAATTGTATTAGTCTTAACATTCTTCCTGCTATGAATGAAACCAGAAGGCATCAGACTTCATGGGACATTTGGTGACTTTGTATTTTGATGTTTATGATAAACATTAGCATAAAGATGACCACATAAATTATGATACTATGATACTATATATTATATACTACCATATGATGCGGAGATTGAAGTTTTAGAGAAATTCTATTAAGAACTTGGTAGGACCCACCAAATTAAATCAACATGTGCATTAATATTTGGTGACTTCAGTGCAGAGGTGGGGGAGGAAGGAAGGATAGTAAAAAAAGAAAAGTTGGAAAATATGGTTCCTAAATAAGAAAAAATATGAGGTCAAAAATTTTAGAAGACATATTAGTCCTATAGCTATGTAGCATTCATACTTTCTTCCAGAAGATAGTTCATGGGCTTTGGATATGGGGAATAGTAAAAAAAAATCGTGACAAAAAATGAAACTGATTATATGTTAGCATAAAGGAAATTATATGTTACTGATGTGATTCATTTCTGAAATCGCTGGATGTACTGACTGGATAAAGTCAGGACAGTGGTGTATTAAAGTAAAAATTGATACCAAACTAGAAGGAAGAATAAAAATGTATCGTTGGGGTGTATAATTGAAGGACTTCAAACCTGACCTATTTAAACAAACTGACATGGAAAAATGAGAAATAGAGAAAAGAAGAACATCAACACAATTACCATCACCTAAGGAATTTTAGAGTAAAACAGTTAACACAATGAGGATACTAAAAGTATCTAGAAACCATCTCTGTCAGAAAATACTTAATTTCCTAGAAAAATGGAGAGCTATGGCAGCCAAAATGAAGTCAGTTTAGAATATAAACTCATTTGTAAAATGTGAAAGAGAAGGTGGTAGAAGTTGTATTCAGTCATATCTAATAAAACAGGAAGAAGTAGAAGGCAGGATCAGGAAGGGAACCAAGTTTATGGAAAACCTGATGAGAGATCCAACTACCTTAAATCAACACAGTTACATTTTTTGGGGATGAAAAGTGAAAGAGAAAAACAGACAAAAACTTTTCTACTTTTTTTTGCAAACTCTTTTCTCCATCAATTATAATAGAGCCACTGATATTTGGCCTCTAACGTGATGTCTGTTGCTTTAAATGGAATTGGAAATGAAAAAAGTAAAAATATGAAAAAATAATTTGGACTAGACTAAGGATAAATAAAAGAAATCAGTGCTTGAGGCAACACAGTTTGGGGATAAAATTTTTCAGGAATCGATTATCAAGATTTGGAAAAAACCACAGATATTATTACTTTCATAAAAAGTTGCTAACAATATTAATAACTATCAACTCATATGCCTACTTTCTCATCTATTCAACATTTTAATGAGAAATAGCTACAAATAAATACAGGGCATCCTTAAAGATGGTAGGAGACAGGAAAAGGCAGAATTTAGCAAATAATATTATATAATAAACATCTCTACAGTGATGCAGCTGACTAAAAGGTATACGGATCCCATTATGCTTATTATTTGTTGACATTTAAAAAAACATTTGATTCAGTACAAAACTGCATGCATATATAATAATCATATAAGATTCCTTGAAAGATAATGGAAAGAAAAAAGTTCTCAGAGTCTGTGAAGAAAAAAGCCACTTGGTCTTGTAAGGATAGAGGAGCTGATGGCCAAAATCATTCTAAGAATGATATTTTTCCAAATCCAAAGGCTGAAGATTTTCTTGCACAAGATTTTTTTGCAAACTCTACAAATCGTGTACAGGATTCCAATGGACTGTTTTTATGTGATACCAGTGAATGTTGAAGTCATGAACTCACAGATAATGGAAGGCTTCCTAACTATTACATTACTTGTTTATTTATATGGAATCTTTTCTTGACATGTGCTGAGTGAATGATTTTGAGGTGCTGATATTCTGTATCCAAAAGGAAGACATATATGTCAGTTTTTAAGCATCATTATCAACTTCATTCACTTCAGAGAATCACATCAAGAAATGTTCATGAAAACATTTATGGCAATGCAGATCTTCTAGGGACAAAATGAAGAAGCTACATGTAACAAAACAGGAAGCATTGATGAAACTGGAGAAACTTGACTATGTACCAGTGGAAGAGCAAGCAGAGTTCAAGGAACTCTTAGCTGACATTCAGGAGTTGCTGCAAACAGTGAAAGGGTTTAATAAAAAAAAACAGTAACAATACAAGAAGGAATTTTCCAGAAGAAGTTAGACTTTGCTGAGACCACTAAATGTTTGAATGAATTAAAATTGTCACTGGTTACTTTGAAAGAAGAACAGAAGAGTATGAAAATAAAACTTATGGACTCGACAGAAGTTAAAAAATGATAAAGAAAAAATGAAAGAGGCAGTGCAGAAACTCAAAACTTCAAAGCTTGAAGTGACTAAGAAATATGAAGCCTTTTGAGACATAATTGAGGATATGCTTTCATTCCAAATGAAGCTACAACTGTATCAAAAGAAAATGCAAGAATCTACAGAGTATGGACAAAGTAATGAGCATCTTGAAAGAGAACTAATACCTGGAGGACCAGATTGAAAATGCTCAGACAGAATTAAAGAAACTGATGACAGAGGAAACCTCAGTGAAAAGACTAGTCATTGTTGAGGAAGAGAATTTTGCCACAACCCAACTGAAGATAAATAAGCATTTGGACGTCAAGCAATATAAATGCTTAGTACTTGAGGAATGTAATAAACTTCAAGAGAAGAGAGAAACTGTATGTGAACAGGTGACAACCATTAATCAACAAAAAAGAACCAGAATTGAAATAGAACAGCTCAAAGATGTCGCTGAAAGTCAGACACTGAAATTCCAGGACATCTTCCTTACCTTGAAAAGTGCTGTGGAGAAATACCATGAAGCCATGGAAAAGGCAGCAGAGGAGGGCAAAGCTAGAATGGATGAAAAAACTGCTGAGCTAAAGAGAGAGACGTTTAGAATTTAGACTATGCCAAATCGCTTCATTTTATTTGTTCAGAGCTTATATAAGTGTAGAATTTCATAGTTTCGAGAAAGAGAATCATCAAGTAAGACAGTCTGAGTATTAGGATAAGTAGAATGGAGCTCTCTGGATGGAATGTAAACATGCTCTGAGACATAAATATCTTCTAAAATCATACTATGCTTTAAAATTTTTAAAAAAGTAACTTGTCAACAAAATAATTTTCCTTGGGCTAAAAAAGAAAGCGAACAGAAATAACTTTGTTCACTTACCCTCTGATTAACACAAAACAAGGAGACATAGCCAACAATGGTGCTTACCACTTTCCAGGTGGATATACAACTGAGCAATCAAGTCAAAGAGAGAATCGCTAGAAGATGCTAAGGTCCTACAGTTGCTCCTATTTTTTTTTATGACATTGTGCTGCTTTCATTAAGTTCCAGAACACTAAAGAGCTTCCAAAATGAGATACATAGTCACTCAAGAGAGCCTTATGCAACATACAGACAAAGCAAGTAGACGAAAATGCTGATTGTCTAGACTATGACATGCAGTTGGATAGGCAAACCCTAGAACTGGTCTACTGCTAAATATATCTTGGATAAACACAGAGAATAGACAGTGATCTTGGCTAAGAAATGAATAAGTTGAAGACAGTAGTTACTTTTAATGACCTCAGGCTTATCCCTGAAACAAAGGCCTGTATTTTTTTAAAAGAATCAGTGTATTCCTGTGACACTGTAAGGCCACAAATCATGGAGTACTATAGTCACTAAAGAATTAAAGTTGTAAGGTGATCAAATGGCAAAGAAGAGGTGCATGGTGGGCACTGAATAGACTATAAAATATTACTAGTGAAGAATTGTGAAGGAATAGCATAGATGATTTCATGAGAGATATGTAACAGAACAGAATATGTAGGAAAGGAAAGGAAAACCAATGGACAGCTCATGTGCTCCACAGTCATGCACACAGTACCAAGAGACAGATAGAGACTTGCTACAGAGGACTTATGGAAGATTAGGTACAAAGTAGCACAGGATAAGAGACAGGATAAAAATGCCCAATAGGGTACTCAAATACATGACTAGGAAGATAGTGAGACAGCACCTAGGTACATACCCTCTCTGAATTTAAAGCACCTGCCCAAGTGCTACAGATGTAGAAAGAATTGAAGGATATGATTGTTGAACCTGTGTTAGCAATCATTGAAATTGATAAGACAAAAGATTTAGAGTTAGAAGGGACCTTAGAGACTTATTTAATTCATTTATTTTATGGATGAGAAAACTGAGAAGGCCCAGAGAGATTAAGTGACTTTCCCATGGTCACATAAGGAGTAAACTACAGATTGCATCCTGGGCCATCTCCAGTCTTCCCTGTGAATATCAGGCCACTGGACCCAGATGGCCCTGGAGGAGAAAGTGAGGCTGGTGACCTTGTACAGCCCTCCCTCCCTCAAATCAAAGTCAACTGCAAGTGCTGTCATCATCTTCCTGATGTCATGGTCCTCTTCGAAAACAAAGGACAAACACAACACAACAACAAGCTACAGATGCAATATTTGAACCCAGGTTCTATGACTCCATATATGTTGCTCTTTACACTGATTTTGGAAGAGGTGCTGCTGAACTAGTGAAGGGTGAATATTATAATTTTTTTAAAGGAAGAGAATAATCTGCAAATTATGAGCCAGTGAGTTTGTTTCCTAGTGTAGTCTCCTCTCCTTTCTCTCCTCTGTCTGTTCTTTTTCCCTCCCCTCTCCCCTCTACCTCCCTGTTATTTCTGCTCTTTTTTCTTCTCATTTTTCTGTGTCTCTGTCTCTTCCTGTGTATCTCTGTCTGTGTCTCTCTCTCCTTCCTCTCTATATTTCAGCTTTCCCCTCCCTTTAGGATGAAGGAGATTGCCCCTTCAGATAACAATCACAGCTCTTTCTGTCCTTGGATTTCTATCCTGACCCACACTCATCCATTTCTGGTGTCCAGTTCAACTCATTTTTTTTACCTTTAAAGGGGGTGCTATACCACCAAAATTCTACCATTAATGGGATGGTTTGGGAAAACCTAATGTAGAAAGGGAAGCAACTAAAAGTCATACAAGTCATACCAGACTAACCTCATTTCCTTTTCTTTTTTTTTTGGATGGGGGACAAAGTTACCATACTGGTAGATCAAGGGAAGGCTGTACACATAGTTTACCTAGTTTTTAGCAAAGTATTTGACAATCTCTCAAGCTATCCTTTTGGACAAGATGGAGAGATGTGTTAGATGACAATAATTATTATAGCAGGAATTTCTCTTGTGCTTTAAATTTCGCAAACCACTTTTACATAAATGATCTCATATAATTCCCGTTAGAATCAGTATGACAAGTTAGTAGAGTATTGGGTAGAGCATGGGGACTTGGTTTGGAATCTCACCTTGGAGACTTATTAGCCGTAAGATTTTCGGCCAGCCACTTAACTTTTGATCCTGTTCCCTCATCTTTAAAACAGGGAAAACGTTTTCACAGTGTTGATGTGAAGAAATCACTTTACAAACCTTATAGCAATATGAGAAGTATGCTATTTTGAAATACAGAATAGCCTTTTCATATAGAGAAGAGAAACCAAGGATCAGCCCGGCTAAGTGACTTGACCAAGATCACATAGGAAGTATCAGACACAGGTCTCTCCTGTTCTATAACTTTATACTAGATCATGCTTCCTCCCCACAGTTAGATAGATTGGCAACTAGGAGAATGGCTAAACCCCAAGCAGTGTGAGAAGTATGTGTGGCATGACAGCTATCTTCAAGTATTTGAAGAGCTGTCTGTCCTTTGAGAGAAGGATTAGGTTTGTTCTGCTTAGCTGTAGAGGAGCAGAATAGGAAGAATTGGTAGCAGCTGCTCAGAGGCAGAATTGGGTTTGATATAAGGAAAAAAGCACTTATCAATAATTAGCAAAAGATCTGTCAATAATGAAATGAGGACTCGCCCATACAAAGATATTCCTAACATCCCTTTTTACTGTAGCAAAAGTGGGTACCCATCAATTAGTGAATACTGGCTGAACATATTGTGATACATGGATGTAACAGAATGCTATTGGCCAGTAAGTAAAGACAAATATGAAGGATTCAGAGAAACTTGGGAAAATGTGCATGAACTGATGTAGAGAAAGTTGAGAGCCAGGAGAATTCTTTCCATGATGACCACAGTAATGTAAAAACAAACAAACAAAAAACAAAACCAATTACGAAAGATGTCATATCTCTGATCAGCACAGAGACCAATCATGACTTTAGAGGACCAATGATGAAATATGCCTATTTCTTCTTGGCATATAGGCTATAGACTAGAGGTACAGAATAAGGCACACATTTTAAAATGTGGCCAGAGGTTTTTTGTTTTGGTTTTGGTTTTTTGCTGGACTAAACTTATTTGTTCAGGGAGGTAGTGAAAGTGTTCTACTGGAGGTAATAAGTTAGTAGGTAGTGATAGAGATTAAGAAAAAAGAACAAAAGAACCTCGAAAAAAACATTAGAAATACACAGAAGAAACAAAGTATTAAGTTTACATGAAGCAATTTTGTTACTACCTTGTTAAGTTTAATGTGCAATTTAATAAATTGTAAATACCAAGTTCACAGATCCATGTATAATCTTTCTTTTTATTCTTGATATATTAAAAAGTTTGCATTTGTTAATGATTAAGTTCATAATTTTTTAAAAATCGTTTTTTAAAAAAGGATTAGCTGTCTTAGCAGTGGTTTCCTCCTACAAGCAAAGGCCTGGTAACTACATATTAAAGATATTGCAGAGGAGGTTGAAAAGGATTGTAAACTTCTTGAGAGCAAAGACTATTTCACTTTAGTCTTTATGTCCTCAGTACCTACCACAGGTTGTGGCATATAGCAGATGCTTAATAAATGCTTGTTTGTTGACTGACCAATTCTAGTTCAGGTATGTTATATGAGTTTCCTTCCAACTGGGATATTCTGTCATTTTGTGAATGAATGACCAGGATGAATGCCTATATAAATTCTCATTCCCTCCCCAAAAGGTTTTCATGATTTCTTCAATTAAGCAACAAGTATTGACTAAATACTTAATATTTGCCATGAACTTTGCTAGGTCCTAGGAATCAAAAAAAAATGTGATGGAGGTCTAGTTCACGAACAGATTCCAACAGTTTGTTCAGATGGCATCTCTACATATGGCATACATGAGGGAGATAACTTCTGAAGAATTTTGATGATAATTAAGGGAAATGCCTTGGAGAGACTGTGAGCATGCATGGACATTCAGTAACTACTTCTAATGGGATGGTCATTTGGCGAAGAGTAGTCTTTTTCTATTGGTTGTACAACTGGAACTGTCAGAGCTTTAATTTTAAAAAGGCTTGAGTAAGTTGTGGCTGTTTCATTACTGCATTCCTCTCTGGAAGAGAAAGGAGACTACTTCATTCATAGCATCTGATAAAAGACTATGCTTTAAGGTAAAAGCCTTGAGGCTTTCTTCCCCCTCTAAGGCCATATGGCTTCCTAAAAAGGGGACATTCTGGGACTTTTCATTCTTTTTTTTTTTCTGTTCCAGGTGCACACAGCTGAGATTCCAATGTGGATGGAAGAGCAAGCCCCAGGAATTTGGGAGTTGGAATTAAGGTTGGGTGATACAGCCAGCCCAGTATTAATGCCATGAGAAGGAAGGATCTTTGAGACTTCTGCCAATCAGAAGATCTCATCAAGATTTTGAATTTGAATTTGTTGGGACCAATGGTGTCTGGGAACTGAGCTAAGTCAGGACGTGTAGCTTCCCCAGGTCTAGAGAGAAACCATATGTGGCTTATAGCTGGGGGTGTTTCTGCTTCTACTGCCTGGCAGGTGGAGGAGGGAAGAATTTGAGAGTTAGAAGTGACCATCAAGTCCAATTCACACCTGGAAAGAATCCCCTCTATAGCATCTTGGACAAGTGGTCTTCTGACCTTTGCATAAAGACCTCTAATGAATGGTAGAGCCCAGTACCTCCTCGGGTAACACATTCCACTTTGATATAACTCATACTTAGGAAGCTTTTCTCCATATAGTGCTTAGATTTCCCTCTTACAATTTCTACCCCCTTCTTCCTACTCCTGCTCTGGGGCCAAAATGATGCATTCCTGGCATCCTGTTAGTTGCGGTGTTTTGGTGGGAAAATGCACTTTGAGTTCCAAGCAACCAATTTATAAATTAACTTTTGGAACATTAAAAAGAGAATTGAACTTGAAATCAAAGGACCATAGATTTAGTGCTTTAAAAAGGACCTCAGAGGCAAATGGGGTTTAAATTTTGAATCTGCTACCAATATTTCATCTCTCCAGCCCTCAGTTTCCTCATGTGTAAAATAAGAAGCTCAAATTAGATAACTTCTAAGGTCTCCTTCCATTCTGAATCTATGATTTTATGATCTCTACAATTCCTTCCCATTGTGATCCTATGAACCTATTATTAAGTTAACCTGAATGGCAAATACAGACTTACCCTTAAACTATTCTGGAGTACCTACCTAGTGTGACTTTCACTCAACGAGAACTTTATCTCATCCAGTTTGCAAGCAGGTACTAGTTTTAAAGCAGGCTGGAAAGAAGATAAAGGTGAGAATTGTTTGCTCACCACCAAATAGCAGCAGATGATTATCACCCTAGAAAACATTACTGCTCTGTAAAAGCAAAGTTCAGAAACACTTGAACTCCAGACCCTTTAAAGGTGCTATTCTAGGCCCCTTAAAGAGAAGAAATTTTGGAAGGGTGCTAAAGCAAACCAAGTTGGAGATCCAAAACCTCCATGGGAAAGAAAGAAACTGACTCCATCTCTCAACAAGTCTTTAAAAGCAAACCAGCCTGTCCTCCAGCAGATCATTCATCCCAAATGGCTAGGAGTGCTATTCCTACAGAGTGGAGAAGCTCTGTGAAATTCTGCAAATCCCTTAATCCATTTAGAAACCCCTCCCCCAGCCAAATTAGAAGAAATTAATTTTTGTCATGAAAATTGCAGCCCAGCCCTAGAAGTCTCATTCAGCCCCAGTAGGACAGAATGCAAGAATCCTGGTGTGCTCTTTAGAAAAAGAAAACAAAACAACAGATACCACAACTTCTAAAAAGCCAATCTTGCTAGCTAGAGTCTCAACTCAAATTATCACCCTCCCACTCCCATGCAAGGGAGCACCCTTGATTGGAGATTGTATACCTTCCTTATCCATTTTGCCTTCTCCTCAGTACCTTTACTCTTCAGTCTATTCTTGCATTTTTTTTTAAACTACAATCACCAACCTACAAGAGTAGTTTTTATAACTTTTTTCCCTCAGTGGCTCACCCTTCAGCCTAATATAGACATTTACCAGCTTCTTATTAGAAAGTTTTCTAGTAGTAAAAGCAAACATTTCTATAGCCTACAGACCACTTCATATACACTGTCTTTCGGTCCTCACAACCACCTCAAGACATAGGCCCCATACATGGAATAATACAGGTATTATTCCAGATTTAGAGATGGGGAAACAGGTTAAGTAACTTGTCCAGGTTTACACTTCCAGCAAGTGTCAGCAGTGCAATTCAAACCAGAATTCTTTCCACTAATCCACAACTCCAAGTCACAATTTTAAGAAATTAAATGTAAATTATTAACAACCTACTTTTATCCAGTTCCAAATCTGAAACCTGTTTTGATGGGAAAACAATGTAATAATTTCACTATTTCTTAATATATTTTAACAAACATTATAGTTTAAATGATTATTACAAGTACTCTAGCAAGTAAGGAAAAAAACCACTGAGTTGCTGAGAACAGTGTAATCACAGACAAAAATAGCAAGAGAACACTGTCCTACTGATTTATGGACAGACGCCCAAGTAGGTAAATTATTCTTAGGGAACTAGTCCTGAATTTGAATTTTATTTCACAGCCTAATATAAAAAGTTCAAAGATCTGCTTTTATAAATGCCAGTAAGTTTAGAAGTTTTCATCTCGCAATTCAGAAGAAAAAGACACAGGATATGTTTTCTCTCTAATAATAAATTTAACGGAAAGCAGGAAGAGAACCTCTTTACATTCTTTTTTTTTTAATTTTAAGAACAAATCCTTTAGAAACACGTCAGTGGTGCCAACTTTCACTTAACAGCCTGGTTTAGTCACATAAATAATTTGGCAAAGAAACTGAGGCACAAAGGAATTGTGTGATTGGCTCACAATAAATAACACAGGAAGTCAGCAGTCGACTCAGAGGATAGTCTTACTGATTTCCTGGTGCCCAGTTCACAGTGTACCTCCAGTCTTTAGCTTGAGACAGAAATTAGAGAGCGACTGGGAAAAAATAGTGTAAATCAAATTACAATTTTGCCTGTGCATCATTAAAGACAGACATTTGCTATGTTTCTTCATATACTCTAAATGTGAATTCTTGTTCTGAAGATGACTGGTGTACTTTGTTCCTCTGAAAAAGAAAAAGCTTTATGCACCCCCACTCCCCACCCCCAAATGGGGCTTTCACCTGCTACTAATTTTCTTCCTGGTTACAAAGGCTTTTGTTTGTTTGAACAAAGAGAAATAGGAGCTATTAGTAGCTGTTTACATTATAGGAATGAGGGCACAGATGGGTGAGGGAAAGAAACCTACATTAATGAGCAAGGGAACGTTGATTATTGTGAAATTGCAACCACTTAAAAAAGATGGATGAATTTTGATTATCTTTGCATGCAACCAGAGCTACTATTATTTCTTATCAATTCCTAAAACCCCATGACGTACCTGAAGCTGGTAGAGCTCACTCAGAGGAAAAAGAAGTCCCTGCCCTGCATCATAACATTTAGGTTAAATGTGGGTGCCACGTTAAGTCTACTATTAAACACTCTCGACATTCTAGACCAGGCCGTCCAATATTGCTATTATCTTGTTCTAAATCATTTGAACTGAATTAAATATACACAACCATGTTCCTCCATTTTCAGGACTCTGGCCTCATGATAAATATATCATGGGAACGTATGTGTTTTTATAGTATGTAAATAGAGTAGGTACCCTATCAGCAGCACAGATAAGGCACTCGATAATATTTGTCGAATGAACGAATAAATGAATGAATTTCACTTCTAAGCATGGTTCTAGTGGGTTTCTGAAAATAATTCTCTTTCCACCTCAGTGATTCCAAAGACTGCTGTAAGTACTGTCTGTGTATGACCTGGAGCTGAAAAGTTTGCAGCCCTTGTAGATTTTTTCTTCATCCCCTTCCTTTCTTAAGAGACCAAAGAATTAAGTAGGGTAGTCAGGATCTAGAACATTTTTTGATTAAGGAAAATAAAGCAAACAGTAAGAACAGAAAAAGATCAAATCATGTGACAGCCTTTCCACTGCTTCTCAGATCGGCCTCTACTTGCTGCCACCCACTAATTTGTCAATAGATTGCATCATGTGCCTGTTTCAAACCCAGAGGACAAGTTACACTAGTAAGACTATTTTTTTTAAATCTTTAGAGCTCAAGAGAGGAAAATGAGGTTAATACATACATATATACATATACATACGCATACATACATAAGTTTTATGTATGTATGTTTTATGTATCAGACAGTACTCTGGTTTTTAATGTTTTAAATTTAATATATTATGATAGTGCTAAAGGAAGACATAATTTGTTAGCCAGAGGTTATGGCTCATTGAAACAGCAAAGGGGAGGGGGAGGAGAGGCTTGTTAGACTAATTCAGCTCACGTGGGAATCGGTGTTTACCATCTAACAGCTCTCGTGGAAATGCACAAAATTTTCAAAGTAGAAAAAAATAATAACGAACACTGAACTAAAGAAGCAGCTCTTTTCTGTACTCTCTTGAATAGAGGGGGGAAAATCTACATTTCAAAGGAATATTTTCTTACATATGGAAATACTTATTTTCTAGCTACTGAAGATCTGCCAGCGAGTATTAAGGAATATCATGTTTAGAGCTTCAGGAGCAAATTGCTTCTGCATACATTGGGTTGAGTTCATGGGCTCTGTGGTGCTCTGTACAGATCTGGTAGTTGGTTCAGGGGTATTTTGTTTTTTAATCACCTTCCAAACTCCAGAATGGCAGTATCTCTGTCTGTTCTGGGGCACTGATGTTTAATATTGAGTATTTATTGTTTAATTATTGAGTGCCTACAATGAACCAGGTACTGGCAGGAGGCAGGGGAAAAAATAGATGTGGCAACAATCCATTTCCATCCTATTAAAGCCTGCAGGAAACAGGTTTGAGAGATTAGGTGTAAAATGACCAGGGTGAGAAGGCGCCTTTAAGAATGAGCTTCAGAAGCAGTGGATTAGTTTAAGACTTTCTACTATCCTGACCTGGGCAACACCTTAAACTGAAAGGGACTTGGCTTTTCCTTTTACAAAAACTACTTAAATTGCACAGCACTTGGAAATCACCTCCTCTTGAGTCCAGTGGTCCATGTTCCCAACCAAAAGAAAGAGAAAGCTCCTCTGTCTGTCTGCTTCTGTCTCTGTCTCCCTCCCTCTCCCCCCACCCCTTCCCCTAAACCCTTTTGCTGTAGTGACCTTTTTTCAAAAAACAAAACAACAACAACAAAACCTTAAAAATGTTCAACTTTGGAACAAGTTCTGGGAAGGCTGAAGCCATTTTATAAAGTTTTTCTCAACAGGACCTTAAAAGTCAGTCTCTACCCTGGTGAGCTGAGAGGTAATCACAAGGTAACCCCTCCTTGCGTTTTATTGCTAAATAACTTCTTGCCACAGGGTTTTGGGGAGGTGTCTGCCAACACAAGGTTAAACGTACTTGCATTTAATTAAAGGCGAATAAAGGAAGAGAAAGCTGCTACTGGTTTTGCCACATGCCTTCCAGGAAATCTTAGCAAGATAAAGAAATGTAAGGACAGTGTCCGTGGCGAGCCAGCAAGGGGCGCTCCAGCCCCCGCAGCAAAGAGGAAGCAGCTACTAGCAATTCTGTTTCAGTTGTAGTTGTTAGGGTGGAAAAGGACGGGGTAGGGAGAGAGGGGGAGAAGGGGTGGGAAGGGAGGGGCTGCGGCTTGGAAGAGGGAGAAGTCTGAGTTATGGGGATTGATGGGGAGAAGATGGTGCAAATGCTTTGGGGAAAACGGGCCTCAGAGACTAAAACAACATAGAAAGGCTGACAGTTGAAAGCCCAGAGTTCTCCTCTGTCAGGTCTTTTCAAAGACTATTACTTCTGGTGTGTACAGAAGAACATTTTCAGTGAGCAACTTTGCCCAAATTCACATTTCCCCATCAGTTAGGATTCTTCACAAACAGGATATGAAATGGGTGGTAGGCAGGAGTCAAACATAAGAACTTGGTGAATTTCACACCAGGCAAGTTCATTCAAAAGCATATTTAGTTTGTCTTTTTTTTTTTGTTAAGAGGGAGAGAATGAGAGGACAAACCAGAAAGTCCTGATGGAAAAGCACCTTACAGTTCTAGCTGAAATCCCACTTCCTTTGTTCAGGCTTTTCTCTCCACTCCCCCAAATCCATAGCCACTTGCAAGTTGGTGACCTCATTCGAACTGCTCTAAAGTGAGTAGGTGAAACTGTAGCCAGAGGCAGACAAGAAAACAGACACTTCCTTCTGCACAGAGGAATTTGTGTGCACACAAAGAGAATATGGAGGCTTAGCGTGTTGTTTTGTTTTATTTTGTTGTTTTATTCTTTTTTCTGAGAAATACCATAAAAGATTTTTGTTAGCCCGGAACACTATATCATACTCCAACGAAGGTCGTTGTGTTGTTTTTTTTTTTAAAGAAAGATTTGGGAAAGATTTGTCACATTAACATCTGGGTATTCTCTCCCAACAGCACCATGGAAAACCAAAACCCCTCGGAGAGCTACACAGAAGTACAAAGTAGCATACAAATAAATCTCTGCCTTTTCTGCCACTCTGCTAGTATCTTGACTGAGCCACTTACATATTATAAGGCTGGTATAAATAATTAAGCAAAAGTTTGGCCAAAGAGATGCGAACAGACCTGCTGATTTTAGATAAGAATAACTGATTAATCTAAAGAAAGTACTAAACTAACTCAAAAGGATATTGAGCAACACTTAACACCAGGCCAGAGAAAACGGAGGGAAAACAGAAAAAGCCTTTCATCCCAATCTGCTCTGAACTGAAAATTCACAAATTGAAAATAGGCTTCTTGGGAAGTCAGTGGAAGACACAAACGTAAATTGGCATAACCATAATCTTGGGGATGTTGTTGCTCTTATCTGGGTAGAATTACAGAGAGCAGATTGCTCCTGGCAGCTGAGATACAGCAACCCCTATCCCCACCCCCCAGGATATCGCTGGTTAGTAAGCCCAGAGATTCAGAGTGGAAGGGAACTTTACAAATCACCCACCATCTAATGCAACCCACTTATTTCACAGATGAAGAAACTGTTTCTTGATTAAGTTCATAATTAAAAAAAAGAAACAGAAACAGGTCTAAGAGGTTGTTGCCTAAAGAACAAGACTGGTTGAACATTTCTAGCTTATCTTGATCAGAAATTCAGCTCTCTCTTTCATTTTTTTCTTCAGTGCCCCAGTGGACCAGAGATTTCTTCCCCTTTCTCACCATGGTTGGGAAAGATCTGAATGCAGTGATTATGACATATTTGATGCATATTTTTTAGATAAAAGTTTTATTTTTAGATGGTAGCACAAAACTGTAAGTGTTGCTAATGAACCGGGACTTTTGAGAGAAGTTGGAATCTTGGAAAACGAAACAAACATTTATTATTTATATTCAGAGAAAAATTAGGGCTAACTAGATTTTCCCAAGGGCCTACATCATACCTTGGCAGTATTTATTGCAACTTAGTGCTTAAATTTGTTTAGGCCACTGGGGTAACAAGTAGAGGTTCGCTAAAGCAATACATAACTAGCAGATCATCCTGAGCCTCCTAAAGGAAATGTCTTAAGCATGGGTACTATTGTGATGTAAACATTACCATTCTTTTAATTGGCAGCTTCTCAGAAAAATTAGGCATTACCTGAAAAGGCGTCCTAAACATTAAACATTTCATTTTATACTTCTGGGTAAAAAGGGATTTTAGTTTATTATAGGATCAGAGTTTTAGAGCTGGAAGGAACCTTGGAGATCATTAACCACCTTGTTTTACACTTGTACAATTCTGCTTTGCACAGAGCTTGTGCCTCCCTAAGGTCACATAGGTAGAAAATAACCAGGATTCCAATCCATATCCTCTGGCTCCGTATTCTAGCCCCCCTTTTCTTACACTACACTATCTTCTTGTGTTTAACAGCTGCATGTGTTTACACAGCTATATATATATGTGTATATATATATGTGTGTATATATGTGTATATACGCACATACATATATACATATATATGTATGTATATACACACATACACATGGAAAGAGATCAGGCCTTCAACCTGCCAGTCAGGGAGACCTGGTTTCAAATTCCGATTCTGACACATAAAGGCTATATTACCTTGGGCAAGTTACTTAACCTTGTCCTGGAAATTGTCTAAGATTGTAAATTGCAAGGCAGGTTTCCTCACTGGGAATTCCCCAAACCAATGAAAGCACAGTCCACATACAAAAACAAACCAAAAATATTTTCACAATCAGCAGTATCCCTCTCTTCCTATCCCTAGTTGTCATCTCCTGAGGTTCCATTTAAGTTCCAGCTCCCTCACAAACCCTTCCCTCATCACTGCCAATGGAAACTATTTCTTCTTTAATGAATCTTATAGTACTTTGTACTCTTATGCTATTATATTCTAATGTGTATTATAATTATATGATGGGGTGGGTCAGCTTTTCCTGTTTGTTGATGATGCAATTATTTCATTAAAATACTAGGAGTTCACAATTAGATCCATGGCTATTCAAAAGAGATCAGCCCAGCAAACCAAACAGGAAAACCAAATGACTAAAGCATAACTATTGCCCAGAGTATGGCATGTAGTTGGATGGATGGGCAATGTAATTAGCCCAAAAAGTACCTGCAAATGTGCAGTGGATTGGGCCCAGAACTGATTAAGATGAAAAGAACAGGTTGAATTGCATTTGGGAGATAGGGTAGTATTATCAAGGATCTTAATCTGTTCCTTCATTTAATTTTTTTTATCAGTATTTTTCTAATGATACAGCATGTCTATAAATCACAATCCTGTAAGAATCAAAATTGTAGGTCATCCAAAAGGCAACAATTAGAGACACTACAGACATGAATAGAGGGCAGATTATTACCAATGATGACCTCGTTGTGGGAAGTGGCATCAAATATATTATCAAAGAAATGTATAATTGCAGAAGGTGGGCCCATCATATCATGAGAATGAGTAGGAGCAATAGGTTTCACTGGCATATATGGAATGTATAAGGCATAGCAACGGTGCTTAACCTTTTTTTGTATCATAGACCCCATTATGCACCCCTTCTCAGAATCATGTTTAAATGTATCATGTATAATATATAAGATTACAAAGGAAATCTAATTTTTTCCCTAAGTTCAAGGACCCTTTAAAATCTGTCATCAGAACCCTTGAGGAGGCCATGGATCCTAGGTTAAGAACCTCTGACCTAGAAGAAGGCATCGAGCATATTGAATGAATGAATGAAAAATAAAAACCATTCATTAAGCATTTATTATGAACCAAGCACATAATAATACAGACAAGTATTAGGGATACAAATAGAAAAAACAAGACAGTCCCTGCCTTCAAGGAGCTTATACGCTAATTGCACAAGATGATACATAAAAGATAGTGCATATGCATGGTGAATGAAAAGGTTCAGAAATCTATAACCGAAGATACTGGATGAATGGCAAGGTCTTAGGGTCCTTGGGTTCCATCAGTAGGTCAGATGATAGTGCTGGGAGTCTAAGGGTATAGAGGCTAGGCAAATGGTAAGGCCTAGAGCACCTTAGGAGGCAGTGGCAGTTCAGATGATTAGGCCTAGTGGGTTGCTATTTTCCCTTAATGAATAGAGTTGGTGACTTCCATTTTAGCAAAGCCTGATAAACAGTCAAGTAGCTAGATGGGCTCTGGGCACCAGAGGGAGAGGGTGCCACAGGTGGCGGCATGTCTTATCTCTTGACTGGTCTAGATTGGGCAAATCCTCCATGTACTTGCATTAATAAGGAGGGTACCATATCAATGAGGTAAAAGGTCTATTAAAGTATATGATCCCACATAAAGAATTTAAGGAAAGGCAAGGCTAAGAATTACATGGCACAAGAGAGCATGGAACATTTTTGATCTATACCAGATGAGATCATGGAGCAATCAAAATATTAAAATATGAGTATTTTATGTCCTCTACTAGACATAAGCTCATCATGAGGGCAGAAACTATGTCTCATTTATACAAAGCTCTTCTAGTATCTAGCATGATACATATCCTATGTACATAGTAGGCATTTAATCTTTTTTATTTTGTAAAATGGACGAAAGACACTGACTTATGCACATATTGATAGATGTTTAATAAATGCTACTTAAATTTAATTTAGTTTGACAACAAGCATTGATTATTAAGCATTTACTATTTACAAGGCATGCTGCCAAGCTCTGGAGCTACAAAGAAAGGCAAAAACACAGTCCCTGCTCTGGAGGAGCTCGCATTTCAATGGAGGAGATGAAATGCAAATAAATTAAACTAAAACTGTAACTATAGGTATACACATGCACACAAGATATATAGAAAGTAGATGTGTTTAATGAGTTAAGTGGGGCTCGTTATCTTCCAAGACAGCCCATTCCACTTTTGTATACTTCTTATTGTGGGAAAATTTTAAGGTCTCCGAGGCCTGGCTATCATTTAACCTCTGTCTTGTTAGAACTAAGCACAGTGCTTTGCACATTTGAGATGGGGTGCTGAACCTGACCTGTGATTTTATTTGTGTAGGAAATCTTTGAAGCTTATCATCTTAGAGAGTAGCCTAGAACATTGAGAAGTTAAATGCCTTGTCCAGGGTCAAGCAGCCAGAATGTGTCAGGAGGTAGGATGTGAACTCAGGTCTTCCTGTTTCTAAAACCTTCTAACAGCTACATGACGTTCTTTCTCAGCTTTGTACACAACTGATGCTTAGTAACTGCTTGGTAAATTGGATTGGCTCAAATCTAAAAGGTCTTTTTGTAACTTCTACTCTTTGTTCCTAATTCTGCCATCTGGGACTAAGCAGAATGTCTAATCCCTCTTCTTCATGACAATCCTTTAAGTACTTGAAGACAGCTATAGTGTGTTCCCTGTCTTGTTTTGTCCTACCTTTTCTTCTTTAAGCAAAACATACCTACTTCCTTTAAGTGACCCTAATATAGCATTATTTTGAGGCCATTAGTCACCTTGGTTAGCTTCCATTGATGTTCCCGATATGTTCTCCATCGAATGTGATGACCCAGAACTGAGGACGAGACTCCTAATGTGGCCTTTCAGAGCAGTGTCTAGCTGGATTCTCACATCCCTGGAAACTATGCCTCTCTAAACTCACATCAGCTGTCCTGGTTGCTGTTGATTCATTCTATTTCCATTGATTCACTATTGATTCATATTCAGTTCACTAGAATTCTGAGATCTGTTCCCAATGAACTGCCATTTTGCCATATCTGCCCCATCTTATATTTGGTAAGTTGCTTTTTAAACCCAAGGTTAAGACTTTACATTTATCACTATTAAATTTCATTAAATTAGATACAGTACCCCAGGCTGAGACCTTTTTGTATTGGAACCCACTGTGCCAGCTGCCTATTTCAGTCTCTGTAGGAATTACACTGCTTTTCTTTAAGTCTCAATAATTCCATGGGCTTCCCAATACCCCCTCTCAGACTTCTTTAATGTTATCCACATATCTAAGTATTCTTTGGTTACTTATCACTTAGAGAGCTATCACTTACCTAGGCATTTCCTATTTGAGAGAAACTATGAATCTTAGATTCTTTTTGGAATTTTGGCAAACGATACTTGCAGCCTTTCTACCCTGATCTTACTACAGCTGGTTTCAAATCAGCTTTCAGATTTGTAGGGAGGCTGAGTAGTCTAGTAGGGAAAATCCTGGCTAGGAAGGCAAAGAATCTGGATTGGAACCATGCTATTTACTCTGTGGTTTGGGGCAAGTCATTTAACCTTGCTAAATTTCAATTTTCTTGTCTATAAAATGAGGGGGTGGCACAAGGTGATTTCTGAGGTCATTTGCATCTCTATATCTGTAATTTTATGAGCCTACATCCCTGTTTATCTGCCCTTCAAAGAGCCAACCATTGGCCTTGTTCTTATTTCTTACAACAGGCCTTTACCCAATCTTGCAGGTCTGTCTGGATTCCTGGTCCCTGATTCCCAAGCTCTAGGTGATTTCAATGACAACCAAACACAAGTTATGACTAATGCTATCTCTCAATAGCTTCTTAAAGAGCTTGGATGTCATGGAGAGACACGTTGGAAACCAACAATTAAGCAGCTGAACCTCTAAGGATTGGTATGTTAAAATGGGTTTTGACTTAGAGTACTGCCCACTTGGAAGATCATGGCAGTGACTTAGCGTTAGCTATTATTATTATTATTACTTAGAACAAAGTAAAATGCAATGAAAACACTCATCCATTGATGCCAGTTGCTTACTTCTTTGGTCACCTTTCAGCAAGAAATGAATGTGGCACTCAATGTATCTGAACAACAGGATGAATTTCTTCCACTTCTGAGTAGATTAAAGAATAGATATCATACTAGACAAATTAATTCCTAGACAACCATGAGAACAACCACCACAATGGTTTAGGGAAATGAGCATAGGATTTAGAGTCAGATGACCTGGGTTCAAATTATGAACCTGCTAGCTATTGACTGTGTGACTTAATAATGGTGTAACTTCTTTACTAACTGTGGGACTAGAATTCCTCTTGCATCTCTGGGCTCCATTTTCTTAAATTATAAAATGAGAGGCTTTGACTAAACAATTGCTTAAGACTCCAGCTCTAAATCCCATGATCTCTAATTTGTTTTTTATAGAATCTGAAGAGAAGCCAATATAAATAATTAAGTTATTATAATAATATGAATTTAATTCCAAATGATTTTTTTTCCTTTTAAAATAGAGGATCATGAGTTCTACAGAGTACCCAAAAGAAATCTCTGTACTATATCATGCTGGATAATTCAGCTTTTTGGAATTCTTTTATGAGACAGCTAGAACCAGAGAACAAACTTGAGACTGAAGGATCTAAAATTACTTTTCAAGGGTAATATGACAAGTTAATGACAGAGCCTAGACTTGAATCTAGGTCTCTTAATTCTCCAAGTTGGAAATCTTTGTACTACACCAGGCTGAATTTCCAATTGAGCATTATTGAAAAAGTGGTATGTGCTACAATTTTTATTCATATATAGATATGAAGACTTTCTGCACTATTAGTTTTCATTTGTTTGCTCATTTAAATTCCAGGATTTCAGAAGATGGCATCAGATTTGTAGACCTCAAAGACCTTCAAATTTTGAGGAATTTAAAGGGTGGGATTTAGCAAAACAAACTCTATGTTATCAGATATCAGATACAAATAGCCCAATGAAGTTCTTGGTTTTTGGGGGGACTTTGGAGGGGGGAAGACAGTGCAATTGGGGTTAAGTGACTTACCCAAGGTCACACAGCTAGTAAGCATGTCAAGTGTCTGAGTTCGGACTTGAACTCAGGTCCTCCTGACTCCAGGGCCGGTGCTCTACTCACTGTGTCACCTAGCTGCCCCTCAATGAAGTTCTTTTTTTCTCTTTATGGGATAACTGTATTGGTCCAACAAGCCAAATGAAAAAATAATGCCTATCTTTGGGAATACATGCCCTTCCAGCCCTACAATTCAGGTGAGAGTGAGTATGGGCACACACACACTCACACACACACACACACACACACACACACACAATATCATTCTTCTTCTCTTCTTCCTATTTTAAGGGAAAACAATTTTTAAAGGTTAATTCACTGTCTTTTCTCAGCATTTTAAGTTACTAGAGAAGGAGTTCTTCCCCCCACCCACCCCCATATTAGTCATGTTGTAAAAGAAGAAACAGGCCAAAAGAAAAGAATCACAAAAAAAGGAAGTGAAAATAGTATGCTTCAATCTGTATTCAGATTCCATCAGTTCTTTCTCTGGATATGGATAACATTTTCCATTATGAGTCCTTTGGAATTATCTTAGATCATTGTATTGCTGAGAAGAGCTAAATCGTTCATGGTTTATCACTGCACAATGTTGCTGATACAACATCCAATGTTCTCCTGTTCACTCCACTTTGCATTAGTACATGTAAGCCTTTCCAGGTTTTTCTGAAATCTGCCTGCTTGTCATATCTTATAGCACAACAATATTTCATAACATTCATATACCACAACTTGTTGTAATAACAATGTTACTTGAAGATACTGTGGAGGTGTAAGGACAATAACACCAACACACAGGAGGGCTGCTAGCACAGGTTCTTTGATCTACTTTTCTAAAGGAAAGCAACTTTAAGGGGTTATCAATCTTACTTTGATTGAACATACATATGCCATTCGCCTAGTTCGGGGGAATAAGTAAATACCCTGAACTTCAGAGCAAATACAAACACAGCAAATAACACAAATCAGCAGACGGGTTGCTAACTGTCTGACCATAGCAATATAAACATAGTTACCAGAGAGAGAGAGAAGCACTAACATCTGGATTTTCAAAGCCAGGGGACTCCTTAACGGTTACACAAAGTCTCATCTGGCCAAATCACACGAACACTTCCAATGGGTGAGCCCTGAAGCAAAATGCTAACCTCAGAGTATACATACACTTCTTCAGGGTCAGCCCACGAGGGGGTCACAACCATGTGACTCTAACTCATGTGACCTAGGCTTTCTTGTGACTCAAGCATGTCTTCAAAGACTCAATTCAAACAAAGGCAAAACTCAATCAAAGGCGCTTGACTGCCTTAGTACTGAGAAGCACTACAAAAGAAAAAACAGTAAAAAGTCCCACTTTGCTTGCCATTACACTTGTTTGGCCATTCCCCAATTGATAAGCAAGCATTCCCTCAGTTTCCAATTCTTTGCCACCACAAAAGGAGCTGCTATAACTATTTTTGTACATGTAGTTCATTTTCCTTTTTGGGGATCTTGACATAGACCTAGTAGTGGTATTGTAGGTTCAAAGGGTATGCACAGTTTGATTGCCCTTAGGCCTAGTTCCAAATTGCTCTCCAGAATGGTTGGATCACTTCACAACTCCACCAACAGTGCATTAGTGTCCCAGTTTTCCCATGTCCTCTCTAACATTTATTATTTCTATTTTCTGTCATAGTAACCGATCTGATAGGTGTGAGATGGTACCTGAGAGCTGTTTTAATTTGCATTTCTCTAATTAATGGTGATCTAGAGCATTTCTTCATATGACTACAGTTTTGATTTCTTCATCTGAAAGCTACCTGTTCATATCCTTTGACCATTTATCAACTGTGGAATGACTTGTATTCTTATAAATTTGATTCAGTTCTCTATATGTTTGAGAAATGAAGCCTTTATCAGAAACACTTGCTGTAAAGATTGTTTCTCAGCTTCTTGTTTTTCTTCTAATCTTGGTTGGGTTGGTTTTGTTTGTATAAAACCTTTTTAATTTGATATAATCAAAATTATCCATTTTACATTTTATAATGCTCTCTCATTTGATCATAAATTTGTCCCTTTAGAGTAAGAATTCTTAACTTCTCCTGGGTGTTATAGACAACCTGATAAGTATTACAAATCCTATGGATTTCTTCTTGAAAAAATGTTTGTTGCCTACATTGTAATGGAAGGAAATGTTAAATTTCAGTTAGAAGGTAGTGAAAATAAATACATGTTGCCATTGTTTTTACCACATATGTTAACAAAACCCCTGAAATCCAGTTTAAGGACTAGTATAATATAGTATGACACCATTCATTACTGTCCCCTTCTTCCTCCTTTTTTCCATTTCCTTCTCTCTCCCTTTTATTTTATCACTGCCTCCTTCTTTCTCTGATTCATCTCTTCTTCTATTTTCCTCTCATGAAAGCAACAGAGGGAGAGAGGGAATGACACACAGAGTTAGCAATCATTAATACAAATTGGAATATTTGATTCAATGGCTTTGCCTCTTTTTCTCTATTTGCTGTAATACCCCAAACTTTTTGATAGCTAAGATGACTAGAAATTCTATTTGTATAATCTTGTTATTATTATCACTTTGTGAATTTCTTAATCATTTTCCCCCCAGAGAGTGCCATTTTTTATATTTTGCAAATAATGGAGATTGGGCATGAGGGGAAAGAGGGACATCATCATAGGATAACAGAATTCCTGGGCTAGTAGGATTTTCAGAGATCATGTATTTTGACATCCCCATTTTATAGATGGTAAAACTTTGGTCCAGAGTAGTTCAGTGACTTTGTCCACATAGGTAGTAAATAGCAGAATAAGGATTTGAACTCATGTCTTTCAATCCTAAATCCAGGTAGAAAGCTCCATGTTTCCCTTGGACATCTAGATACTTGAAGGTTTTCTCCTCCATCCCTCCCTTCTTGGATCTGTCTTCCCTGATCTGTTATGCTGCTTCCCTCCTTTCTCATCCTCAGTTCTAACATCCTCCCCTTCAATCTACCTGGACCTGTTTCCTCCATACTCTGTTCTCTATACTATACTTGCTTGTCCTTGTCATACTCCTGGACTACCTTACCTTCTTTACCGCCACTCAAATTTATTTTTCCTGTGTCCCTTCTCTTCAGGGTTGGTTTTTCTGTGCCTTTCACAGAGAAAACTAACTAATTTGTCAGGCTAAATCCATGTTAATTCAGTAATGAGGAGGGCTAGGAAGATTTACCTTTCTCTTTAATACTTTATGTACATTTTTCATCTATGATTTTGACTCCCAAAGTGACTAAAGTGACCTCTAAAGGTTAGGACTGTTAAACCAGGTAGAAGGAGAGAGTGGTAATGGGACAAGCTGATACTGGCCCTGTTAGGGCACAAAGAAGCCTGTGGGGATGCCCCTCAAATCAGATCCATCAAACAACAAGTGCTTTGTAAGTGCCTAGTATGTGCCTAGTACAAACCCAAGCAACGGGAGATACAAAGACAAATGTGGCAAAGTTCTTGCCTTCCAAGAGCTAACATTCTAACAGCTATATTAGTTGAGAAGAGTGAATGGGAAGGGGGTGCTTTAGTCATCTGAATGTTAATTTTATTCTCAATTCCAATTCACATATTAACAAAATGATGTGAAATTCTGTTCCTAATACCAGTATAATTCAATATTTTCTTAATTTTAGATTTCAGGATAAAAATCATACTCTGTTCCCCACCCTTGCCTGGGAAAATTACCATGGCTATAGATTAGCCAGAATGCAAGAACACCAGCTGCCATCTTATGCAATTTAGCATTGCCACATTAAATGACAAGAATTGGGTTGCATTTCCATTCCTTACATTAAAGGTTATAGCAATGTTGGTATTCAATACTGAGTACTTTTGATTAAAAAAAATCACCATGTTGTCATAATAATAATAATAATAATGATTCCATGGGAATCCCACAAAAAGAGGGCATACACAGTGAGAACACTTTTCTTGCATAATTTCCTCTTTCCTCTGACTCACAGCATTTTTCCCATGTGCGTAAGTGAAACGAAACACCTCTCATTACACACCCTGGGAGTATATAACTCCTAAAGAGAGTTGCCTGAGTGTTTACACATTAAACATGTGTATTCATTAAAAACAATGTTTGAAGCCAGAAATAACTTATGCATTGACAATTTACAAGGGGAGATTTGAACACCTATTTTTTTTTTTAGTTATTCACAAAAATGTCTTGTGGTTGCCATAGAAACTGGCATATCTAACGACAGAGCATTTTTCAGAGAAACCCACCAAGCCAGTTCTGGATTATTTTGGTAACTTAAAGACTTAGGAAGAAGTAGGAAAATTTGGGAGCCAGAGGTCAATGAACCCTGGTAAGCATTCCCTTTCAAGAGAAATGAGAGCTGAATGCCACAGGACATGCAAATGTGAAGTCAAAAACATTTGGCAAACACATCTTGGAGAAGACGTATCCTAAATTTGAAACTACTCTATGGGTCTGAGCTCTTTATTGCCACCACTCACAGAGGCCAGAAAAACACAGCATGAGTAGACAAGAAAGGCAGATATTCTGAATTGTGTCTCAGTTTGGCCTCTGTTCATTAATTCAAAGAAATGTATGTTTTAAAAGACCTGTTTTAAAAACTGCATTACTTAACTGCTTAACAAAATTAAACTGTAGGATTTTCTTGACGAAGTCACGTATAGAAGGTAACTTGGAATTAACAAAAGTGTAATAACTGAAAATTTTTTTCATCGTATTTTAGAATCGTCACAGTCTGTTCTCTGAAAACAAAGCACAAAATGCCTGGCAAGTGAAGACTTGAAGAAATTAAATACAAGGGGCATATACACAACGCTCTAAAAGATGTGAAAGAAATAACAGAAGAGCAGCTAGAAGGACATGAGACCCAGGGAATTTTACAGAGCCCTGTAATTTTGGAGGCCAAAGGATTAGCATCCACAAATTGGGACAATGGCTTAGCTTTACCCTGGGCTTCATTTAGAGCTGCTATCCTGATCATTCACTTCTTGGAATGAAATTAATAATAATTACAGTCATTATCATCACCATCTAATAGCTTTTTATTCACAGTAAATGTATCACCCACCCACTCCTCTACCTCCCCTGACACTTTTCACAATATCCCTGATTTTACTTACTTAAACTGGGGGTCATTTGTATTCTCATGGATTGCACATAGAAGAGGATCAGCAACAAACAAACAAAAAATTCAGTTCTGCAACCAGCCAACTAGCATTCCTGTGGTCTGTATGAAACATCAATATTCTATTTTCTCTCTTCTCACCCTCTCTCTCCCAAAAAAGGAAGCCTCCTCCGGAATGTGGAGGTAGGCAATTAGGTGAAATATTTAAACCGGCGAGTACAACTCGGAATGTATTGAATTGATTTCCTTATGATAGAAATCTTTACAGTTGAACATTTTTTCAGATGAGAACTTCAAAACCAGGTAGAAAGCAAAGCCATTGCTGCTCTGATTAAACAAAGTTTTATGCTGGTCATGACCATATTTTGAATCCCATCAGCTTAGTCACTTTCCACAAAGGTGCAGTTCATATATTAGTACTTGAAAATGGTGTGACTGACAGGAATTGCTGCTACCTGTGCATGTGAGCATAGTTCAAAAGATCATTGTGTACCTGTCTTTTCTACACTACACACATATAAGGATTGTGCCGTTAGTGGTGTCCGAAGGTTATATTTGTAGAATTTATGCTGGTCTGTGACCCCTCTCTTGTAGTCTCTCATATTGAGAGTATCTCCAACCCTGATGGTTCTTCAGAGCTTCAGTTCCATAGCTCTATTTGCCTGCTATTTTTGACAGAATTATAATTTGGAGCTGGGCAGGACCTTAGAGGTCATCAAAATCAACCCTTTGTATTACAAATGAGGAGACTGAGGCCTAGAGAGGTTTAAGTGACTTACTTGGGGTCTCTCAGATAGTAAGAATATGAAGTGGAATTTAAACCCAAATCCTCATTGTTGCTGTTCAGTTGTTTCAGTTGTGTCCAACTCTCTGTGACCCCATTGCAGGTTTTCTCAGAAAAGATACTGGAGTAGTTTCCCATTTCCTTCTTCAGCTCAATTTATACACGGGGAAACTGAAGCAAACAGGGTTACACGACAGAGGCCAGGGAAACATAGCGAGTAAGGCCAGACTTGAACTCAGGAAGATGAGTCTTCCTGACTCCAGGCCCAGCACTCTGTCTGCTTTGTCATGTAGCTGTCCTACAGTTCTTCATTAACTCCAAGTACAGTGGTCTTTCCACTACATCATACTGCCTGTCCATTTAGATGTCTGATTGCCACCTCAAATTCAATGTGTATCAATCTATTTGCTCCCCCTCTCCTCCAAAACAGCTCTTCCTGTAGAATTCCTTATTTCCCTTAAAGTTTTATTCTGTGGCATCTAGAATTGAAACCTTAGAATTGCCTTTGGTTCTTTCATATCAGGAAAAACTGAAAATGAAACATCTTCAGATCTAAATCATTGAAAGGGAAGACAAGTAATCTGGGAAATCTGGGATCTAAGTCCATGGCCAGTTCCAGTCATTTGATCAGGAAGTTGAAGAAGCTAATCAGGGACCAAAGTCCATAAACCAGGCTAAGTTCAGGACTTTGAGGGAGTTAACTATGATGAGAGAAGTGTGCAGCAGAGCTCCTGTTCAAGGCCTACCAGGAGCTGTGCACTCTCAAAGTTTTTCCATCACATATGTACCTTGAACCACATCCAGCTGTATCATCTTGCAATGCTGTGTCTGGAGCCTCAGCTATCTTCTCTGTTGCCACCAAGTCCTGATGTTCTTTCTTTGAAGTGATATTGGCATACTTCTCTTACTTTCCATTTTGCTGCCACTAGCCTATGCCCAGTTCTTTATCACCTGTAATACCAAATTTAGCCTTTAATTGGCTCTTTGACCTCCACACTTTCCTCCTTCCAATCTTTTTGCATACATACAATCACCAGACTAACACAATGAAACACTATTCTCAGCACTTCTTTTTTTTTCTGCTGAAAAACCTTCCTTAGGTCCCTATTGCCTATAGGAAAAAAAGCCCAGACTCCTAGATTACCTAATGGAATCATGAATTTAGAGCTGGAAAAGACCCTATGGATCATCTCATCTAATCTCTTTATTTTACAGATGAGAAAATTGAGCCCCAGAAAGGTCTCACACAAGTAGCACTCAGAAGAGCTGGTAGTCAAACCTAGGTCCTCTGACTCCCTATTCCCTAAGGATTGGGAAAATACTTTATTTCCAATTTTTTGCTATTACATATAGTGCTGCTATGAATACATATGTGTGTGTGTGTGTGTGTGTATAAAGATAGATATAGATGACACAGATATAAATATAGGAGGGTATTCTGGGTGCTGTTTTGTCCATGTAGGCTATGTGTGTCCACATGAGTGTATATACATGTGGCTCACAAAAAGGCAAGGATAGATAGCTCTAGAGAATTCCCTCCCCACCCTTCTCCAAGGGAAATCGTGATTCCTGCCAACAGGGGAAGTAGGAGGGAGTACCAGGCTAGAATTATAGTTATCCCTTACATATTGTGACTTTTCCCATCTTGGGTTGGCATAAGAAATTAAGGGAATTTTGGGGAAGTTTTGCAGAAGTCACAGATGACATGTGAAGGCCAGCAGATGACACAGAGCCTATGACCAAATACTTAACCCAAATTTTACAATAACGTACTGTAAACACCCCATAAAATTTCAAACTTCTTTGGTAGGAAGTGAGGGCCAAAAATTTTTATGTGGCTTTTCCAGATCTTGGGGGCGCTGTGCCCCTAACTCCTGCAATGTGGAAGGGATAACTGTATATCTTTCTGCTGCTTCCTTAACACAATTAGTCTAGGGGAAATAATTTTTAATTTCAAGCTGCCCTCCCAATTGCTATCCCTTGATGGGGAAAGAGTGTCCCAAGCTATATCTTTAAGGCTTGATTCCATTCCCACCAAATACTAGTTTTACAATGAACATACATAGTAAATAGTATTTTTTTAATTCAAGTCAATAGCAAAACAGAAATCATAGAAAATATACATATGAGAATATGTAATATACAAGGGTGAATGAATTCTCCTGTTGGGAATGAGATTATCTCAGCTCAACCAAGAGAGATAGATCCAGATATCACTCAAAAGCAGATTCTCAGAAGTCTCTAGTTTAGTAAGCTGGAAATAGGAACATGACTGAGGTACTGCCTCCTCTACTTTGTGTCTTTTCCCCAGTCTTTTGTGTCTGTATATATGTATACACACATGCATATGTATATATGTGTATGTGCATTTGCATATATTTACACATATATGTATATTAATATTGTAAAAGTTACAAAAACATAATCTTTGATCCAGAAATTCCACTTTCAGGTCAACACTCTAAAGAGTTTAGTGATAGGTAGGAAGAACTTATCTGACCTGATTTTGGCTATGTATATTTAATGCAATACTATTTGCAATAGCAGAAATTTGGAAATAATTTATGTTCCCATAGGAAATGGACTTATCAGTGTGTGCATAACACACATATATACACAAACATGTACATATGTACGTAGGTATATGTGTGTATCTTTTTCTGGCACCACACTAAACTCTTTAGGGCATGGATATCAAAGTGAAATTGGGGAGTCAAATATTCTTATAACTTTTACTGTAGTCAAGTAATCAGATTTTTTTAATTCACTGAGACAGATGTTTCCTCTAATAGTGTAGACAATAAACCATCCTGTGTCTTATCTATATTCTTCCATAAATTCATCACAGGGTGTCCACTCAAAGTCCTGGGGGACTTCCTCAAGTTTCCAGTCTAATGCTAATATTGTTTTCAAAAGCAGTCCAAAAAATTCACAGTTTTGCCAGCAGTGAATATAAGTCTTCCTTCAATAATTCAGGATTCATCAAGAGGAGGTAAATGGACGTTCTAGTCACAGGGCACATCTTGAGCAAAGGCACAGTGATGTCAGAATGTTTTAGCACATGCTTAGGAGGTAGAGAGAGTTTACCATTTGGGTTTAATCTGGCTAGACTACAGAAGATGTGGAGGAGAGAAAGATGAGCTAAGGGTGGAAAAATCAGCTGCCTTCAGATTGTAAAGGACTACAGGTTTAAACTTAAAGCAGCAGGCAATAGGGAACAATTTAATATTTTTGAGTATCCACTGCAAAATCAGCCCTTTTCATCACCCCTCTCCCCACCCCATTCCCACACTCTAAGATGAGTCTCTCCTCTTGGCAAGAAGCAGACAAGGATTCTCTAGTTCAGAGAGCGTAGTATCAGACTCCTTTTCCTGTTCACAAACCCCTTACTCTTTATTGCAGGATTGTACAGCATATAGCACCCGTCAAAGGATTTTTGGCAACAAACGAAAAATGTTGGGTTTCAACTTTGCCCTCTCTCCTGTTTGTCATCTGACCTGTGGCAACCAATCATCTTCAGCCTGTCTCTGGTCTAGCCTATCTGTGGCCTGAAGAAATTTAGCCTATTTTCATTTTGGCCTCTGCCTACTGCCAAGTTGCGCAGGTCTGCGTTATTGCTTAGACCACTTGTCTAAATCAGCCATCCCAGATGCCTATTTATCAGACTTTTGAACCATTGCCTGGTTCTATGTAATTTGCAGACTGGTACATCTTGTAATCCAGTCCAATCTAATGAGCATTTATTAGGTGCCTGCTATGTGCTAGACACTGTGCTGGGAACTGGGTATAGAAAGACAAAATGAAAAATAGTTCCTGCCCTCGAGGAACTTGCTGGGGATATAAAGCATGTGACTAACCAGGTCTATATATCCTAATTTGGAGAGGTAAGAAAGCGCAGTATCCCTTAGGAGGATGAGGGAAGATTCTCATGCACTGGTAGGCACATGAGCTGAGCTTTCTAGAAAGCTAGGAATTTTAAGAGGCAGAAATGAAGGACTGTATTTCAGGCTGAGTTTAGGGAATAGAAAGGAGGCTGTTTTGACTGCAATGCAGAGTGTGTGAAAACAGGGTGGAGCAGGACAGACTTTTTTTGACTTATGGAGGTCACAGACAATTAAACCACTGGCATTGGAAGGAAAGACAGGCAGACAACGAAGGGCATTATCCTTCTATTTCTCCCAATGTGGGGTTTCTCCCTAATTTCTTCTGCTCTGAATGCTTGTTGAATTGAATTAAACACTCTAAGACCATGTCTTTTACATCTTTTTCTAATAGCATGTTTCAAAAAACAATGCACACAAATGTCACCAGAGAGCTTTTTGGAAACAAAACCTCAGCAAACAATTTATAATAGACATTTTTGTACAAAGTCTAAAACCCCATTCACCTTATCAGCTGTGCTAGGAAGGTGGCCATGGAAAGTATGAAAACAAACAGCATTCAAAAGGCATAGACTTGGGCTGCAAAAATGATTCCTTTTAACCCCCAATGTCCAAGGTGAGCAGAGGAGAGTCTTCCAGTGTGTAGCTTCAAAAGCTTCAGGATCAGGATCTGCCTACTCTCCGCAAGAGGGATATTACCATGGCAAACTAGAGAGAAAAAGTGTCAAAGGGGTTCTGAGTAATATATCTGGTAGCGTCTGCGCCCACAGCCTAGAGTGGGTTACCAAGGAACATTTCAAAGTACTCTCTGAATCTGTGTTACCTAAAGTCTTTAGGATACTCCCGGTGTCTTTAGATTTAACAGTTAGCCATCCAAACAACATAATTAGTCAAAATTAAGGCGTTTAATGAAATGGCATAATAACAAAAGTGGCAACAAAGTGGTTCCCCAAAATCATATCCATCAGTGGAATGAGTGGACACACATAGGGAACGCACAAAGAGAAGCACAAATACAAGGAATGTATGTTGCCCAGGCACAAGCAGGAAGAGGTGATTCATGCCTCTGATGCTACAAGGTTGCTAAAGTCTTCTGGTGATGTTCCCTCCAGGCTTGCTCCCTGCTGGTTTCAGTCTCCTCTGGATACCACCAAGCTAGATGCTGTCTGGCTTGATGTTCCTTGGTCAGATCTATAGCCTCTGCTGGACACTCCTTCCCTGGAAACAGTATCCACTAGATGCTAATTTTTTGGAAGTGCAATCACTGCCAAGATGCTTTTCTGCTGGATGCTCTGCTGTCTCCAGCACCTGGCTCAGCGGAAATCCTTAGCGCTCTCTCTCTCTCTCTCTCTCTCTCTCTCTCTCTCTCTCTCTCTCTCTCTCTCTCTCTCTCTTTCTTTCCCTCTCTCTCTCTCTCTTCCTCTTTTCAGGGGAAAAGTGGGTGCTGCCACATTAATATCTCAGCTTAAAGGCAAGGACAGAAATCCTTCCCTGGAGCCGTAAAAACGACCTTTCCTCAGGTCATTCCATAATGAATGTCCAAAATAAAATTCATTCTGTCTCCTCCTCATCCTTTCAATACCTATTCCAAATTTGCCTGTTTACTCAGGTTTACAAACTTGGAGTCCCTAATCATCTTATTCTCTTAACCCCAGAAATCCAATTAGTCACTAAGATTTGTCTATTCTATCTCCATAACATCTTTCATATCCTTCTCCTTCCCTCTTCTTGCACAGCCAAAACTATAGTTCAGGTCCTTAACACCTCTTGGGGCTGGTGGCACAGTGGATAGAGTCCTGAGCCCGGAATCAGGAAGACCCAAATTCAAATTCAGCCTCAGATGCTTACTAGCTGTATAATCCAGAACAAGTCATTTAATCTCTGTTTGCCTCAGTTTCCTCAACTGCAAAATGAATATAGTAACAGCATCTACTTCATAGCACTATTGTGAGATTCAAATGAGATCCTGTTTGTGAAGTGCTTAGTACAGTGCCTGGCACACAATGCATATGTATACAAATGCGTTTCTTCCCCCTCTTGTTGAACTATTTCAATAGCCATCTAATTAGTCTCCCCTGCCTCAAATCTTTCCCCCCTACAATCCACCCTTTGCATAGCTGCCAAAGTGGTATTCCTAAAACATGCCTAACCATGCCACCCCCTTGCTTAATTAACTTTAGTGATTCCTATTAGCTTTAGGATCAAATATAAACTCCTCTGATGGCATCTAAAGCTTTTCCCAACTTGGATCCAACCCAGATTTCCAGCATATTATAAATACTTGCTTTTATACACTCTTCAGTCCAGCCAAGCTGGCCTTGCTGCTGATCCTGATATATGACATCTTCTTTTCCGTCCCCACACCTTTGCACAGGCTGTCTCCTCTGCTTGGCATGCACTCCCTTCTTACCTCTGTCTTTTAGACTTCCCACCTTCCTACAAAGCTAAGTTCGAATGTCACCACTTACGTGAGGCTTTTCCTGATTGAAGCTTCTAGTGTCTCCTCACCAAAATAGCCTTTCATTTCATTCGTATATATTTCTTACAGGCTTATATCTAAACATTTTGGCTTCCTTCTGTAAACTCGTTGAGGGCAGAGACTGGCCCAATTTTGTCTTTGTATCCCTACAACAGAGCTTGGCACATAGTAGATGCTTAATGAATAATTACTAATGATTGATCGATTATTCCCTTCAGAGTCTTGGATATAAGCCTTTCACCTTCTCAGCAAGAGATTCTTAGCCCCGAGCACCAAACTCTTTAGACAAAGAGCCAGGACACTGTGCAATGGGAATAATTAGCACTTACATCACTGGGTTGTTGTGAGAATCAAATGAGATAATATTTGTAAAGCATTTACCACAGTTCCTGGCACATAGATAACATAAGTACTTGTTCCCTTCTCCTTCCTTTCTCACTTCACTGTAGCCTCAGTTTGCCTCATCGGCAAAAAGGGAATAATATTAGTGCTCAAGGGCTGTAGGTATCAAATGAGGTAATACATGTAAAGCACTTCCCAAATCATTAAGCACCATATAAATGCTAGTTGCTTCTCCTCCTCCTCTTCCTCTTCTCTTCCTTCTTTTCCTTCTTCTCTTCCTCCTCCTCTTCCTCTTTCTTCTTTTTCTTCTTCCTTATAGTAGAGAGATTGCTGACTTTTCCTCTCCTAATAGCAAATATGTTACCAGAATGAACTGACCAAATTCACAGCTCCACCATCAATATATTAGTTAATATGACTATCTTCCCACAGCCCTTCCAACATTTCCATTTGTTAATCAATCATCCATGCCACTTTGAATGGTATGATGTAGTCCCTCAGAATTGTTTTCATAAGGATTTCTCTTACTCCTAGGGATTTCTTAATAGTCTGAAATTCTCTCATAAATGGCTAATTTATATGATTTGACCACTTAACTATTAAGGACCTAACTACTCTTTGTCATATATTTGTGTCAGTTCCTTAAATATCTTAGATATCTGAGTTCTATCAGAGATATTTGATTCATAGATTTTTTTGCCACTAGATTGTTTGTCTTTCTATTTTAACTATATTGGTTTTGTTTCTGTAAAAGCTTTAAAACTTTTGTATAAACAAAATTATCAATTTGGTCATCTGTGATCTCTTTTGGTTAAGAATTTTTTCCCCAGACATAGTTTTTGAAAGCTACATCATTTCATTCTTTTCTATAAAATGATGTAACTTTTATATTGAGTAACCTATCCATTTGAAGAGAGATAGTTTAGAATAGTGGATGGAGGACAAGCTTTGGAGTCAGTAAGCCTTAGGTTAAAATACTGCCTCTGACACATATGAGCTATGTGACTATGGACAAATTACTTAACCTCTAAGTGCTCCTGACAATTCTTTAAGACTTTAAGGTATAGAGGACTTACTGATCAACATTTCTTGAGTTCCCTACACTACTGAAACCACAGGGCTGGACTAAAAAAAGTCCATTTGGAACTGAATGTGTTTTATGTTGTAATATGCTGGTCACAATCATAGGGCTGGACCAAAGAAAGGCCATTTGGAACTTAATGTATGATCTAAACCTAATTTTGATCAAACTGCTTTATGATTTTCTCAGCTCTTCTTGTTAAATAGTACTTCATATAATTGTTAATATTCTTGGATTTGGTGAACTCTGGGCTACTATACTCAGTTACATCTAGGTCTTGCTTCACTCTTTGGTTTCCTAAGCAGGGACACAAATGTATTGATTTTTGCCTTATAAAATATAACTTGAGATCTGGCAGTTCTATGCCTTCTTTATTCCTGTTGATTATCAAACTTATTTTCCTTGAGTTTGTAGACCTTTTCTTCCTCTCAATGAATTATTATTTTGCAAAGTTGTATGAAATAACCTTTTAGTACTAATCTGTAAATTAGTTTAAATATTATTCACCATGGATTTTATACCACTTTAGTGAAAATAGCAATCAGATTTTAAACTCCTTCACAACTAGAGCTGTGCCAGAGTGGATTGGATCTGCTTCCGGAAAATACAGGAAATCTTTAGAGAGTAGATGACTTTTAGTCAGGAATTTTGTAGATGGGATTACTTTTACTGTTTTCTTCTGGGCTTGCTCACTACTGGACATTACTCTCTGTTGTTCCCCATCAATGTTTTATTTACTATTACCTGCCGGATGGCTCTGCTTCAGCTGGACTCGAGCTATTTATCTCTCTTTAGGATCAACTAATGTTTTGTCTGCCATCCACTAGGTAGGCTGTGATTAATAAGCCTCTCTTCTATAGAGTGGGACTAAAGTTTTGTCAACCAGCTGTTTAAGCTACCTCTTCTATTCACTGTGTAGAGACAGGGAGATGATGTTGTCATTAATAAGCCTTTCTCTTGAAAAAGAGGGCTATAGTTCTTTCATCTTGTTCTTTCCACCTCCCACTATACCTTAGCTATAATTTTCAGTTGAGGTATTTCATCCACGCAGCTCTGTGATTAGTAAGTTTCCTATACAAGGAGGGCTATATCTTGCCTCAGTCTGTACTCTCAGCCAATGTATTTGAACCTCTTACCCTCAGGTAAGATCTGGCTAAGAGCCCGGACTAAGATATGTATGACCTTGGAACAGTTCTTTAAATTCTTTCTCTTTGGACTAACTTCTTCCTTGCTTCTTCCTTTAAGTCCTTTAAACCATCCATCATCAGACTTAAGGTCAGAAACTCACCTTAGTTCTTATCATCCCTACTGACTCAGGCAAGTATCCCCAGGGTTCTACTTCCATAAATGGAAAAGAAGGCCAAGGAAAAGGAAACTATTTCCAATTCCTCCCCTCTCTCATCATACTCCTTTATTCTGGTTAAATGACAATGCTAAAGGCTAGACAAGTAAAAGAAGTCTTAAAGACTAGTAATCTTTGTCCTACTCCACCCATTCCCAATCCTGCAAGCAATAAATCATGACTTGTGCAAGGGTACAGTTCTTCTGTTCTGGTGTTCTCTCTCTCTCTCTCTCTCTCTCTCTCTCTCTCTCTCTCTCTCTCTCTCTCTCTCTGTCTCTCTCTCTCTCTGTCTCTGTCTCTCTCTCTTTCCTCCACGGTTTAGAAAACCACTGTAAATGACATAAAATCATAAAATGTTAGAGTTGAAAGGAAATTCATAGATAATCTAATCCAGCTTCTTTTTGTTATGTGAGAAAACTGAGACCCAGAGAGGTGCATGACTTGGTCACAGATATACAATGTCAGAATTGGGATTAGACTCCAGGACACCTGCCACACTTGAGAAATATAGGACATTTCTTTTTCATATTTATGGATTAGGTTATGGCAACGCCTTTGAGTTTGGCCCCTTCGTTGAGCTGTTTACATATCTGACCCAGGGAAAAAAATGCATGTTTTAGGATTTATTAGATGTAGCCCTTGACCATGTAACAACTGAAGTAACAGATGAGAACATAATTTGAAAAGATCGTCACAACTGGACTCAGTATCTGATGTGCTATGTGAAGAAGTAGAAATGGCACCCTAGAAAATGAAGTTAGGAAGAGTGGTTAGACATAACCAAGTACATACAAGAGAAATCTTTACCAGATATTACACAGTGTCAAAGGCAGTTGGGAACTATTTTTCAAGATAAATCAAAGATGCAAAGATTTCAAAATACTGGAAAAGATCACATTATAACCCTCTCCCAAAGGCAACCAAGAAAATACCAGTAGCTACCAGCCCATAGGCTTATGATTTAGTTACTATAAAATCTTCATAAAAATGGTCTGTGGCTAGACTGAAGTACTACTTAATGAAGATAGGAGAAGGAAACAAGCTGCTTTTGACAGACCATTATTTTACATCAGACTGAATCTTCACAGCCATGTTATATATTGAATATATGATCTATTTGTGTTGATTCTTGGTTGATTAGAAGAAAGTATTAGCAGAGAAATAGCCTTAAAGGCTCTTCTCCTGCAAGCTGTCTCCCACATGTATGTTAAGATTATATATGATTCACTGATTGATGAAACCCCAGAGATAACTTTAATGCTCTTCTGACTGACTTGTTACATACACACTTACGACATATATGTAGGAGATGGCTTTGGAGCAGAGCTTCGAAGGAAGCTAGGAGTTCTAAAGTGGCGGTAAGGCATTCCTGGCACAGAGACAGAAGGTGGAGTGTTGTGTGTGAAGAACAGTATGAAGGAAAGTGTACCTGGACCCAAGGGCGCATGAAGGGGTGCAGTGTTAAAGATGGCTAAGAGGGTAGGTTGTAGCAAAGTTACAAAGGGACTTAAAAGAAAAAGAGTTGAAAAGTATTTGATTTTAGAGGGAACAGGGAACTACTAGAGATAGGAAAATTACTTTGTCAACTTTGTAGATTGAAGAGAGAAAAGATTCGAGGTAAACAGACTATTTAGGAAGCTACTGTGGTAGTTGAGGCAAGATAAAGACCTGAAGTATCATCATATCATTGTATTACAATTACAGGGCATTACCTTGCATATTTTCTAGTAGTATGCATATGGATGCATACAAATATATATATATATATATGCATATATATATATACTCAATGTTATACATGAGATAATTATATGTAGGGGAGAGAGACACATCAGCAGACTTAAAATTACCAAGGATAGACTGATTGTAGATCAAAAGTGCCAAAAAGAAAATATGATGAAAGAGATACATGACCAGAAAAAGCAAGCCAATCATATGGCAAGACTACAGGGTAACTGATGGAAAACCTGCATGTTGCATTGGTATCCATGTAATCACATAATGACAAAAGACCTAGAGGCCTCCAGGTTGCAAGGCAGCCCCTCTGAGGATTTTTGGAAGGCCTTTGTCAAGAGAACATGGATAGGTCGCTATGGACCTCATTGGAGGGAGCACTCTAATGGAAGGTATGGAAGAGCCACTGAAATATTGAAGGATGAAAGTATCTTGACACACACATCCAAAGGTGATATGTTTTTCAAACTCAGTAAGAATACTGTTGACTGACACTTAGTATCTTTATGACCCTGACCAAGTTACTTATCACTCTCAGCCTCATTTTTCTCATCTGTAAAATGAGGATAACAATAGCACCCTGGGTTACTGTCAGGAAAAATGAGATAATATTTGCAATGCACTTTGCAACCTTAAGGTGTCATATAAATGATAGCTATTATTATTGTTGAATATTAATTATGGCACATTGTCTTTCTATATCTCTTTTTCTTTCTTCATTCAATTCACCTTACCACTTCCACGTTAAATCATGTCATTAATTAACTAAGTGTCTGAGGACAGGTTTGAGCCTTCCTGACTCAAGTTAGCACTAGTTAGCTGCCTGTAGGCATGGTGGCTAGAGATCCAGCTCCCTAGAATCGGGAAAATCTGGATTCAGGTTCTGTTTCTATAACATTTTGCCTCTGTGACCCTTGACAGCATGTGCAGCTTAACTTAGTGCCCTAGGAATTTCTCCGAAAGTATATATTGCTAAGAAGGTGCCAGCTTACACTGAGAGAAGGAGGTTCCACATCTGGGAGCTCCCTATATCAGTGAAATCAAATCCCCAGCCCCTGTCCTTATACAGATATAGATGTAGATAAGGTGGCAAGTATTTGGGGAATAATCACAGACTGAAAGGGAGGGAAGAAGGGTAACTGGGGAGGGGGATGATGGTGTTCAAGGAAAGGTACCAGGGAAATGATTGGTCATTTATTTTATATGACACTATGGCTGATAAACAAGGCAGTAGATCCTGATGTACCCAAAGGTATCTGAAAAATAGAGGCATAGTCTCTGCCAAAAGTTTCAAAGCTACTTAAACAATTATTACTATATGTAATATTACAGGAAACAGGGAAATGAGGGCTCTCTTTAAGAAAGTTTTTTTTTCTTATAAGCCATGTTTCTCTTATTTCCATTCCCATTAGCTTGTGAGATAATTAACAGAGAAAACAAGTTCTCTCAATTATTATTAAATGCATAAGGATATCTAAAATAAACAAAAAGCATTCTGTCTTTATTATTCAAGGACAGCCTGAACAGACCATGTCATGTCACAGCGGGGGGAATACGTCTCTTCTCCTAAAAATACTTTGGTGTAATAATTTGAGAATTATATTAGTAATGTCTGACATCTTCATATGGGAAAATAGTGAATAATTTTATAAAATGATACTTCCCTTGACAGAAAATGCATCTTGAGCACTTTAATACAATATGAATGAAAATTACATAGAAATATCACAGTCTGTTCCCGTCAGTAATGTAATAATGTAACTGAGACAGAGGAGACAGTCAATTCTGATGTAGTAGGGCATGTATGTCATACAGCCAAGGATGTATTTCATACAAATGCCTAAGGACTTAGCATTTTCTGTACGTTCAAATAAAAAGGTACGGGTGTATTTTTCCCAAGATGACTCACTAGAGTTTCAGTGTAGCTTATGGGTTCAGTGCATTTCAGAAAGAGCCTGCCTCAAGCGACCTCCTTCAACTTAACCTCACCACATCTTTCTCAGCCCCTAGCTTAAAGATGCATTTTCAAAACATTCATTTAGGCACAACGCGTTTTCAGTAATAACTGCATAGTTCTGTGTGACACAGGAGCTACGCCAGGAATGCCTTTGTTAAATTCCCCTTTAAGCTCCAGCGTTTTTTATTTCCTGTCTTCCGTCATTGAATAGTTTCTGCTGTTGAGTTCGAAGCAGTTGCTAGAACATCATCATGTCAATGATGAGTGTACGGAGTGTCAGATATTGTTATTTCATTAATGAGGCAACAGTACATCACCAGACATAGGTGCATTTTAGAAATGAAATACTATGCTTTACATCTTATTCCGAGGCTGACTTTACATCGAGGCATTTAGAAGATTAAAGTTCTATACAGGGGCTTAATAGACGCTCTGTAACATCATTAGAAAATGCCATAGTAAAGTATGCATTTCCCAATTTTTCCTTGGAGTTTCCCCTACCTCCTTAGAAACAAAACAAAACAAACTCTAGTCAACTGATCTGGCATTTTCATAGTTACTAAGTGATTGCCATACTAACAACTACTGAGATCTAAAGAATCTAGAAGGAATCTAATGAAGGACTTTTCCTTTACTCTTAGAATGCCTTTTCAATATTTTATCCCAGTTATCTAATTTACAAACTTATACGAGAGGTTAGAAGTAGCTTAGTATATGTGGTAGACAGAGAGAAGACTTAATCAACAAGCGTTTAAATTCTTCTTGTGGCATTGTGCTAAGTGCTGGGGATTCAAAGTGAAAGGGGAGGCAATAAGCATTTATATAGTGGCTACTATGTGCATGGTGGCCTAGTGGATAGAGCACCAGGCCAGGAGTCAGGAAGACTTGAGTTCAAATATGACTCTGACAGTAGTAGCTATTGAAACGCTGGGCAAGTTGCTTACTCTTGTTTGGCTCAGTTTCCTCATCTGTAAAATGAGCTGGAGAAGGAAATGGCAAGCCACTTCAGTATCTCTGCCAAGAAAGCTCCAAATGGGGTCACAGAAAGTTGGACACAACTGAAAAATGACCGAACAACAATAATTCCCATAACATTTTTATAAATGTTATCTCATTTTATCCTCACAACCGTCATGGGACAAAGGTCACATTATTATCCCCATTTTACAGTTGAGGAAACTGAGGCAGACAAGGGTTAAGTGCCTTGCCCAGGGTCACACAGCTTATAAGTATCTGAATCCGGATTTGAATTCAGGTCTTCCTGATTCTAGATTCAGTTCTCTAGCTATTGGGCCATTAGACTCCTTTATAGAAAGAAAGGCAAAAACATGGTTCCTGACTTCAAGGAACTCAGAAGAGTCCAGCCTCAGACACACTCAGACATAACCTCTGAGTCTCCCAGGAGGTTTTTTTTAAAAAGACTGTCAGCTTTAGAGCAGGGGCCAGTCTGCATTGGTAGAAGGAGATTCCATTTCGTGAGGTACCTTGTACCATGGGAATCACTGTTCTGGTCCAAAAAGAGGGATGGGGAAAGAAGGAGAAGGAAGAGTAAGAGAGGGAAGAGGATAGGAGAGGGACGAAGATGAACTCAGTAGCAGGCCTGCCTGAGACTTCATTCAAATCCTGCCTTTGAAAAATAGTAGCATATGACCATGGGCAAGACATTTAACCTTTTGGTGCCCTAGGTACCTCTCTAAGACTGTAAGTTGCAGAAGAGTGGCTGATATATGTTAGTAAAGTGTGTTTTCATCCCAGAAATTCCCTAGGTAAAAGTCTAGTCTAGACTCCTCTCCATAAAAAAGAAAACCTACCTATCTGATCATTTATTTAATAATCTCAAATCTTCCCCAATGTAAGAACCTGAATTTTCATCGGATTTTACTATAAGGACCACCAGTTTCTCAGAAAGCAGCTAGTTTATTTCAAAAGAAAAAAAATTATGAAAAACATTGCAACCATATCAACTAATCTGCTTTATTCCATGCCTGAGTGTCTTTTGGCCTTTAAGCGTCAGGTTCTTTTTTGAGCTATACCGGGAGATGATGAGCTAGACAAATATATTCTCTACTGAAGGTTAATGAGATAACATCACTGATGTATTGGCCAGCAAACCTTGGAATAAACACATGCTCTCTATCATTGCTCTAATTCCAAGAAATGCCACTTTTCAAGCCCTCAGTAGCTTGATAATAGCATTGGCGTTTCCTACCCTGCTTTGGATCGCCAGGTCAGTTGTTCCCTGGTATTAATACTTCCACGCCTTTCTCTTTTGATGATAAATAATGTTAATAATGAAATGGAGCCGGTCTTTCCAGACCTCTCTACTTCCCCTAATAGGAGTCGGAAGAAGATACTGACTAGGATCTCACTGTCTCAGAATCTTCAAAATGCTATTTAGTCTTGGAAATGTCTTTGAGAAAGGCCCGGGGTTCATGTTTTTGGTTAAGCTTAGCCCCGTGGGAAGATTTCTGCATTATCATGACACCACCATGAGGAGAAAGGCCTGCCCTGGGAAGAGGGGCTTAGAGTCTCCTCCATGGATCCCCGAGCCATCCCCAGATCTCATTTGAGTTTTTCATCTCGCCATTCACTGACACTAAACCTGTTACTGGAGCTACAAGCAAGCAGCAAAATTGATTGATTCGAATTTCACCTCTTGTTTCTGCCCCTGCATGTCCTGTAATAAAGATGCTAACCAGCAGTGAAAAGGCCCAAGGGGCAGCAGCCAGAGTGAGAGTGATGAATAGATGGACTTAATATAGTGTTTTACAGTTCCAAAGCACTTGACATACGTTGTCTCGTCCTGTCCTCACAATAATCCTGTGAAGCAGCCAGTACAAGTGTTATTTTCCACATTTCACAATTGAGGGAACTACAGGACGGAGAAGATAAATGACTTACCCACGTTCACGTAATAGCTAACATTCGCAATGTGCTTTAAGGTTTGCAAAGCGTTTCACACCTAGGATCTCATTTGATAGTCACAATTAACTCTATGGAGTAACTCTATGAGTATTATTTCCATTTTACAGATGAGGAAACTGAGGCTGTGAGAGGTTAAGTGACTTGCCTTCGTGACAAGCTTTGAACTTGGGTCTTAATGAGTCCAAGTCCAATGTGATAACTACTGTTCTGCCTGTCTGTTGCCATAGTTAGAAAGATGGCAAAGCCAGGAATACAGGCTCAAGTCTAGTATGCTTTCCACTGTAACATATAACCTCTCATAGGGAACAGAAGAAAAAGGAATTATGGATAGAATTGTTGGCAACTGTAATGATTACTCATATTCACATAGTGGTTTATGGTTTACAAAGTGCTTTATAAACATAAATGTCACAAAGTAGATAATCAAGCCTCTATATGCCTTGAGACATATTAACTATCTTCAAATATTTGAAGGGTTGTCATGTGGAAAAAACATTAGGCTTCTTCTGGTTGGCCCTGGAGGGTAAAAATTGGAATACTGTGTAGACATTTCAGGGAGGCAGATATTAACGTAATGTAGTGCAAACCTTCCTCCTAACAGTCCTTATGCCTGTCCATAAATGGAATGGACTGTCTTAAGACTCACTGGAAGTCCTCAACCAGAAGCTGGCTAATCAATTACTAAATATTGGGCAGATAGAATTTGTGCATTGAGCGGCATTTAGACTAGGTCTCTGAGGTTCCTTATAATTCTACAATTCTATGATTTTAAGAATAATCAAGAAGCGAATTTACACGTTTCTTAGGGAAACAGCCATGGAGGCCATTTTCAAATGAGAATGATAAAAAATATGTATGCTATAACTGTCCTGAATGCTCTGGCCTTTGTAACTACTGATGTTTGAATAATTTAGAACATAGACGGTAGCTAGCTAGAGCTGAAGGAGACTTAGACACAGGGGTGTGCTGGTAAATGTTTAATTGTTGGCGTTCTGGGAGAAAAAAGTACACAGTCCTCTTTTTCAGTATAACTTACCTTAATAATGTTTTTCTTCATCAATTTCTTAAGTTGAGATAATCAACAGAACAACGAATCATGCCCTGATTTGCTGATATCTGAAGTATAAGTGGTCACAATTCAATTGTAACAATTGCCTCTCCAGGTGCGGATACAAGCTGACTCTAGCATATTACTGCTTAGAGATCACTGAGTTAGACCCTTTTGCTTTGCAGATGAGAGAACCGAGGCCCTGAGGATTAAACGGATTTCCTGAGGTCAGCTAGGGAGTAAGGGGTAGAATCAAGACGCAAACGGATGAGGACCATCTTGCCTTTGGGTTTATTTTGCCCCGGTTCCCCCATCATTAATGTGACAAAATAAACGCGAATGAAATCTGTTTCTCTCCATCAACCAAAGCTTTGGAATGACATGGTCTCAGCCATTCTGTCAAATAAGATCGTAGATTTAGAGGTCATCTAGTCCAATCCCCCATTTGACCAATGTGGATTCTGAGACCCAAAGAGCTTAAATAGTTTTACCAGGGACTCACATATAGTGAGCAGTAGAGACAGAAATTGAACCAGGGCCTGAGGATTTGTAAGATCTTAGAGTAGAGGCCAGAAGGGACCTTAGAGGTCTCCATCTCTCATTTTCCCTTTGATTCTAAGTCCTCCACTTGGTCTACTGTAAAAGACTTTTTTGGGGGGAGTCCTTTATACTTTGGTTCAGTCTCTTAAAGAAAATGGTTTTATTCTTTTTTCCCTCAGGAGTAGAATAGTGAATATAAGTAGTTTTATTACATTTTCAATCTTTAAATAATAACAGAAGTTTCCTAAGCATTTCAACTTGGCATCTCCATTAAATTAATGAAGAAATCATGTCAGATCAGGACCTTGACACTTCTACATATTTGGTGATTTGGAGCTGATCTTGTTTGGATGCCTACACTACAACCACAATGTGGCTTTCTGGGGTGTGTTGGGAGGCCAACACATTTCATAAATCAACAGGTGTTTTTGAAGGTGGGTGCTTCCCTTCTTTGCAAATGATTCAGGCAGCAGCTTTATTCTCTTTTGATTCAAAATATCTTGCATTGGAATTTTAGTCCATTAGCTCAAGACAGTTTTCTTTCTGGGACTTTTTGAATCCTAAGGATATCTTGTTACAGTCAGTATGCTTTCTAAACTGCCTAGGCCAGCTTTGTTTTAGAATGAATGAGTTTCTAAAGATTGTATACTTACCCAACTTGCTCATCAATTCAACAGATTTTGATTAAGAACTTACTAATGGAAAGGTCCTACCTCTAAGGCACTCAGGATTTGGGAAGGGACAGGTAGACTGACAAATAACTTTGATAGAGGAGAAAGTGAGACGTGTAAAAGAGATCTCTGAAGAAAGTGCTGTGGGTTTGAGGAGATAAATCATTTTCACTTTGGTTGGGGGCCTCAAGCGGAGTGTCCTGAAAAGGCAAACCTTTTGTTCGTAAGAAATTCTATAAAACCATATTTTTATCCTCATTTTTCTTGAAGATTACAGACATTGTTCTTTTGTTTGAAATATTTTTATATATTATTTATTATTATTATTATATATTATATGTTATATATTATATATAATTATTTATTATTATTACTATTAAATATATTATATATAATTAAATATAATAAATATATTATATATAATAATTATTATAATTATTATTTATTATTATTACTATTAAATATTTAATATAAATATTATATATTTAAAAATATATTTTTTATATCAATAACATTTCTTCCAATATTCCTCCTCTCCCTCCCATATAAAAATAAAAGAATATTTTTAAAGGAAAAAAGAGGAAGAAAGGGAAAAATCAGCAAAACTGGTCACTTCATTGGAAAAAATGTGAAAATATGTGCTAACTTCAATATTTCGATGGAGTAGTGATCTTGTCAATTGGTACTCTCTACACAGGTGCAGACTAAAGCTCCCCTACCCCAACATACACCTTTAGATCCTCTGAGATTCTTGTTCATTCTCTTCCATAAATGTTCCCCAAAGGATTGGCCTAGTATGGTGGAACCCCATCTCCTATCCCCATTTCTATCTCTTTCAACATATTGGAGGTGCCAGTAGTGGACTTGGGTTGTCCATATATTATCCTTCATTTTTGCTGCATGGCTCATCTACCACCTTTTCTGATGATACACATTTGCTCAGTGATAAGCCTTACTATATTCAAGATAAATCAAAAGTTTTTGTGTTAGAAAGAGGCATGATGTAGAGATGTTGGATCTGGCAGTGGTGTGCAGGACAGATGTCAGAGGGTTTAGAGTTAGAAAGAGTCTTGGAAATAATCTAACCCAACACTCCCTCCAATTTTATAGATGAGGAAACTGAGGTCAAGTGACTTGCCCAAGTTAACTTAGCTAATAAGCTGAGCTGAGACATGAACCTAGGTCTTAACTCCAAATTCAGTGTCTTTCCAATACATATACTATCCTGTATTCTATTTATAGGTTATTGCAATTATTGAGCTGTGAAATAATATGTTCCTGGAACTATACTCATAGGGCTATAAAAATGTATATACCCTTTGACCCAGCAATATCACTTCTAGGACTGTATCCCAAAGAGATCATAAAAATGGAAAAAGGATCCACATATACAAAAATATTTACAGCAGCTCCTTTTGTGGTGCCTAAGCACTGGAAAATGAGAGGTTACCCATCAATTAGGGAATGGCTGAACAAGTTGTGGTATATGAATGTAATGGAATACTATAAGAAATGTAATGCTATAAGAAATGATGAGCAGGCAGACTTCATGATAACCTGGAAAGACTTATGTGAGCTGATGCTGAGTGAGGGGAGCAGAACCAGGAGAATATTGTACACAGCAACAGCTACAATGTGTGAGAACTGATTTTGATAGACTTAGCCCTTCTCAGCAACGTAAGGACCTAAAACTTTCCCAAAGAACTCATGATGGAAAATGACATCCACATCCAGAGAAAGAGTTATGGAGAATGCAGAATGAAACAGGTTCTTTTCTCTTTTGTTTTGTTTTGTTTCTCATGGTTTCTCCCATTCATTATAGTTCTTCCATGCAACATGACTAATGTGAAAATCTGTTTAATAGGAATGTATGTATGTGTAGAGACCATATTAGATTGCATGCCATCTTGAGGAGGGAAGGGGAGAAAATTTAAAACTTAGGGAAATGAATGTTAAAAACTGAAAAGAAATATTAAAAAAAGAAATAATATGCTCCTAGGACAGGAATGGGAAGAAAGATGCAGATTAAAAAAAAGTTTTGAGGATTAAAAACAACAGACTTTAGCAGTTAGTTAGATTTTGGGTTCAAAATAAAGAGAGCAGTCCATGATGACTCCAAGATTTTAAACCTGGCAGATAGGGGAAAGAGTGGCAATGTTTTAAATGGTAATAGAAGTTGAGAGGGGAGCTTCTTTAAACACAGGAATCCCAGAAATCTTTTTCCACAATCATTCTCTTCAAGAAAGGAGATTTAGAAACAGGGTAGTACTTTGAGGTTCATTTGGGATGACCAGGGGAGCCCCAGAAATCAGAGAGAAGCTGGAGGAGTTTGTGCTTCAAATTTATAAGTAGAATTACTGAGCCACAAAGCAGTCCCTTCCTGATATCTCATGCTGATTTTTGAACCTTACCCACGCACTGAATCATCATAATATAAATGTCACCCAGTGAGGGTTCAGTAAACAAAGAAAAACAACAGGATGTCAAGAGAGCTTGCTGCAGCTCAGTTTTTGCAAGGCCATTGACTTACTCTTTACAGTGGATTGCAAGTAATATGGAAAATGTGTAGCATTTTGTTCAGAGGTGGGGAAAAGGGCCACTGAGTCCACCTATCAAAGACCATCTGATTCAATTGTGGAAGACACCTAGTAGAATATAAGCTCTTTTCAAAAATAGTCCAACCAAGATCCTGCTTCTGGGCATATACTCCAAGGAAGTCAAAGACTGATAGAAAAGCCACATATCTTTCAAAATATTCATAGGGTCACTTTTTTTACGGGAGCAAAGAAAGATCTCAACAAACTAGAAATGAAGTGGGTGCCAAATATGAGAAGTTCAGAGGAAGGCAGGAGGTTTGTATGAAGTGGATACTGAGTGGAAGAATCAGAAAAACAATCACAATGACTGCAATAATGTAAATGAAAAGAACACTAATGAAGCAGAACTCTGAGTCATTGTGATGACCAATCTCAGCCCATAAAGAAGCAATTCTCTCCTTTTCAGTAGGGGGCGGGGCAGTCAGGATGGGTCACTGTGTCAAAAGTGAGGATTTTTGGCCATGGTGGTAGTGGTGGTGGTAGAGTTCATGTGTATGTCTGGTTTGAAGGGTTGGGCCACTCCAGAAATGACTAATGGAAAAACAAAAAAAAACCAATTAAATGTTTTTTTTTCTTTTAAGGAATATATAAGCTCTTAGAGAGCAAAGGCAATTTTTTGCATTGTAAGCATTTTTTTGCCTCTCAGTATCCCCAAGTACTTAGCGTTGTACTTGGCATGTAGTAGGGACTTAATAAATGCTAGTTGACTGAGTTAGTTGGCTGACAGCACTTATAAAATAGAATAATATAGCGGATGGATGGCCCCATCATTGTCAAGTCCCATCTCAAAGCACAGGCAAGTCATTTAGCCTCTCATTGGCCCCCATACAATTGGAAAACTGTTAAGTTACAGATGAGCAGGTGGAGGGAATTTACACACCAGGGAGTTTCCTACACTTAGCACAATGCCCAGCTTAGCACAGTGCTTGGCACATATTGAGAGCTTAATAAATGCCTATTGACTTGACTAGTGAAATCCTAGTCCCCAGTTAAAAAAATCCCCAGTATCTAGCACAGGATCTGATCTTGTACACAGTGGATTCCTAGTATGTGCTTGCTGGACTGGACTATTTAATTTCTTTCATATTTCCAGTCAGGGAAGAAGAACGTTGACTCTCTTATTTCTTCTGTTCACTTTTCATCCTTACTTCTTCATTACTACTTCCTTATTACAGAGAGTAGTTTCAGAAGAACTACTTGTAGGACTATACTAGGAGACATGGGTATTCTCACTTTCTTTGAAGTAAAAATATTGGGGAGAAAAACAACTCTATACATAGTAGGATGTTCATAGGATTCGGAGCTGGTAGGGATCTTAAAAGTTATCTAATTGTTTAGTAGATAGATTAAAAAAAATTCACCATGTTACTAGAGAGAATTTTTTAAACCCACTTAATTTTACAAAGGAAGTATACAAGGCCCAGATAATTGCAGCAACTTGCCCAAACTCACACAAATACTAATTAAGAAGAGTAAGGACTTGAACCCATGTCCTTTGACTCCATATCAAATACACTGTGCATAGTCTGCCATTATGATCTAGTATTGGCAAAGAAACCCCAGAGATAGCAAAAAGGAAAAGCTTCAAGACCTTATGCAAATGTCCTGGGTCACTGAAGAGTGATCACTCCCTACCAGGCCAATAACTTGGAGGGTTAAAAGTGTTCATTAAACCAGGGTTTTGTGATCTTAGTGGCGCTTGCTGAGTGAGTTTTATGATTCACTATTGTGGTATATTTCAAGATTCTCCTGCAAACTAAATCATTTTATAAACAGAAATGTATGCAAACTAAACATCTATCGAAAATGTCTATGGAATCCTTCCTTGTTTGGGGGGGAGGTCACCACTGTTTACAAACAATACTGTCCGCTAGAAGAGCGTCTATCTTTAATACTTATAGTTGAGAGTCTTGCTGACATTACAAACATTTCTCTTTCTTTTCTTTTCCTTTCCTTCCTGCCTTCCTCCCTCCCTCCCTCCTTCTCACCCACGCCTTTGCCCTCTCTTATCATTAAAAAAGAATTAATATGTTTGCAAGGTCGATGAAAGAAATTCAGAGCAGGGACACAGATATTTACAATATAACCTTCAGGCATGAACAAGGACATCAAGTCCCTTTCACAATAAGCAAACAACCCGAGGTTTTCTCCGTACCCAACAACTGGCAAAAATGATTAAAAAAACCAGAAATAGTAGATTTGTGGCAATGGTGATGGAAGCTAGGTACATTGTACTGTTGGTATAGCTATGAGGTAATCCAACCTTTCTGGAAATGTTTGGAACCATGTCATTAAACTGTTCAAGAGTCATATGAAATAAGAGTTCATACCCTTTAACCCAGTGATCCCAATATAGGGCTGCTGCCAACAGAGCAGGAAGGTAACCGGGATGGAACAGCGAGGTATCCTAAGAGAGACACAGGGAGCAGCATATACCAGGTGGATCAAAGCACTGCCACCACTGTGTCCCCTCAGACCCATGTGGAGACATTCCTGGTTGTACTGAAGAGCCTTGGGAATAGCAACATCTCACTGTCCCATCCCCTCCCCCATTAACTACTGACCAGGCTTCCAGACTTATCCTCAAAACTGACCTTTAGTGGGGCCACTCTAGTGGAGATGGACATGGCACCTGCTTCTGCAGCTGTTGCTGTCCCAACCTCTTATGCAGCTACCATGGCTGGAGACTCAGAAAACATCCTCACCATCAATATCCTTGATCCAATGGTCAATAATTTGGTTTTATCAATGGAAATGACACTAAAGAAGATACATTGCCATCTGCTTTACTACTGTACCTTATGCACCACTTGACCTTTTCATTTGACTTGTAGCTAAAATGGTCTATATGAGTTGTCTCCCCTTATTGGACTATTCCTTGAGAATTCAAATTTCTTGCTTTTCTATTTGCATCCCTTGCTAATAGCACAGTATTTGCACATAGTAAGAGGTTAAGATATGGTTTTTTATTTATTCATTCATTCATCTAACCTAGCCTCCTTTTACAAGTGATGAAACTGAGGTCCAGAGAGGTTAAAAGACTATTCCAAAGTCTGATGTGTAATGACAAAGTTAGGGTTTGAACCCAGAACCTCTGCTTCCAAATTGAACAATCATTGCTCCAGACTACCTCTCAAAGGTAAAGTGTGCCCTTTGATAATCTTAAGCTTCTGTAGAGTTAATGGAATATCTTCCCCATCCATTAAAAGGCCTATGTGACCACATGTGTCCCCTTTTTTCCTGGGACAGGGGGTATGTTCCCAGGTCTAAAGGTACAAAAGTATTTCAAATCACTGATGTCTGGCTGCTTTGAGCTCTGGTCTAGCTCACAGCCATGATACATCCTGAGGGGGAGGAACTTGCCTAAGGGGAAGCTTGCCTAAGGGAAGCTTGCTTGCCCAGAGGCTTGCTTGCAGGGAGGCTTTCACACCTTTTGGTACTAAGCTAATTAGGCACTGAGTCACAAGGGTTGTGATGCCTTCTGGCCCTACATAAATATATATATATATATACACATATATATATATATATATGCATATATATATACTGAGATATATTCCGAGGTGAGATTTTTCTTTGGGGCTCACTCATGGGAAGAATATTCATGGGATTTGGCCAGATGAGACTCTGGGTAGCTGTTGTTAAGGAGCCCCCTGCCTTTGTGAACCCAGATGCTGGCGCTCCTTAGTCTGGTTATTATGTATGTATTACTTTGTTTAGACAGTTGGAGTCCTATCTGTTGGACCTCTGTGCTAATTTCTCTGCTTATATTTTCTCCATGTTCAGGGTGCTGACCTTTCCCCTGAACTAGTGAATGATTAAATTATTAATTAATTATGAATTAATTAAAGTAATATTGTTGACCCCTTTTAAGTTGTCTCTCCTTTAGAAAAACAAGTCAAAGAATCTGTGCTACCAGGCCATCCTGGGTGTGCCAAGATACTTGCTAATACATCTTCCCACTGGACATGCTGGGTAACTGGGACCAGGGGTAGGAAATAGGGAAAGGTTTGTCATTTAGGGCTCTTATGGAACTCATTCAGCTGGCACTCCTGGCTTACACCATCCCCAGCCCATTCCTAGGAACTTCTTCCACCAATGGGGGAATGGCTACTGTGACTACAAAAGACAACAATAAAATTTATTTTTTAAAAAAAATCTACAAAGTAATATAGATGTGAGAATGTGTATAGGGAAATGGAAGAGAGACAGTATTTCAGATGAGGAAGTAAATGTGATATGTATGATGGAGGGGCACTACTAAGGATATTGAGGTTATTTTATTGCTAAGAAAATAAACATTAGGCCCCAGTAATGCTAATGTACACACACATGCACACATGTACCCCTTGTTTATACCATGCAATTTAGTACACCCCGTCTTGTACTTTTCTCTAACTACTTGATGTGTTCAGGCCTCTTCCCTCAATTGTTTGTAACTTCACTTCCCTGGACCTGTAAAAAGAAGAGGTTGAATTAGGTGGCCTCTAATGTCCCTTCTAGATCTAGATCTGTGATCCTATGAATTATCTGAGAGAAAGGACTGTGGTTAACTCATAATGCTGGACGGGTGTAATATAAGGAAATGAAAGAGGACTTTCTGTTTTCCAGGGTATGATGAAGAAGTGGGAGATGAAAAGAAAAGGCACATTATGGGCAAAATTGGTGGAGAATTTAAAAAACAAATAAAATCTCTTTATTCTGAGTTTCAAAAAAATTGAAAATAAAGAAGTCTTCCTTCTGCGCCTTTCACAGGAAATCACACTAACTGTAATTAAACACCTTGGGGTCAGATTGAAAAAAAGAAGAAAATGAACCTAAACTCAATGAGCAGAGCAATGAGTAAGGTTGGATGAGTAGTTATTTATTCATCTTCAATTCTATTACTGGCTCCACCCAAAATCACTGGACAATATGGTCCCTTTATACATAAACAAGTAAGTATCTAGGAAGCTGGAGGACAGGCTGAAAAAAGGATGGTGGAAAGGATCAGAGTATTTTGAGATCTTCTTTCACAAAAGGCTTATAAAGATACAAACCACTATAGATATGCTATCTGGATGGAACCTTAGAAATCATCCAATCCAATCAGCTCATTTTATAAATGAGGAAACTGAGACCTACACGGGTAAAATGACTTGATTGAGGTCACACATCTAGTTAGTGGAAGAACCAGAGCTTAGAACCCCGGTGCCTTGACTTCTCTACTCTGCTACCTTAGGGTATAAATAATTACGTCTTTGTTGTTTTGTTAATTTTTGGTTTTCTTTGATTAACTTCAACAGGGGTGGGTAACCTGCAGCCTTCTAGGTCCTTAAGTGAGGCCTGAGGTCAAAGGGTTGAACTTGAGGACCTAGAGAGCCACATGTGGCCTCAGGCCGCAGGTTCCCCACCCCTGAACTTGAACTTTACAAACATTAAAGTACAGGCCCAAGGCAATAATGAATTTGCTTACAGCCACCTGTCTCATATAGATTTTTCTTCTAAGGTAAGCTACTTCCCTTACAAATGGCTTTCCTAAATCTGTCCTAGACCAATGTACAGAACCCTCTCAGTTCCTGATAAGACTTTGTCTTTGGGGGCACCTTCTTATGTCGATGTAGAAGGATTTTTATATGTGTAAACTCCTTTGAGAGAAAATGGGAGTTATATGACTAAATCCGAGGTGTATCCAGATAGAGTTATATTTTTATCCCTAGCAGTGTAACCCTATCTTAATGTTCTGGGAATTTATGCATGTAACTTCCATTAGCACTCAAAGGACTCCACGTACATAAATCCTTTCAAATCAAGTTCAGAAAATACTCCTGAAACTTTCAAAACCTGGCTGAACTGATTTGCAACCAGCTTTTAAAGTTTGGTGGTTTCTTATATTGGCCCAATATTTGAGGTACCATAGTTAATATTCTTGTAGGATGGTGTTTTCCCCCCTTTGGGCTTTGAGACCTTTTAAAAAATTATATACAAGCAGCTTTATCTTTTCTGGGCCTTGGGATATTTCTGATTTTTCAGGGTCTTTCTTCAGCCAGGAAAATGAATTAGCAATCAGAGTATTTATTATTCATTACATGTCCACACATGAATGATGTTGGTGACCGATGTAGGTAATTAAACTGAAAGACAATAAAAGCATTCATTGCAGGCATCGTCAGTGCCAATCATTTCTTCATTGTGTAAGCCCTGGGATGCTGCTTAACAAAGCATGACTTCAGTGTGATGTCACTTTGAGGAGCCAATCAAAAATGTCAGATGCACAGTGATAATTTTTTTCTTCAGTGAAAATCAAGAATAAACAGGCAGCAGGTGTACAGTAAAAATGTGCCTTACGCACTCTTCATCTTTTGGGAGATAGTACTTTTAGTGGTCTGGGACCTAATTAAAAATAAAACACTATAGGTTGCTATGTATTTGGGAGCTTTTGTGTGGAGCTATTAAGGTAAAATTAAAACACTCTCTAAGACATTCCTCCTCCATGAATAATAATAACTCCAGCTCTTCATATTGTGGGGCAAAAGTGCATACCAAAGCTAAAAGAAAAAGAAAAGGATAGTGTCGTTGCTTAATGATTTTTAAGGCTGGGCCTCCACAAAGCCAAGCAAACACAACTGGTAGAAAAGTGGAAAATTCGGTTAGAAGATTTGGCATTACGAAAATAACTATTCTGTCTTTCCCCCCCATAAATTAATCTCAGTCCCTTCTCTTAATGGATGTAGACACATTCTAAGTAACTAGGTACTGACTGTCAATTTGGTTTCAACAGGAACAGAATGACAAAGTGTGTGGTGGGAGCCATTTTATGAGGAATGTGTAGAGCTGAGCTGTGTTCTGGACACTCCCAGTGATGCATGTGAGACCTCAGCTCTGTGCTTCTTGGGATGCCCCTGATCCATGTGTAATTAAATGAAGAAACCAAATACTGTAATCCCATTTCCTGACAGTGAGAAGGAAATGCTAGGCCTGTCTGAAAATGAGTCTTCTTTTTGAGCTAGCTGAAATTTGATTAGGACCATAGGTCAATGGTTAGAAGTGACAGAAGAGGCTGTCCGGTCCAACCACCTTCCAAACAAACTGAGGCTCATGATGGTTAAGGGACTGGGTCAAGATTACATTTCTAGTAAGTAGCAGGGCCATGGTTAGACCCAATGCCATACTACAACTATACTGTCCTATTAGAGAGGTAAGAGAACCCAAAGAATGTTGTCTGGATGGGGAGAGCTGTAATCTTGGATTCACTGCCTCTGTGTATTAAATCTGAAATGGTTTAGGTGCTCCAATTCTATCACTAATGTTGTGTATTGTGTCCAATGTGAGCCGCTTAGCTACAAACTGTCACTGAAACACAAATTCTTATTTGTGCCAATACACTACTTTATTCAAGGGGTCCACTAAGTCTCATCACAAAAGATGTCATAGAGAAAGTTCAAGCAAAAAGATTCTCTAATTGATGGTGAAACTCCCTAAAGGCTCCTATTTCTTGAGCATATCACATGAATGTCATCAAATCTCTTCTAGTACTAAGCTACTTCAAAGCCTCTTCAGCGATAGCTATAGCAGCGGTAGAGTAATCTTCTAGCTATTCACAAGGAAAAAACAAAATGGACGAAAAATGTAAAATTCCGTCTACTCCCAGAGAGGCGGCCTTTTGAATTAGTCCATTGATACCTATGTCTTGGATAGGTCCTGCAACTTCGAATCCACTGCTCTTTCCCTTATAACATAATGCCATTTTCTTGAAAAGAATGACTAATTACTTTGAATGGGGAAGGATATTGCTTTTCAGTTTTGAATACTCTGTCGTAGGAAGGAGACTGACAAATAGAATTACAGGAATCTTAGAAATTAGGAGCATGGTTACATTGGGAGTAAGAAGGAAAGTGGAATTCAGACTCGAGTCCTCTGACTGAAGATGTAATTCTCTTTCTAATGCTCTTTGCATCTCCATTTTTAAAGTCTTCCAGGCTGGGATTTAGATATGGTAGTTGGCACTTAAGATTTTGTGACTTGGGAAACAGAAAACATAAAGTTGCTTTCTCTTCTTTTTAGAAAACATACAAGGTGTTGTACCATTGCGCAGCTAGGTGGCACAGTGGACAGAGTGCCAGGCCTGGAGTCAGGAAGACCTAAATTCAAATCCATCTTCAAACAAGAGCTGTGTGACCCTGGGCAAGTCACTTAGCCCTGTTTGCCTCAGTTTTCTCATCTGTAAAATGAGCTGAAGGAGATGGCAAGTCACTCTAATATCTTTGCCAAGAAAACCTCAAAAGGGGTCAGGAAGAATCAAACATGACTGAAACCAATGAACAAATTATACAATTATAAAAATTTTTTACGAATAAGTCTGTATTTTTTGAATGTAGAAATTGGGCAGAACTCAGAAGAATGGGCAAATAGACTGAAGTTTTCCTAAGCGGAGGGGCTCGCTTAACATAAATCCTGCTACCACAGAGGACTATAAAAACTTTCTGTGAAATTTCCCAGTTTCCAAAACAATCCTATTGGGTCACCCTGACCTTTTTAACCAACAAAAGATGCGTTTGGAGAGTGCTGACTGCATCAAGATTTGCAAAATCCCTAACTGGTCACATGTACACTATCATCATTACCTTTTCTTATCCACCAATGCACATAAACACATAAACTCCTGTGAAAATATTCCCCTTTGTACTTAATCATGGCTGATTGAACCATGCTGGCTGTAAGTCTCATGGTCATGATGGGTGTTGATGTTGTTGCTGTTGCTGCTGGGGCTATTGGTATATGTGGGGCCATTTTGTCTTTTGGATCAGGGAGAACTGTTATTTCCATAGAGAGAGTCGGAATGGAGGTCGTTGATTAACAAAAGATGCTACATGTGAATGCGTATATGTATACATATATATGCATGCATACACGTGTATGTATTTTCAGGCTTCAGCAGAGTGCTTGGCACAAAATAAGTGTTTAATAAATATTTATTGATTAATTGATATATATATACATATGTATATATACACACATTATCATCTATCTATCTACCTATCATTTATGCATATTTTGTCTAAGCCTGTGATTTCTTTTGTGTAGGAAACTGCTAGAAAAAAATTCCCCCTACCAATGCTTATATCTGCATCCTATTTATAGTCTTAGAAAATTGCCTGGGACACTGAAAAGGTAAGAAACTTATTCAGCCAGTACAAATCAGAGGCAGGACATGAATCCAGGTCATCCCAGCTCCAAGGCCAACCCTTTATCTACCACACCATGTTATCTCCCTAATAAACATCATAAAACGAGAAATTAAGCTCTTAAAACAAGGACTTCTTTTTTTTAAAAAATTAAAGAATGCAGTACTAGCAACCAACCCGTGGACTGAAATAGAACAAATTAACTTCCAGTTTCTTGGAAAAGTATACCAAGGTCTTGGCAAATATAGTAATATGATGGGACTCAGGAAGTCTGGGTTATTATTTGGATGCCTTCAAATGCTCTCTGCCTGATGTTCTTGTATCACTTAAAAAAAGATAATAGGGCAGGTAGATAACTTCTAAAGAACATGGAGATTCTGAGTTCCTGTGGGTCCTGAGTTCCTATGAATGTGTACAAAACTACACGAGTATTACATTGGCCTAAAATAAGAAAGTTACTTGAAGACACAGAGAGACTTATTGAATAAGACTAATTGCCTATCTCTCTCTTCTTTTTTTCAATCAAACATTTAGTAAGTTCCAACTATGTACAAGGCACTGTGCTAGGTGACAGGATAAAGAGACAAAAATTAGTTAATTGTTTTCAAGGCATTTATAGGTTTCTAGGGAACACAGTATGTGCACAGACACATATGTTTACACACACACACACACAGAGGGGTGTGACAGATTGTGAGTCAATTATTAAATTTTCAGTGTGAGCATTTACATCTCCAAAATCAAGGAACACAACAAATTGAGGATTGATTTATTGTTTTGTTGATTGTTTAGACTTAAGAAAATCATAGAGAAAATGTTAATAATGTGGATTAAATTTAGAAGGGTGTCATTCCCCTTTCCCCTCAAGCTATTTGTTAAAATTTACTATGATATCTCTGTACACATACATACATATGCATACATGTATGTTGTATACAATGTATGTTATACGTATAAAATATATAATACAAAGTAATTTTAATAGAGATGTTGCTGGAGAATAGAAGTATTATCTATCTTTAAAAGACTGGGTCTCCTTGTTTTACTCAGACTAGAGGTAGAGGGGCTATTATTCACTGACTGATTCTGTTAGTCATCAGCAATGACCTTTGACCAGCTCCCTTTCTGACCTGGGCCAGTTCATCCATCCTAAGGCAACATGGCAACCCTTCCCTTCCTCCCTTCCTACCCAGAGCCTCACTAGATTGGCTTTAACCCTTATTTGAATTCAGGATTTCCAGGGCTGAGGGATCCACCAATCTCAGTTTTTGGCAGCTGAGATTATAGGCATGGGCCACCGCATTAGGATTATCATTTTTCTGTGAAATCATTTTCCCTCTAAGTAATGATTCAGTTACCTTAAGGAAATATTGTAAACTCAGAATTCATTTCCTTAGCCTGGCCGATGAGTTTCTCTTTTGTAACTCTCTAGGTCCCAACACCTTCAATTTCTAGAAACCAGATACTAGATGTTAAATGAGGGGGGCATTTCTTTCTCTAAAGACTAGCTTCAGCCTCTGTCTCTGAAGTTTTGTTTACTTACTTCCAAGATAACTCAGAAAACAGTTTCTCTGTCTTTTCCTTGCCAGTGAGAGACAGTGTCAGATTGAAGATAGGACGGGGAGATCAGATGTCAGAGCCAATACAGAAGTTCATGGGAAGGTGCCGAGGGAAGCCAGGAACCGTAATTGGTGTGTTCTGGGGGGCACTTCACAGCCTTCTCAGGAATCTGAGACAACCAGGCTGAAATTGTTGACATGATGGTAGGCAAATGAATCTGTACTTGGTGTTGTCTGAGGCTCCCCATTTGGGGAGTGTCCCCATTGCCACCACACACCCAGAAAGGGAATGAGGGTGATATTGTCTATCATCCATCATCCCTTGGTGTACTAAAAGAGGGACTGCCCTGTCATCACTACAAAACTGTGTATACCAGAAGCCATCACAGGGATGCAGTCCATGAAGTCTAAGGATCCTTCTTATCAGCATTTAAACTTCCTAAACATAACGCTCACAATCCATGATTCCCTGCTAGTCCCAAGGACTAACCTAGAGGGTGTCCTGAGATGAACTGAAAGAGGAAGAGTATTTCACAATCATTAAACATTGTGTGCTGGAGTGGAAGGGAATAATATTAGAGAAACAAAGAAAACCTCTGACTTCCCTTTCACATCCAGATCTATGATCCTAAGAATAGGTTCCTGTCCACATGCAGCTTCCATTCTAACAGAAGAATAGCAGCTCATATGCATGTGGGTTTACAACGGGCTTGCCCCACAATAACCCTGTGCATAATACTGGGAGAGATGGATAAAAGTTAGGGAAAGTGAGCTTTCCACAGAAGAGTTAATTGAGTTCTACGGAATAATTGTCAGCTTGAATAAAGAAGGAGTAAAAATTAACCAGCATGAGGGTCCTCAGCCAATGAAAATAAAGTTTGCAGTTTTGCAGAAACCTCAAACTCTGGATATAGGCAAAACTGGTCTAAACTGGCCAGATAACAGTCAGGGTTGAAGAGAAAACTGGGTCAAAATGCTACCATGAATGCTTAATTGGCTAATTGAATATTACCTTACACACCCACAGGGAGGAATTTTCTGCCACTTTTGAACTTGGGATGTATGTTGAGGAAGGGGGAACATACCGAGGAGTTGCATGTTGGGGCCATGTAGGGAAGACTGTAACCCAAAAGGGAGCAGACCAATCCATTCTCTAAAGGGAGGTACTGAGCTGATGGTGTATCAATCTATGTCAGTCTAACAGAATAATGTTGGTCTCACTCCTGTACTCTCCACTCCCTCTTCCTAAAGAAGGGTGGAGTCTGCTCCTGGCCAGGAATGTTTGCCAATTCCTTTGAATTCCTCAATAATAATTTATTGCCCTTGATATCTGAATTTCAGTGTCAAGCTTATTTCTAACAATACCTTTATTCACCCCATTTTACAAATGAGGAAACTGAGACCAAGAGTACCAGATAACTTGTCCACAGTCACCTGATTTCATAAGTTTTGGAGCCAGACCTTGAGCTTAGGTTTTCTGACTCCAAGGCTAATATTCTTTCCATTTTGTTGCTCTGTCTCTCAGCAACATAGTCCACAGATGAATCATTATACACTAGGTATATTTCAGAGGGTCATGAACACAGGAGAGGGGAAAAATGCTCATGCTGGTCCTATAATTTGAATTCAGATGAGAAGAAGCAGCATTTCAATAAATAGATCTGCAGTAATATCATCACTTAATTTATCAAGCAGCTTTAAATAATAAATCTAATCAATTTATTAAGCAGTTACTTTTTTTTGGCCAAGCACAGTGCTAGGTGCTAGGGATACAAAACCAAAAAACCAGACAGTCCAGGGGAGACTTGTTTGTTGTTCAGTTGTGTCTGACTCTTCATGGTCCCATTTGGGGTTTTCCTGACAAAGACAGTGTAGTAGTTTGCCATTTTTTTCTCTACCTCATTTTACAGATGAGGAAACTGAGGCAAACAGAGTTTAGTGACTTGTCCAGAGTCACACAGCTAGTAAATGAGGCGAGATTTGAACTTTTAAGATAAATCTTCCTGATTCAATGTCCAGTGCTCTATCCACTGTGCCAACTATCTGCCCCTTGAGGCAGACTACAAGTGCATAAATAAGCATATGCATAATAAATAGAGGGAGGCATGAGCAGCTGGGGATATCAGGAAAGGCACTGTGTAGAAGGTATTGCTTGAACAAGAAGGAAATAAGAGATTCTAAGAAGCTGAAGTGAGATGGGATTATATTCCAGGCCTGAGGGACAGCCAAAGCAAAGGCATAAAGATGGAAGATGGAGTGTCACGTGTGAGGAATAGCAGAGAGACCAGTTTGGCTGGACTATGGAGTGTGAGAAGGAGAGTGCCGTATAATAAGATTGGAAAGATAGGTCAAGATAAGGTTAGGAAGAGTTTTAGAATCTACACAGACAAACTTATAATAATACTATAAGCCAACAAGGAGCCATTGCAGTTGACTTGAGTAGAAGAGTTGCATGGTGAGTATCTTTCTGACATATGGGTGGAGGATGGATTGGAGGGAGGAGAGACTGGAAGCAGGAAAAGCAGTTAGGAGGATACTGCAATAGATTAGGAAGAGGTGATTAGGACACTGTGGGTGGGGATGTCTGCTTGTGAGGAGAGAGAAGAGAACAACTGTAAGAGATAGAAACTACAAGATTTGGCAACTGATTGTATATAGGAGGTGAAGGTGAATAGGAATAATGACTCAGTTTGCAAACCTGGATGACTGAAAAGATGTTAGTGCCTTTATCAGAGAGTTGAAGTTTAGACAAGAGTTTGGCTTAAGGGGAAAAAAATAATGGTTCCATTTTGGACATGTTGAATTCGTGATGCACATGGGTCAGTGAGCTGAGTATGTAATATTGAACTCTCTGGTCTATGGAGTCCCTTCCAACCCTGGAATCCTGTGATACTGAAGTGACAAAGTATTCCCACTGCTTAGCACAATGCCAGGGGCATTCATTAAGCACATGATTAATATATTCTTTATCCTCTTTCCTCCTGTCCTGTCGTCTCTTATTCTCTCCCCTTCCCTCCCCTCCCGTCCTGTCCTTTCATCTTCTCTCCTCTCCCCTCCTGTCCTTTTCCCTCCTCTCCCCTCCCCTCCTGGTCTGCCCTTTCCCCTCCTCTCCCCTCCCCTCCTGGTCTGCCCTTTCCTCTTCTCTCCTCCCCACTTTTCCTTTCCCTCCTATCTTGCCATATCTGTCTGTCTATTCTTCTGATACTACTGTGGTACCTCACAGCAAAGAGTAGGGGTGGCCATGATGGGGGTGCTAATGCCTTATACTGCATCACAGGGACACCCTTTTGGCTGGGATTCATTAGACTTTACTTCTTTTCCATAGATTTCTTAGACTTCCAGTTCTTAAGAAAGTTCTTAGGAAAGAGCAAGAGGACTTGAGGTCAGGAAAATAGGAGGAGGTAGAATGATACAGTGGAAACAACCTTAGGTTTGGCATCTTCCCGTGTTTAGATCCTCCAGCTTCCCATTGCCTGTATGGCCTTGGGAAAGTCATTTCACTTCTCAATACTTCAGTTTCCTCATCAATAAAACAAGGGGGTTGGACATCACTAGATGATCTCTAAAGTGCCTTTCTGTTCTAAAAATCCTATGATCCTGGAGAGGGGTAGGGGAAGGGACAGTAAAAGGAGAGGCAGCAATGGCCAAGAGACAGTTAAAACCCAAGTCTGACTTATAGTTAAGCTCTCTTTACACAATAAAAAGCTGCCTCTCTTTAATTAAACCATCTATTTACTTAAATGTAGACTCATTATGTCAATTCGTAGATCATATAATATCATGTATCTATCTAATCTACTTTGAATTTCTCAAAGCACTTTACTGGAATTTAAGAGACCATGGTTCTAGTTCCAGCCTTGCCATTAATTTGCTGTGTGACTTTGGGCAAGTCACTAAATCTTTGGGTTTCATTTGTAAAGCTGTAAAATGAAGGGTTTGGTCAGATGGTGTCCAATGTCCTTTCTATTTCTAATATTGTAGAGTTTTAGGATTAATATGTGGGATTTTCTTATAACCAAATATAGAATATGCCCTGCTGCTACTATCCCAGCAGCAGGGAATGTTTATGTTTTTCTTGGACCAGTTGGGAGAAGGGAGAAGGAAATTCCACTGTTAAAGAACCCTTAACCACCCTCCGTATGTCTCAGACTTTTTTCATCTCTAAACTCCCTTAAACTGTGCCACCTCCTCAGAAGACTGAAACTCCCATATTTGTGTACTTGTTGGCAATTTTGAGTAGCCAGGTAAGCAATTTAGCAAGTGCCATGAAGCATGCACATGAATTACTGATAAACAAATGACATATTAACTGCCTGAATTCGCAGTTTCTGACCCCGTGTTAAAAAGACCCAGTGTTAAATGAATAAAGGAGATAAAAAGAACTGTCTTCCCAGATCAGCTTTATTGTTTGAAATTTTCAGATAGAAGACAAAAAAAGTTCAAACACAAACTTCAATGTGAATTTGGATGTTTTTCTTTTTCAATACTTCAAAAAATCAGTGACTTAATCAACATGAGCATTGTCTCCCCTGATTCAGAGCTCAATCATCTATATGATTTGATACAGTGGCTAAAAAAAAGTTATTATCTTTTGTCTACCTTCTGATTCTCTCTTTCTACACTTAGCTTTGGGGGACCCTCAGATGGCAGAAAGAACCTGTTGCTTTTTCTCTACTTAAAGTCTTTCCAGCTTGCTAAGGCCTACAAGAACTTGGTCGCCGCTGGCACATCCTTTCAGAACCCAGAGTTACCTGCTTCCATGACACATTGAAGTATCGGAGTAATTCTTCACTGGAAGACCTCTATGACAAGAAAGACAAATGATGCACACTATTTTGAGAGGAAGGAGAATGTGGGGTGGCAATTGTTGAAAGAATATAGAATGATAGGATCTCAGAACTAGAAGGTACCTCTGTGGTCATGTACTTTAGTCCTTGGTATGAGAGTCTGAATCACTCCTTCATCCCTTTCGAGGTGTCATTCAGCCTCTACTTGAAGGCCTCTGGTGACAGAGAAGTCCCTATCTCCCAAATCAGACCATTCCATTTTTAGAAAACTCTAATTTTGTCAGAAGGCGATGGCCCAATGGAGACACAAGGAACCTGTGTCTTTCGAGAGGGGAGGAGAAAAGAGACAAAAGGTAGATTGCTTAACAAGATGCTCTTGCTGATAACTAAAGAGAGTTGCCTTTCCTGAATTAAGATGTTGTCGGGAGTCTGCTCATTGTTAATCAATCACACGTGACTCTAGCAAAACTTAATAAAATTTTTTTAAAAGCCTACAATAAAACACTTAACTTAGGAGTCTCTGGTACAGTGAATAGCCCTGGTAAATAGGCAGTTTGCTGAAGGGGGTCACCATGCAAGTTGCCAATGAGAGCTATGGGGAATTAAATTTCAGTAGGCATGAATATCACAGGTAATGTTCCAATTACCTGTTGAGATTGTGCTATGTTTGTAGCAATGGTGTGAGGGGTGGTGACTGAGAAAAAGCCTAATCTAAAATCTTAAATATGGTTGGCAGGTAGATAGGTGGAACAATGGACTTAGAGTAGGAAGATCTGAGTTCACATCTTGTCACACATTAATTGTGTGACCCTGGAGAACTCCCTCGATCTCTCTCAGCCTTAGTTTCCTCTTTGTGAAATGGGCTAATAAGGGCATTTGCCTTACACGGTTGCCATCAGGATCAAATGCAATAAAATACGTAAAGTACTTTGCAAACTTCAAAGCACTATATACATGTTAGATAGCATTATTACAAAGCATGGGTTGTTGTCCAGTTGTTGTACAAGAGAAACGAAAATGCTGAACATTCAGACTCTTTATCTTATCTTTCCCTCTCAATTCTTGAATGGCCCTTTCTACTCTCCAGCTTATCAGTGAGGATTAAGTTTCTTTGGGAAGATGGAACGAAAAAATTCCAAGGAAGAACAAAGAAGAAAAAGATTCTGAGGAGGTAGAGGGGAATCCAATCCTGTGTCAGAAGGATGAAGGGTGAGGAACATAGAGGAATGAAAATGAGGGAAGACCACTGAAACATTAGAGTTATAGAATGAATCTGAGACTCTTCCCACAATGGGTGGAAGTGGATTCCATGAGAAAGAAGTCATTTTGCCTACTCCACAAAACAAAGAAGTGGGTCCACAGTTGCCACCAGGATTGAGGGCATCTGTTACTTGTTGAAAAAAGAGAGTCATCATGGTGATATAAATTTAATCCAATCCAGTAGACATTTATTAGCCGTCTACTATGTTCCAGGCACTGTGCTAGTCGCAATGACAAAATGGAAAAATAGTCCTTGCCATTAGGGAGCATATGCCATTCTACTGGGAGAACATAGCATGTAAATGCACTTAGCACAGTGCTTGGTGTATAGCAGGCTCTTAATAAATGCCTCTTGACTGACCTGATAAGCACATGCAAGATTATTTGTGGAGGAAAGAGGACACTAACAGCTAGAGAGATCAGGAAAGGATTCCCAAAGCAGGTACAACAGGAACTGAGCCTTAAAGGAAGCTGTGGAAACTAAGAGGCAGAGATGAGGAGAAAGGGCTTTCCAGGCATGATAGAGGGCCCATGCAAAGGCACACAAAGAGTAAGCTGAATTCGGAGCTCAGAGAAAAGAAGGTGGAGCAATTTGTTTGGAACAAACAGTATATGAAGGGCCATAATATACAGTAGGCCTAGAAAAGTATACTGAAGCCAGGTTGGCATTAAATGCTAACCTAAGAAATTGGTATTTTATGCTAGAGGCAAGTGGGAGCCACTGAGATTTGAATAGGGTAGTGACATGATCAAACATGTTTTAGGAAGATAATTTTGGCAACTGGGTGTAGGATAGACCAGAGAAGGAGTAGAAAGCATGTCTTCCTTGGGTACTTACCCAGAATATGACAGAGAGCCTTCTGAGACGTGCCAAACCTGATAGACAACATTCTTCTCTGATGATTCACGTCTGGACAAATTATTCCACCAAAATGAATATGGAAAGCGTATTTAGGGATTATGCAATCTAGAGAAGTAGGCCAAAGATCTTGGGGCACAGGTGAATTTTCACCACTGCTGCAACTGGAAGGTACAGACTTTAGAAGAAGTAATGGGACTTGGGAATTGAACAGATATCTAGAAAGTTTATGTCAAATAATAATATTGGAATTTCTGGACTGTGGCTTAAGATTCATGTGTAATGGACTCTGGGTCATGGAAAGAACACATCTATTGATACATGGGAATAAAACATATTTGCCCAGAGACTTATGATCAAAGGAGCTTAAAGATACTTAACTACTTTGATGGATCTGTAATCTAGCCAATTTGGGTATTTCTACCACTGGCATAGTCGCTATCCTCACCCCACCCCCACCTTCTCATTTCACACAATATCTGACCAAGTTTGCCTTTGGTGCACATACTGGATTTGGCTATTATTCTAGGAGACTTCCTCTAGGTCTTTTAATATTTTGTGAGTCCAAGGGCATCATTCAGACTATTTTTATGTTATCTCTCCCTCTCAATTCTTGAATGGTCCACTTGCTTTTCCAGTCATGTATTTTCTTTATACCATTCCTCACTTTACAAGCCATCCTTGGTAGTAGGATGCAGACTACTTATGCCCAGCCTACATCTCTTCATTTCCTTTGATTCCTTAATCATTTAAAGCTGAATGGAATAAATAGGAGAATATTTGTATTAAAAAGTTGAGGTTTTATGTCAAGAAATAGCCTGGAATTGTGAAAGTCTTGCATAATTTCCAAGATAAGATCCAACTCTCCTTCCCATGTTAAATTCTGGGCCAGGTTTTAGTCCAATTGCAGTGTCTGTGCAAGCTAATCTTCCTAAGGCAAAGGCCTCACCGTGTCATTCCCCTGTCCAAAAGCTTTCAGTAACTACATTGTTTTGCCTCTAGGATTATAAAATATAAACACCTCTGCCTTATGGAAAGCCTTCCACAGTCAGGCCCCAACCTACCTCTCCAGGCTTATATCACACATTAACTTCCCCTCATGTATTTTACATTCTGGGTACACTGGATGACTGACTATCCCAGAAATACAACAAATACACAAGGCATCGCTCTTCTCCATCCCCCACTGCCAAGGAAACCTAAGAATCTAAAATGAAAGTTGGGAGGCTCTCAAGAATGAAATTCTGGTAAAAACAAACATAAAAAATTCTATTAAGTGATCTAAAAGAAATTTCAGAAACTATCTGGTCCATTTTGACTAGGAGGAAACAGAGGCCGGAAATATTAAGTGACTTACCAGCCAAGATCACGCAAGGGATCAGAGGCAGGATTTGAATTCAGACATTCTAATTCTAGAAGCAGTGTACCGTGCTGCCCTATCTTAAACCTAAGGGAAACAGGAGCCCTCAAGGGTTTGCATCAAAGGGGACCCCCATCCATCAGAGATACATGCCCCTGGCATTCATTGATAGGCTCAGACCTGCACAGATCACAAAGCCTCCCCAAAACTCTACTAAACTGAATCATTGTGATTCAACTATAAAGGTTGTTGGTGGTACAGACGATCGAAATGCATCGAAAGAACTTTGCAAAACCTTAAAGTACTCTGTAACTATGGACTACCACAATCTTTATCTTAGATTATGCAAGTGGTAGGTCCCACTGTGTTGCAAAGGTCTCATGAATTGACCTGGCAAAAGAATGTCAGCTGTCTGAAGACTCACACAGCTATGTACAGAGAGATTGTTCCCTAGGTGATTAATTCTTTGGCAGAATAATAATAAGAAATTCCTGTGCCTGCAGCAAATTTTGTTGGGAGTGATGCAAAGGGCAGCAGTGGAACAGAGGAAAGTTGCAATATGGAGGTGATCATACCAGAATAGAGGGAAGCTTATCCCTCAGAGAGTCTGGTACATGCCTCCTAAGATCTTGAGGAGAAAAATGGGCCCTAAGAAAGTCAGTGCTATAGAATCTGGGGGTGGCAGCATGGTCTGGCAGAGGACCTTGAGATGAGGTGCAGAAACAACAATTGTCACTGATTAAGTGCATCCTTCTATGGAGGAAGCCCTTTCTTCATTTTGGCAAATTGAGACACAGCCTCAGTTGCTTGGTACTAGTTTCTCTGTTCATTGGATATGGCAACTCACAAAACAACAAAAAATTTCAAAGGGCTCTCAGTCCTGGGCAGTTCCCTTTTGCTTAAACAATGATGCTAAGAATCATATACTCTAAGACAATCCGTAAACTAAATTGAATTGTTAGTGTTCCAAGTATGAGATTTTTGTTCAACGGCTGACATATTATTGGAAAGACAGCAATATATCAATTTTGGTATTATTTCAGCAAGTGAAAAAAGAACACAAAGTTGCTGTTAAGTGGTAGGAGAACTCACTTCCTTGGAGAGCAAAACAAAGAACTTGGTAGATTTGGTTACCTTGTGCACTCATAATAAATTTTCTTTAAAAATTCAATATTTCATAAGATTCTCGGTCATTTCATCTTGTGTTATTTGTGGTGAGTAAAAGCAAAAAGGCAACCATGAAGGTAATTGCACCTTAATCAACAACATCTATTGCAGAATATGAAGAGGTAGAGGAATTCCGTAAAGAACTTGAAAAGATCTTCCAAACCAATACTATATATGTATATATATGTACATATATGTATATATGTGCATATATATGTATAATATGTTCATTTGTGTGTACATATACATTTATACACAGATCCAAACATATATACACGTGTATAAATATATACACACATATATGTATGTGTATACACATACACACACACACAGACTCATACACAGAAATATATGTTACCTAGCTAGATACTCAGCAACTTAGGTGCAAAGTTGAAGATGTCAAAAAATATTCTGGAAAAGGTTATTTGGGAATAAGGAATATAAGAAATTAATGGCTTATATGATACTCAGAAACATGACAAGAAAATGTCATGAATACTTCCTTTCGAAAGAGTGTAGAGAGGTTCTGGACATTGCAAAAACCAAATAACGCCATCAAAAATCAAACTATGTCTATCTTAGCGAATCAGAAACAACTGGTTACTGATATTAAAGTCATATCAGAGTGAACTGTCTGTGTGCAATTTATCAACTAGTTAGAGCAAAAGTCTCAATCAGCATCAAATAAGAAGAAAGGATGAAGATGAGAAAACAGAGCATGTAATTGTGACAACTTCCATCTTACCTATCAGACAAGCTCCTGATGCTGAAAACAGAGAATGGAAAAAAAGCAAAGATACTGACCTTGATTAAAGCCATTGGCGTGTGATTCCCACTGCCCTGCTCTAAGGTCTTTTTGACCTAGTGGCTGGTTGCTGTGGTGAATGCTGAGGCAAAGGGGAGCGACATTTTATTTGAATCAGTATCCTTTTTGACCTCAGGAATTCTATTCTCATCCTTCGTTGTTAATAAAGTCATTTTTATTGAATTTTATGGTCCACAAGTGTCTTGTTGCCTTCTTATCCCAAGTCCGAATCACTGCACTGGCCTGAGCTAGACCTAGCCCAGAATATGTCTTTATCTAAATATAAAACATTATAGAATTTTACGAGGATTTGAAATGAAGCTTATTGATTGTATTCTCTTCTTTTAAAAAATAGAGACAACATCTACTCTGCTCTTGTCTAATGGCACCACTCTTATTCTTCTTGTTTTCTTGAAGATGGCTGACAGGGGCTAACCAATTACATATACACTACTGCATCATCCCTTTTATTTATTGTATTACTTTTTCAGCATCATAGTCTAATCATAGGTCCCATTATCCCAAGTCTCAGGGGAACCTGAGGCTGAATTTGCCTCCTGTATTAGGATCTCTAGTTTACCTTCTATTTACCCATACTTGGTGCATTTGCATATAGTCATTTAAGGCTCCTGAGTGAGGTTTAATATATTTATACTGCGTTTCTTCTTGTAACATCATACTATCTTACTCAGCTGCTCATGTAAATGTAAATTATTGTTTTATTATTATATGCTATTCAGGCTTGCAATTTCCAGCTCATCAAATCCAACCACATCATAAGACTGAACAACGTGAACAGCTAACTTCTAACTCTGGGTATGTACCCTTCAGTAGGTGCAAGACCAGAACAAAGTCTCAGCTAAAATGATTGTCATTATGAGCATGTTTCTGGAAAAGCATTTTCTAAACTGGTTCACAGAATCTTGTCAACAGGTATTTTGTGGGAAAAATTTCTCTGTATTATTTTATCCTCTTAAGTATTAAACGCAGGCTTGTAACTCTTCTGTTAGAGGCTCCCACTTGAGGGCATACTTTAGAACACTAAATTAGTGTCACTCATTGCCTCATTGGAATGAGGGATCCCTGGACAGGAGGAATTTAAAAATTAGGAGGAAACTTGATCAATTTCTCCTACCATTTCAGTTCCTTCATTTGAAGGCAAATACTTCTCCAAATAGATAATTATGTAACATCGCATCTGTACCCGACAGTAGATAAGGAAATTCACATACAAAATTTATATGTAAAGCTGGCTGAAAGTGTGAGTGAGGAGTAGACCTCTCCATCTGAATCCAGACTGGGGAAATGACATGGCAGTTGCAATGGGATGGCAGATTTAAGGAAGGCTGAGAAGTCCCATCTCTCTGCATCAGAAAGACTGCCCCCTTTTAGGGAGCTCCAGATTGCTTTTGGGGGAGCAAGATATTATCTGCCACCTCTGCTTCTAGATCTCTGCTTCAGGAACACAGTAATTGGCAAGGGAGGATGAAAGAATAGAACTGGAATGCTTCTTGATTTGTTCAACATTAAACAAGGCAGCTAAGTGGCACAATGGATAAGGTGCTGAGCCTGGATTCAGGAAGACTCATCTTCTTGAGTTCAAATCTGGCCCCAGACACTAGCTACGTGACTGTGGGCAAATCACTTAACCCTATTTCCCTCAGTTTTCTCATCTATGGAATGAAGTGGAGAAGGAAATGGCAAACCTATCCAGTATCTTTGCCATGAAAACCCCCAATGGGATCAGGAAGAGTCAGACACGATTGAACAAACAACAAACAAGCAAAACAAAAACCCAGCTAACAAGGACTACATGCAAGGTTCTGTTTATGATCCCAGGTTCTAAAAGGCTATCCAGACCCAGATGAGTACTGTACCTGTGAAGTTGTCGTTGGGAAAAGGAGAGCTTTTCAGCTAGTTTTCGGGGTAAAAACAATTAAACATTTAGAGTATACATATAAATTATCTGTCAAGAGCCAGAAGAATGTCCTTGGGCTATTCACTCAAGTGGGGAATCAAAGGCCTTATAGAGGTGCTTATAATTCTCCATTCATACACCTCTTTCTCTCTTGGGATTCTAAATATGAATGCTAACTCAAAAGGTGTAGAGCAAAGGGAGTAAACCTTCAATACTCAAAGTTCCAAGCAAGAGGATAAAGACCTGACTTATTAAAATAGCTACGTATAAATATGTGTTTGTGCATCCTAGAGCAAGAAATATTGATTCATTTACATTCCTCAGAGTAAGGAAGAACATTTGCTGGTACAAAATTCTAAGAATCAAACCCATATCCTTATATACATTATAAGATGACGGACAAAACCGCAAAGACTTGGCATTGAGGATAGCATCACAGCGGTTAAAGTTTTATTGTCCCTACATCGGGCACTTCTCACTTCTTTGGCTCAATGTTGTTCCCAGCACAGCCTAGGAACTTCACTATCAGACACCACTGAGCGCGTTGTCATTAAATCTCCCTTGGGGAAAAAACACAAAAAACAAGGTTCACAATTTCAAAGAATGAACAGGTTTATTTATGGGTCAAAGAAAACAAATAGAGATCACACAGAGCTCATGGGCATAACAACCCACCTATGAACACCCTCCCAAGAGGCCAGTATAGCCTCAGTCACTTCGAGTCATGCCCTGGGTATGCTCTCAGCAGGTGCTCTTTCTAGTGTGGCTCATTAGTGCATGTCTTCCACTGAGGCTTTTGCAGTCTTTCCTTATTGGCAGTCTGCTCTACGATTCCTCTCACTAATTGTGTGGCATTACTCTTCAATTGGCCAGCCATTATCCAAAGATTCTATCAAATGGTGTGCTTCCTGATCCACAGAAGAGGGTGGGGTTGTTGTATCCTAACACTGCTCATTATCATGGTTCCTCCATTGTCCTCGTTCCAGAGTTGTGCAATGTGTAGTATACGTCCTCTTCTACCCATCTGTGCTATGTTGCGTACTTTACATCACTCTACTTTCAACTTACCAGTAGAAGGTATCAGTCATTCCCTTTTGCAGGGAGTCTCCATCATGAGTCCTTTACAGAGAGAACTCTTATGGGTTCCTCGCATAGTGAATTCTGTTCTAGTTCCAAATACAGCTCCATACCAGGATAATTCCACACTGGAACCTCCCTTTATTCTACAATTGCTATGACCCCTATCCTCATACTAGAATTCTTCCAGGAATTAAAAATATACCACTCCTGTGCAATTCAGAAGTACTGTTATTCCTAATACTAGGTTAGAGCCATGGAGAATCCACAGTCTGACTCATTTGTTGCCCCAACACCTGGTGATTTCCATCTTCTGCACACATCAGCACCTTCTACCTATCGTTCACCACCTCTATTTGGTTCCGTGAATTCCCCTGGAACCAAATGGGAAAGTTTATTCAAATAACCTGAAATAGCTTCTCCTTGGCCTCTGCCCATTCAGGGTAGAGAATTGGCACTGAAGGAGGAACCACCAGTGAGATACTTTCTATCTGTTCCCCAATGGTACCAGGGACTGTGAACATTTACTATCTTCATTACAGACCTGTATTATGTAAAAATATTAATGATGTATGGTCATGTTCAGTCATAAAAATTAACATTTAAAAAATTTGATCCAAAATTTCTCTGAATCCCCCATTGTTCCAGAAGTATTTCAAAAACCTAAACACTTCACTGCCATCAATATATGCAGTATTGTGGAGTGGAAAATCTTTGTCTCCTATTAAAGGAATTCCAAGCAGCAACAAATGATAATCTGCATTCATATCTAGCTCATGTCCTGTCTCTTCTTTGGTTATTTCTCTGACCACTTTAAGCCATGGTGAGATCTTCCTCTGAACTATTATAGCATTTGTTTTCTCTGTCATTCAATTGCCCCTCATCATCTACTAACTTGTGATTTCTCATATTATTGTCTAGGATTGATATTAATTTATTTTTATGTGTATTTTTTATCTTGTCAACTAGATTATAAGATCCAAAATAATGATGATAATAAAATAAATATAAAGTAATAAAAATATATAAATAATATATTTTATATGAATATAAAAACATATAAATAATATGTATATATTATATATATGCATAAATAATAAATATGTAAATAATGGACTAGGAAGCTGTGGATCAACAAATAAAAATACTGAATATGTAAATAAAAATATAAAAAATATATAAATAAAAATATTTTAAAATAAGAATAAATGAAAACAAGATCCAAAATGATGATAATAATAAACCCTCCTCAAAGCTCAACCCATTATCCATGCTGTGAGGGGAGGCAATCACAAAATAGGGAAATTAAAAGGAGGCTGATATACAGCAGGGACTTTGTGTGTATTTGTACGTATCCATTAGTGGTGGTAGCTGTGAAGGTCAGGCTTGAACCCCCAAATGCTGGTTAGTTGGGTTTTGGTGATTTCATTGAGCAGATCAACACCCAAAGACAATACAATGCAACTCTTCCTGTAGACAAAGGGAGGAATAGGGTTGTAGGCTGGCCATACTCAAAGCTGCTATGATGGTCTAGTTGACATGAAGGATAGAGGAGTAAGTTGTATTCCTTCAGGTCCTGGTACCAAAAGATGGCAAGATGAACTGGAAACAAATTAAAAATACCAATTAGGAACAAATTAGGCTTATAAATACCCCACAAACAGAAAGCATTTTAGTTCAGGGGTCACTAAAGCAGACAAACCACGAATTCATATGAAATGGACTAGAGACATGAAAACTTTCATCAATACTGTAGCATAATGAAATTATAAAACATCTTACAAATGACAGGCAAAAGTTTCATACTGCTTTTGTCCACTAGTACCCTCAGCTCAGTGTTGCGCTGGACCTAGCATTTACTTTCTTGGGAGAGACAATTTTTAAATTTTCAATGTGAGCATTTATTTTTCAGAAATCTGCAAATGCTAAAAAATCATGGCATGATTGCTTAGGCTTAAGAAAGTGATAGCAAAAATGTTAACAATACAGATTAAAGTTAAAATTATGTCATTGGTACTTTTTTTTTCTTGAGAGCTGGTTAAATATTTACCAGTACACCCCTGCTTCATCTCTAAGTCACACAATGTATTGTCAACCAGTACAGGGTGATCAGAAGAAATAGCTTCATTCTTAAGCCTAGATTAGATGAAAGAAAAAGATAAAAGAGAATTTACTAAAATCTAAAGTGGGAAAAGTAAAAGACCTCGAGCTTATTGAAATTTTCACTTAACACAAACTCCAAAAATTTTACTTAAAAACAAATAGATACCAAAAAATGTTTCATGATTTTTAAAAGTGACCACATCTTGCCCTTTTTGCATCTATGTGTGATATCTGACTCCTCTACTTACACAGCTACCACCTTATTTCAGGTCCTCATCACCTCTCACCTAGATTATTGCAACAACCTCCTCGATGTTCTCCCTTCCTCAAGTCTCTCCCTACTCTAGTCCATCTTACTCACTGCTTGAAAGTAGTTTTCTTTGAGCACAGAACAAGTGTGACTGTTTTACTCAATCACTTTCAGTGGCTCCCTGTTGTTTCTGGAATGAAATATGAATTCCTCTACTTAGCTTTTAAAGTCCTTCACAACCTAGCTCCAACTTACCTTTCCAGCCTCATTATATGTCAATCATTCTTCCACACGTTGTGATCCATCCAGACTGCCTCTTCACTGTTTCTCACTCATGACGCTCCCATGTCCCATTTCCAGACCTTTGTAGTAGCTATCCATTATGTACTTCTGTCTCACCTCCACTTCATAGAATTCACGTTTTTCTTCAGGGTTCAGTTCAGGAACCACTTTTTCTATGAAGCCTTTCCTAATTCTTCCACTTCTAGTGCCCTCTCTCCCAAATTACATTGTAGTTAACTACTTTGCATATATTTTCTTTACATTTATTCTTCATCCTCATATGGTTACTTGTCTCTCCCATTTAAATGTAAACTTCTTGTAAGTAGGGGCTGTTTCATTCATTTTATTTGTATTCCCAGTGCCTAGCACAATATATGTCACATAACAGGTGCCTGATAAATGATTTTTGATTGATCACTTGGTACTTAGACTAGAACTTCAAAAGGCTTCCTTTGATTCTGATGGCATCAATACAATTAGTTTTTAAAAAAGATGACAAATGGAGTAATTTTTAAAAAGCTGGTATTTGCTGTAACCATCAAGAATGACCATATCCTACCACAATATTTGACAGAAAGTATAAAAATATGTCAGGATTTGCACAGAATATATATGTTCAGTGTCCACTGCCACAATAAAAACCTAAGAAGAAAAGTGGAACTATCCAGGAATACTCCCAAGGACAGGTGTCAACTACCATCCCAGTTAAAAGCAAATTGAAATACTTTTGAAGATACTTTGTAAAGGCATTGGAATATTATGTCAATGTCTAACTGCTATGTGCAGAAAACTCAAATGTCATATCACCCAATTAAAAGCAACCAAAAAAAACCCACTGAACTTAGTTTGGAAAACAAAAGTATGTCAGAAATTCTACATTCCCTTTGTTAGCAACTGAAAGCAAAATTCAAAAGACTAAGGCTATCAGTGCAAAGAATAAAATAAATAATAACATCAACAAAAATTTTAATACAGAGGCTTGAGAAGCAAGGAAATTAGAGGAGAGATGAAACCCACAAAGAAGAAGCAAATGTAAAATTTCTGGTCATTTTTATAATCCCAAGAAGTCCACTTCCAATGAAAATGCAAGTTGAATCAACCTAGAAACAGAAAGCTTGCATATAGTTAATATAATGAATGAAAAAATAGTTGCATTAAGGTAGTTGACTGAAATTATTGCTGTTTTTGCAAAACTGGAAAGCAACGGGGCTAGATAAGGTCCAAAATTATTGACTCAAACTCACCACATTGCTGCACTAATTACTCACAAATCACTTTGCAGGCTATCTCTCAGATTTAAGTCTGATCTAATCTTTCTTGAAAGAAGGGATCTTAGTACTAAAAATGAGAACACTAGTGAACCCTCCAAATATAGGATAATTACGTGTATATGTACTTTATACAAAGCATTCATAGCTTGTAGCATTGGAGAAAAATATATAAACATAAGAAAACAATAGATTAGTTGTGGAACAAAATAAGCATGGCAAAAGTCCCAAGGATATGAAGAGCAACTTATCTATTTGGTAAATACTGAACAATCCACTCCAAAGCACTATAACTTTATACTGCCTTTGTTAATTATGGCAAATCCCTTGTCAGTCAGTTAGTCAGTAATCGCTTATTAAGTGCCTAGTATGTGTCAGGTACTGTGTTAAGTGCTGGGGATATAAGGAAAAGTAAAAGATGGCCCTTGCCCTCAAGTAGCTTATAGTCCAGTGGGGGAGACAACTTGCAAACAATTATTTTCAAACAAATTATATACAGGACAAATTGGAGATAATCAAGAGGGATAAGGGACTAGAATTAAGGGTGATTAGGAAAGATTTTCTGTAGAAGGTATGATTTTAGCTGGGTCTTGTGGGAAGTCTATGAAGCCAAGGAGATAAAAAGGGAGAGCCTTTGACTCAGTTCCTCACTTGCAACTTGTTCATGTATTGCAAATATACAAAACAGACCAAAACATAAAGAGAATATTAGAGTATTTGATGTCCATATGGCAACTATTCTCTATTTAAAACACACCACAAACACAATAATGTAAAGAACAGTTCATATGAAACTGCTTTTTTTTTCAGGAAGACAGGTTAAGCCCATTATGGGTCTTAGCCTTAAATGCTAGCTTCCAAATTAAAAAGAGTGTTGATCAGAGGTATTTTATTAATCACTGGATGACATGGATGTGCATGGATGACATCATTTTATATGACTTCACCAAAAACACACTAAATAGCTCCTTCATCTTGTGGAACTTTCTCCAATGATATCAAGATGTCCTCTGGACTCAATAAGTATACAATTGTCAAAATACACCAAAGAAAGATAGAGACTGAAGGATTTGATCTTGAATCAGGAAGTCATTGGACCCACTGACACACATAACACTAACAAATATGTTGGCTTCTGCCAAACAAGGCACATAGAGCGTAAGTCTGTCAAAGAGAAAGATGTGTCTTAATACATTTTTTTATAAATTTTATTTAATATGTTTAGCTTTCAGCATTGATTTTCACAGGAGTTTGAATTATAAATTTTCTCCCCATTTCTACTCTCCCCCCCACTCCAAGATGGCGTATATTCTGGTTGCCCTGTTCCCCAGTGTGCCCTCCCATCTGTCACCCCACTACCCTC
>CM053622.1:178212554-178249210 GCA_028646595.1 Phalanger gymnotis
TGGCTAATTCTGCCTTTCAAGGAATTCTTCTCCTCATTGGCTTTTTGGAGCTCTTTTGCCATTTGAGTTAGTCTATTTTTTCAGGTGTTATTTTCTTCAGTATTTTTTTGGGGTCTCCTTTAGCCAGTCATTGACTTGTTTTTCATGGTTTTCTTTCATCATTCTCATTTCTCTTCCCAATTTTTCCTCTACTTCTCTAACTTGCTTTTCCATATCCTTTTTGAGCTCTTCCATGGCCTGAGACCAGTTCATGTTTTTCTTGGAGGCTTTTGATGTAGACTCTTTGACTTTGTTGACTTCTTCTGGCTGTATGTTTTGGTCTTCTTTGCCACCAAAGAAATATTCCAAAGTCTGATACTGAATCTGAGTCCATTTTCGCTGCCTGGCCATGTTCCCAGCCAACTTACTTGACCCTTGAGTTTTTCGTCAGGGTATGACAGCTTGTAGAATAAAGAGTACTTTGTTCCAAGCTTGAGGGGATGCACTGTTGTTTTCAGAGCTATTTCTATACAGCCAGCTCTGCCACACCAGCATTCCTCCTCCCCCAAGAACCACCAACCTGGACCTGACTCAGATCTTAAGCAGGCTCTGCACTCCTGCTCTGATCTACCACTTAATTCCCCCCACTAGGTGGGCCTGGGGCCGGAAGCAATTGTGCCTGTAGTTCTGTAGCTGCACCACCCCCACTGCCCCCTTGGGCCATGGCCTAACCGTGAACTCTGTTCACTTTGTCCCCTGCAGGTTTTCCCACTAACCTTCTCTGTTGTTTTTGGTGTTTGTGGGTTGAGAAGTCTGGTAACTGCCACAACTCACTGATTCAGGGTGCTAGGGCCCGTTCCATCCGGCTCCTGGTCTGGTTGGTCCATGTGGGCCACGCTGGGCTCGGCTCCGCTCCTCTCTACTCCCAGCTCCTTGAGCGATAGACCTCACCCAGTGACTATCCAGGCTGTCCTGGGCTGGAGCCCTGATTCCATCTGCTATTTTGTGGGTCCTGCAGTTCTATAATTTGTTCAGAGCCATTTTCATAGGTTTTTGGAGGGACCTGGCGGGGAGCTCACCCAAGTCCCTGCTTTCCAGCCGCCATCTTGGCTCCACCCCAGTTTATAGAATTTTAAATATAAAAGAACAATAGCAGGATAGTGCACTGTCCCAGGACCATGTCTATCTGAACTGTGTTAAAAAAGATAAGAAAAAAATAACAATAATAGCAGGTGAGATTTATATAGGTTTTTTACAATACAATTCTCTCATTTGAATCTCAGAAATGATGAGGTAGGAAACATATTCAGTTGAACAGTGATGGGGTGTGAACCTAAGGTATAAACTTCCTGTACGTATGTGGATGAAATAGATTGGAGACAGAGGATCTAGGGGTCGAGGAAGTCAAGGAACTAGGAATCTAGGGTGTTCAAAGTAGGGAGGGAATGGGATAGAAAACATAGCAATCCAGAATCAGAATTTATTGGAGAAGAGTGAAAGTTACCTGGAGGTCCATAAATAATAGCAGTAAGGATCTGGGTGGGATGGAGTGAATTTCAGTGAAGGAGGGTTGGTTGCTGAATGTGGGCGGCAATAAGAAAATGGCATGGAGAAGCAAGGAGTATGCCAACTTACCCTGTGTGTACCCAGGGATAAGACAGAAGGAGCAACGAGCCCTGGAAAGAGTACCAACAGATAGGACAAAACTAGGCTTCAGTGAATACCAGAAGAATGAAAGAACATGAAGAAATGTTAGATGAAGGGGAGTTTGTTAAAAGAAGACAGAATCTTTGCAGCAAGTTTCTTTGATAAGGGTTTCATTTCTAAGATACTTAGGGAACTGATTCAAATGTATAAGGTGATCTATTCCTCAGCTGATAAAAGGTCAAAGGAAATGAACAGGCAGTTTTCAGAGGGAAAAATTCAAGCTATCAATAGCCATGTGAAAAAATGCTTGAAATCACTAATAATTAGAGAAGTGTGAATTAAATCAACTCTGAGGTTCCATTTCATATCTCCTAGATTGATACGGTTGATAATAAGGAAAAAAGATAAATGCTGAAGGGGCTGTGGGAAAATAGGCCCATTAATTTATCGCTGGTGAGGTTTCCACTCTGGAAAGCAACTTTGAACTGTATCCAAAAGCTACCGAAGTGTGCATTACCCTTTGACCCAGCAATATCAGAACTAGGTCTATATCCCAAACAGAGCAAAGAAAGAGGAAAAGGACACATATGTACAAAAATATTTAAAGCAGCTCTTTTTGTGGTGCCTAGGAATTGGAAACTGAAGGGTGTCTATCGCAGAACAAGTTATAGAATATGAATATGATAGACTATGGTGCTATGAAAAAAATGAAGAAGGGGAGAATTTCAGAGAAACCTGAGAAAACTTGTATTATATGGTACAGAATGAGGAGAGCATAACCAGGAGAACAGTTTATATGACAACAATAATGTAAAAACAAACAACTTTGAAAGACTTGGATACTCTGATTGACACAGTAACCAACCATAATTCAAGAGGACTCATGATGAAACATTATGCCCACCTCCTGGCAGAGAGCTAATGGACTCAAGACTGAAGACTGGGAATTTTTTTTTAAAACATGGTCAGTGGTGGGGGAAGGGAATTTGTATTACTGGACTATACGTCTTTATAAAAGGATTTTTTTGTTTTTTGGTTTCTCAATGGAGGGGCAAGAATGGGGGTTGAAAGGAGAGAAGGATCTTTGAAAATAATATGATTTTTTTTAAAAGGAGAGTTTCAAAGGGTATAATGGAAAGAGAACTGAAGAGAACAGCGGCTGGCTAACGTTAAGGCTAAACCGAATAATGAGAGTATGGAGACAGGTAGCAGCAGAAAGGCACGTCAGACTGGATGCAGGGAGAGGTAAGGGACTCTCCCAAGAGACACATATGAATGCTCATGTCAGGGAGAGGAGGCAGCCCAACTCCACTTCCTACCTCCGCTGAGCCAACAGCTCCTATCCCTTCTCTCTCCAAGGGCTGCCTCCCTACACTGCAAAGAGATTGATTTGTTGCTCAAAGCAATGAGCTCTCATCCCCAATCACAAAATCCTAGCTTTGGAATGAAGTTCCCCCTGAGTTGTTGGTGTGCTTGCTCTTTTCAAATGACTGTGTACATACTCGTGTTTACATGCTGTATTCCACACTTCCCTCTTCCCGCAGTAGAACTTAAGCTTGATGAGGGCAGAGTTTTTGTTTGGGCTTTGTAACACGGTTTCTGATACACATCAGGCACTCAAAATGGTTGTTAAATTGGATTGAATATCTCCTCTTTTAACTTCTTCCTGAGCAAGATTAGTTCCATTGTGTGTGTGTGTGGGGGGGGGGGGGTTGTCACTGTAGGCTCCAGTATTGCAGCTAAGATAAAAGCATACTAACCTATCATTTCTGTAGCCTGTTTTCCCACCACAGACTGCGTCGCCTTTTCTAAGCAAATCCAGGCTTAACATTTAGTAAAACCTACATTCCTTACTTTCCTAAAATGATTCCCTGTAAATTGGTCCCGTAACAAGGCATACGGATGCAGAATGCAGAGTTTGACAAACAAACGCCTTCTCCCCCTTGTCCAGCTCTCTTATGTGGATCAGCATTTTGGGCTATTAGATAAGGGTGTTGGATTTTTCAGGTGTAATGGATCCTTTCAGCGAGGTTCAAACAGCCCATAGAGCGAGAGCAGCTGCATAAATACAATAGATAATGTGCGGGGCTAGTCAACTCTTTCCAAGTCCAAGCATTTTATTGTCCTGAGGCTTCACTACTCGTAAAATCAGGTCTTTCCCCCTTTGTATCATATATGGAAGAAATAGAGAGAGAGTCACAAAATGGAGAACAGGAGAAGCTGGTTTTTGTTCTCTCAGGGAGGAGACCAGGTAATTTAAGAACCAGTGGAGCTGTGGACTAAGGTAATCTCCCCAAACCGTAGATCTGCTGCTCGGCTTGGCTCCCGGGAAAGGCAAGGCGCTAGAAAGGAAGTAGATTACTCGGTATCATATTGCCAGAAGGCTGTTCAGCCTGGTCGCACCCACTCTGTACTACATACATATTTATTTCTGTCTCAGTGTAGCAGAGATTGCTTTATATGCTTCCTGTGAGGGCACCAAAGAGAAACAGAAGGTTAAGTAGCAAGAGGAAGAGGGGGAGGGGTGGGAGTAGCAGCAATAAACAGGTAGGAAGGAGAGAAAACGGATTTTGAGAGTAAGAAAAACTGTCTTAAGAGTAGAAAAACAACCCACTAAAATAGGGAAGAGCCAGAGGAGTGTAGTAAAACATAAGAAAGAAAAAAAAATGTCTCTAAAATACTTCTGTTACACGTGATGCAGTTAAGTTTGGGGAAGTTCTGTTCAGATAAAAGAGGAATACTTGGTGTAAATTTATAGCTTCAAAGACAATTTTCTGTTAGCTGTGTAAACATTGTTGCTGTGATAGGCACTCCGGTTATAAACTTTGAACAGATGAAACAAAATAAAATATAAATGTATTTAGACTTATTCAGTTAATTCCGTGACTATGTAAAAGCGACCACTGTGGTCACCAACAATCCTAGGCCTCTGAGACTCATTAATCAGTGTCAGCAGCACAAAAGCAAAAGACCATGGACTAGGCCATGACCTAATAAATATCTCTTCTGCAAAATTCAATATTCCCTTCCTCTTTAAAGTGACCCAATCAGAATTTCTCAGAGTAAAAGAGGTCTACTGAAAAGGAAGGAAGGAAGAAAGGAAGAGAGAAGGAGTCAGGAATGCAGTCAGGGAGGGAGAGGTAAGAAGGGAAAAGAAAGGAAAGAACAATGGAAGGAAAAAGAGGCAGAGAGAGACAAAACGAGACAGAGTCAGAGACAATGACAGAGAGAGAAACTTTGATATCTACACAGACATGTGACCAAAATTCTCTGAGGCCATTTTTCTGTATATCGCCTGCATGCTTCTTGGGGCAACCACAGGATGACACGGCATTCTTGGTCACCAGTAGAGACAAACTCAACTCTAGAGTGGCTCCTTCATTCTTTACAGTTACAGCATCCCTGTGGTTTTTGACAGCACGATAGAGCTACCTTTCTGGCAGTTGAGAGCCCGGCCTTCGAATTTATTTTGTTCTTTTTCTCCTAATGGAAGTCAGTCCTAGTAGTAAATATATTTCTGTCCTTAAAAACCTTACTTGGGACATAAACACTGTTTTAAACAATGTCAACTCACTACATAAAACTTCCCTCCACCCTCCACACCCCTCCCCGCCAAACAAGACAAAATGAACTGGCCAGTCCAATAAGCATGTTACTCCACTTTTTGGTTTTAGCTTTCTCGTTTGCATTTTGAAGAATAACCACCATGTCGTCAATAATTACATTTTGGTCTACTTTAGTATTAGCCGTTTCACAATAGCTGGTGTTTACAAAACGTTTTAAAGTTTGCAAAGGGCTTTATATACATCAATCTCCTGTGAGCCTCACAACCTTGTCAGGTAGATACTGCAGGTACTATTACTTCCATTTATAGATGAGGCAAATGGTTTCAGAGATAAAAATGACTTGTCCATAGTAATAACCATTGGCTAGCATTTATTTAGTTCTTTAAAGTTTGCAAAGCACTTTAGATATATTATCTTCAAAGTAATCCTGGGAAGTAGATGCTACTACACGCATTTTACAGATAAAGAAACTGAAGGTCTCAGAGGAAAAAAAAAAAAGAATTCAGAATATACTATTCTAGAAGGAAAAAAGATAAAGGCTTACAACCAAGAATACAACTAGAAAAACTGACTATAATGCTACTGAGAAGAAAATGAATGTTCAGTGAAATACATAACTTCCAAGCATTTCTGATGGAAATACCAGAATTGAGTGGATTCTTTGTGATACAAACACAGGAGTCAAGAGAAACGTAAAAAACTAAATAAATTTGAAAAATTGGAAGTAGCTATATAATGATGAAGTGTTTATATCCTAATAGGGGGAGAAAAAACAAGCATTCCCTCATAGCAAAATTCAGGGAGGATTTGGCCATAAGCAAAACAGATATACTCCAACTTCAGGGGATAATAAAAAGGAAATTAAAAAGAACTTCTGATTGGGTCTGGGCAAAGGGAAATAGAAGAGGGGCAGTGGAGAGGAAGCAGATTGCTCTGTTCTTACCACCCTCTTCACTGTAAAAATAGACACAGGGGTAGGGAGCAAAGAGAGGAAACAGCATAAGATGATAGGATGGAGAGAAATATGGAATTAACAAGCATAATCATGAATGTGAATGAGATGATCTTACCCATTAAACAGACAAGGATAGAAGAATGAATTAGAAAGCAAAATCCAAGAATTTAGTTTTTATGAGAAACATACTTGAAACAAAGTTTCACACAGAGCCAAAATAAGGGACTGGAGCAAAATTTATTATGCTCTTCAGGAAAATGAAAAAAAAAATCTGGGGCAGTAATCATGATCTCAGACAAGGCAATGTTAAAAAAAACACTTTGTTAAAAAACATTACAGAGAAAAAAAATTATGCTTAAAGGAACCATAGTATAACTATTAAACATATATGCACTAAATGACATCACATCTAAATAATTAAAGGAAAAATTTTACTATAATGAAAAATTTATAGAAAGAAATAAAAAGTAAAACTACAATAGTTGGATACCTGGGAATAGCCCTTTCAGACCTAGACAAATCTAACAGTAATAAAAAGAAGAAAAAAGTTAAGGATCTAAATTGAATTTTAGAAAAATTGGATGTGATAGATCTCTCACAACTGCTGAATGGGAATAGGAAGGAAGATATATATTTCTCAGCAGAGTACAATATATTTACAAAACTTCACCATGTATTAAAAACTAAAAACCTCACAAAGTAAGGCAGAAACTAGAAATATTTAAAAATTCTTTATATAATATACACAAAAATTATATTAAAATAATGTGTCATTGAAAAAAAATCAGACATTTTCAGACTAATTGATCTAATCCTAAGGAATTGGTAGGTCAAAGAACAAATCATAGAAATAATAGATAATTTCATCTAAGAAAATGACACTATGCTTAAACTTTAGGGATAAAAACAATCAGAGGAGAATTTATATCTCTAAACATTTCCTTCAACAAAAGAGAAAAACAAAAACCAATGAACAGTGTATATAACTTTAAAAACGAACAAACCTAGAAACCCAACCAATTTTCAAATTGCAGATAAGCACTAAAATAAAATTAACAGCTTAAAAGTAGTGGATGAATATTCTCTCTCTCTTATTTTATATATATATATATATATGTATACATATATATATATACACACATACATACACACACATGTGTAATACTTAGATTAAAGTAGCAAGAAATAGAGGATTTAAATAACTCAGTCTTAGGGAAAACAATTGAATGAACCATAAATGAACTCCCAAAGGAAAACGAGAACTATGACCAAATAGATTATTTACAGGGGAATTCTATCAAGCATTCAAAGAAAAAATGAATTCTAATATTGTACAAGTTGTTTGCAAAAATAGGAAAAGAAAGAATCTTACCAGTTTCCTTCTGTGATACAAATATGATCTTGATGCTTAAACAGAGAGAGACAAAATAGAGAAAGAAAACTATAAAACAATAAATCTATTAAACCTTGGTGCAAAAAATATTAAAATAGCAATAGTAAAGCTATATATAGCATCATATAAAAGAGATTTTACACTATTACCAGTTTGGATTTGTACCAATGAGGGGTTGATTTAATGTTAAGAAAACTATAAACATAATAGACCTTAAAATAATATACAATCAAAATTGCATGATCATATTAAAATGCAAAAAAGTTTTCAAAAAATTTAGTAGCCATTTCTCTTAAAAACATAAAGGGCATAGGAAAAATGGACCTTTTTATTATTGCAAATAGTATATATATCTAAAGCCAAGAGCCAACACTCCATGTAAAAAGGAGAAACCACTGGCCTTTCTAAAAAGATCAAAAGTGAAAAAACAAGGATGTCCATTATTATCACTATTATTTGAAATAATTGTCCTGTGTGTGTTCTCTATAAAAGTCTTTTTTGGAAAGTGTACTTTTGGCATACAAACAATGTGGCCAGCCCATCAGAGTTACTCTCTCTACGTTAGAATTTGAATGCTTGGGGGCAGCTAGGTGGCACAGTGAATAGAGCACCGGCCTTGGAGTCAGGACCTGAGTTCAAATGCAGACTCAAGACATTTGACACATGGACTAGCCATGTGACCTTGGGCAAATCACTTAACCCCAACTGCCCTGCCAAAAAACAAAAAAAAAAACAAACAAAAAAACCCAGGAATTTGAATACTTGACAGTTTAGTTCAAGAAAGGACCTCAGTGTTTGGTATCTTATCTTCAGTGATCTTCAAAATCTTCCTAAGACAATTTAAATGGAAGTGATTCAGTTTCCTGGTATGGCACTGGTAGACTGTCCAGGTTTCACAGGCATAGAACATTGAGCACTCACATGGTGGTCAGAAAAAAATACAAGGATACTCTCAAGGTCTCTCTTAAGAACTTCAGAATTAATTGTGTGACATGGGAGAAACTGACACAGGACTATCCTGCATGGTGTGCCCTCATCAGAGAAGGTACTATGAGCAAAGCAAAATTGAAGCAGTTCAAAAGAAATGTGAGATGCACAGATTTAGAGAATTCACCCCAAATGTTCACATGGTCTATTTGTACCTGACCTGTGGTAGAGCATTCCAAGATTATATTGGTCTGATTAGTCACAGTGGGAAAAATTCTAACTTGACTCTAACGTAGTGATATCATTTTGGTCTTCTTCAAGAATAAAGGACAACAACCAACCATTTGAAATAGTGCTAAAAATGCTACCTATGGAACTAACACACACACACACACACACATACACACACAGACGCACACACAGAAATTGAGGGAGTAAGGATAAACAAAGAGGAAACAAAACTATTACTTGTTACAGATCATAGAATGGTCTACTTAAAGAATGGGCCTAAAGAATCAACTAAAAAGTAATTACGACAACTAATAACTTCAGCAAGTAGAAGGATATAAAATGAGCCCATATCAGTTTTTGGCTTTTCTACATATTAGCAGCAAAAACTGATAGAAATTCTATTCTAAATAACTACAGAATGTAGAAAATATTTGGGAATCCATCTACTGAGTCATACTCAGGAATTATATGAATATAAACTATGAAAGATTCGTTGCTGAACTCAAGAGACCTAAATGGTTGGAGATATTAATTTGTTAATGTGATAAAAATGACAATGCTACTTAAATTGATATGCTTATTCAGCACCATACCAAACTTCCAAAGTATTACTTTATAGAGGTAGAAAGTTATTAATGAAATCTGTCTGGAAGGACAAAAAATCAAGAATCTCAGGGGGAAAAAACGTGAAAAATAAGGAAGAATAGTGGTATCAGATCTCAAACTATACAGTTAAATAATAATTATCAAAACTATTTGTTCTGGTAAAAAAAATAAAAAAGTCAACCACTGAAACAGATTAGGTATACAACATATAAAAGCATATATAAACATAGTGGCACACTATTAGAAAAAACCAAGGACCCCAGCTACGAGAGTAAGAAATCATTATTCAACAAAAAATTACTGGGAAAACTGGACAGCAATGTGGCAGAAATTAGTTTCAGACCAACATTGAACATCATATGTCAAGACAAAGTCCAAATGGATACATATTGTAGATATGAAAGGTCACATCATAAACAAATTAGTGGAGCAAGGAGGAAAATACCTTTCATGGATAGGGGAAAAATCGTGATCTAACAGGTGATAAAAGGAGTCCTAGAACATAACTGAACAATTTTGTTTATATAAAATTTAAATGTTTTACATAAAATTAGAAGACAAATGGTTAACTAGAAAAAATAATTTATAGGAAGTTTTCCTGATAAAGTTATTATGTCTAAAATAAAGGGAACTGATTCAGAAATTTAAGAATAAGAAAAATCAATAGATAGATGATATGAATAGGCAATTATCAAAGAAAAAATCCAAACTAGGTATAATCATATCAAAAAAATGTTCTAAATTACTAATAGTAAGAGAAATACAAATGAAAACAAATGGCAGAGTACATTCTTTCCAAATCTTTCTCCAACCACTGGTCACCATAGAAGGCATTACCTTCCCTTAATCCTTTCCTAAATCCTGACCTTTTGAAAAACTGGAACTTCACTGAGACTCCTGTGGTCCAGTTACTTGAATCTAGTTGAACATTAATTTCATCGTTCTAGCAATAAAATGGTTCCAAGATATGTAGTTCATGTATATCTGCTGTCTGTCAATCTCTAAAAGTTATTAATAAAAGATAAAGACAATAAAAGTCTCTCACAATAATAGTTCAGAGCCCTCACATTAAAATGGAACTGTAGTTAGTTAATTTACTTCAAACTTAGAGGCAGCTAGGTGGCACAATGGATACAGCACTGGACCTAAAGTCATGACATGAGTTCAAATCTTGCTTCAGCTACTTCCTATTTATATGACCCTGGGCCAGTCACTTAACCTCTACTTCAGTTTCCTCAACTTTAAAATGGGGATAATAATTGCACCTACTTTCAAGGATTGTTGTAAGGATCAAATTTGATAATACTTATAAAGCATTTAGCATAGTACATGGCATATAGTAGGTGGTTTATAAGTGCTTATTCTCTTACCTTTTATTTCTGGGTATTTCAAACTAGTCATTAACATCTTCCATTGCACTCCCTCCTGCATACAATTATTTACAGACTTGTATCATAAAGACATTATGAATAATCATAATTTTATGTCATGGGTAAAATACTTTCAAAGACATAAATTAAATCAGGAGTTACAAACCGGCTTAAAAGAAAAAGTTTCAAGTAAATGCCTGTCATTTGTAGGCAGAGGCAAAAAGCTGATTAGATAGGCAATGGAACAAGCATTAAGTCCCTACTATGTGCCAGGACTTTACAAATATTAAGAGCATTTGATCCTTCTCTCAGAAGGAGAATAAAACTATACACCAATATTCATGATAAAAATTGATGTGAAAATTTTTTTAAAAAATGAGCAAAGAGGCTAACCAGGTTGGATTCATAATAGGAATGCAGGGTAATATTAAGAAAACTATAAATATAATTGACCATATTGTGAACAAGAATACCAAAAATGATATGATTATATCAATAGAAGCAGAAAATGCTTTTGACAAGATACAATACCTATTTGTATTCGAAACACTAGAAAACATAGGAATAAAAAGACCTGTCATTAACATGGTAAATAGTATACATCTAAAATCAAGAGTCAGCATTGTATGTAATGATAATAAATTAGAATCCTTTCTAATAATATCAGGGGTAAAACAAGGATGTCTATTGTCACCCAAAATTATTTGATATAGTGCTAGAAATGATGATTATAGTAATAAAACAAGGAAATACATTGAGGGAATAAGCATAGGTAAAGAAGAAACAAAATCATCATTTTGCAGATCATATGGATGTTTGGCTTAGAGAACGTTAAATAATCAACACAAATTAATTGAAAAATCTTCAGCAAGGTTGCAAGATATAAAATAAACCCACATAAATCATCATTTCTTTATATTGCCAAAAAAATCCATCACGAAGAAATAGAAAGGCAAATTCTGCCTAAAGTAACTGTTGAATATATATTATATACATGGTGATCTACCAGCAAGTTCATACATAGGAACTATGTGAATACAAATACAAAATACTGTTTATAGAACTAAATAGTTAGAGGAATATTAATTGTTCATTAACTGGCTAAGCCAATAGAGGAAAAATCATTATACTACCTAAAAAAAATTCTTTCAGTGGCATGCTAATCAAACTATCAAAGGATAACTTTATAGATGTAGAAAAACAATGATGAAATTCATCTGTAGGAACAAAAGATCAGGAATCTGAAGAAAAATAATAAAAAAAGAAGTAGTAAGTAAAGGGCCCTTGCAATGCCAAATCTCAAACTATAATACAAAGTAGTAATCATCAAAAATTTTGGAACTGTTTAAAAAATAGAAAAATCAAATCAGTGAGTGCATACAACATACAAAAGCAAAGCATATATGAACACAGTATCGTAGTGTTTGATGAACCCAAAGACCCAAACTACTAGGCTCATAATTTGACAAAAATTGCTGGGAGAAATGGACAGTAGTCTGACAAAAATTAGATTTAGACCAATACCTCATACTATATAAGACGATAAGCTCCAAATGGATACATGACCTAGATGTAAAAGGTCACATCATGAACAGATTAAAGGAGTAAGGACAATATTACCTTTCAGATCTATGGAGAGAGGAAGAGTTCATTACCGAATAAGAGATAGAGAGGGTCGCAGAAGATTAAAATGGACAATTTTGATGACATAAAATTTAAGTTTTTGCATAAGCAAATCCACTGTAGCTACAATTAGCAGGGAAACAGTTAATGGGGGGAGGGCAGGGGAAGTCTCTGCAGTAAGTTTCTCTGATAAAGGTCTCATTTCTAAGATAAATGAGGAACTGATTTAAATTTCTAAGAATAAACGTCATTGTGAATTACTTATAAAGGAGATAGATGTTGTGTTTGGTAAGGTGCTGGACCTGCTGTTGGAGAGACTTGTTTTCAAATGCTATTTTAGATACTCAACTATATGACTCTAAGCATGTCATTTAACTTCCAGTTGCCTTAGTTTTCTTATGTAATGTGTGTGTGTATTTAGAAAAGAAACCACTTACCTCTCAGTGTTGTTGTCAGGATAAAATGAGATAATATTTGTAAAGTGTTTTGCCAACATTAAAGTGCTACATAAGTGCTTGCTATTATTATTATGAACAGATAGATCTCCAGAGAAGAAATTTAAGCTATCTATAGCCATATGAAAAAACTGTGCCAAATTACTAATAATTAGAGAATGCAAATTAAACCATCTCTGAGGTTCCATTAGATATGTATCAGATTGGCAAAGTTGACGGAAAAAGAAAATAACAGATGTTTGAGTGACTACTGGAAAATGTGCACATTGATGATGGAGGAATGAACTGATCTAGTTCTCTCTCTTGCAAAATGATTTCCAACTATGTCCCTAAAGTTATTAAACTGTGTATACCTTTTAACCCAGTGGCATAGGTCTAGTAGTATTACTCTTAGACCAGTCCCACAATATGATCAAAGAAAGAGGAAAGTGTCCTATACAGGATCTATGTATAAAAATTTATTGGAAACTGAGGAAGATACTGTAATGGCAAGCAGGGTAGGACTTTTTGCTGTTTTTTTTTCTTTTGGAGTGCTTCTTAGCACTAAGACAATGAAGTGCCTTTGAGTCTTTGCTTTGTTTAATCAAATCTTTGATTGAATCAAGAGTTTTTGATGATCCGCTTAAGTCACAAGAAAGCCTAAGTCACATGAGTTTGAGTCACTGGTTGTGATGCCCCTCTGTCTCCGAAGAAGCATATGTATACTCTGAGGTTAGCATTTTGCTTGGGGGCTCACTCACTGAAAGAGTGTTCATGTGATTTGACCAGACAAGCTGTTGGAGCCCCGCCCCTCCACTTTGAAAAACCCAGGTGTTGGTGCTTCTCTCTCTCTCTGGTAACTACGTATGTAATATCTTGGACAGCTAGAAGCCTGTCTGCTGATTTGTGTTATTTTGCTCTGTTTATATAATTTCTGCTCATAATTTGTTTGTGTTTCCTCTGAAGTTTAGGGTGCTGACTTTTTCCCCTGAACTAAGTGAATGATATATGTATGTTTAATTAAAGTGAGATTGTAAACTCCTTAAACTTGCTTTCCTTAGAAAAGCAGATCAAAGAACCTGTGCTAGCAGCCCTCTTGTGTACTGGTGTTACTGGTCTTACACAGCCGCAGTAGGGGCAAGTAGCATTGCTGTTACAGATACTTATCAATTGGAGACTAGCTAGACAAATTATACCATATGAATGTAATGGAATGCTATTGTACTACAAGAAATGGTGAAAGGGTAGGTTTCAGAGAAACCTGGGAACCTATATGAACTAATGCAAAGTGAAGTGAGTTGAACCAGCAGAAGAATTTATATTAAAAAAGGAGAAGTTTTGAAATACTTAAGAACTCTGAGCAACACAAAGATCAACCACGATTTGAGATTACTCAAGATAAAAAATGCTGCTTACCTCCTGACAGATAGTTGATGGATTAAATATTCAAAAGGAAACACATGTTAGGACATGGCTGACAAAGAAATTAGTTTTGCCTCCCATGTATATTTGTTACAAGGGTTTTGTTTTTCTTTTCTTTTTCCTTTTGTTTTCTTTTTTTTCCAGAGTGACTGAGAAGAGATTAAAAAAAAGAAAACAAATGCTTATAAACTAGAAAAAAAAGAAATACAAATCTCCTCTTGAAACAGAACATATAACTAGTGAGCCAGTGTTCAATCTAGTCTTCACTGTGGCCTCCAATAAAGGAAACAGGTATACTAATTTAAATGTATGAAGCAAGTATGGTATAATGGAAAGAATACTAGATTTGGCATCTGAAGTCATAGTTTCAATTCTAAACTTTCCTATTTAACTAGCTGTTTTACTTTAGGCAAATCACTTGACTACTCTGTTTCAATTTCTTCAATTGAAAGTGAGGAAAATAATACCTGCATTACCTCACAAGTTATTGTGATATTTAAATGAGATAATATAGAAAGAATAATTTTTCAGCTATTATTGTCATGTCAAGAACACATTACATCATAAATATAAAAATAAAATAAAAAATAAAAATCTACCAAAGATCTCTTAGATTGACTCACATATAACATTGCAAAGATATGCTATATGAAATTAAAAACCTTTTACATGAACAAAATCAAAGTGACTAGGATAAGAGAGGAAGCTTTTACCTGGGGGGAGGGTAGAAATCTTTGCATCAAATATCTTATGAGGGTTTGATATCTAAGAGATATAGAAAAAGACCACAAATATGTAAGGCCAAGAGCTATTCCCCAATGGATAAGTGGTCAAAGGATGTGAACAAGTAGTTCTCAGAAGAATTGTAAGCTATTAAAAAACCATATGAAAGATTGCTCCAAATCACTGTTAACAAAAATGCAAATCAAAACAATTTTGAATTTTAACCTCAAACCCAGGAATTAGCAAAAGATGCAAATAGTCCATGCCAGAAGGTCCATGTATGAAAAGACAGGCACATTAGTACACTCTTAGTAGAACTATAAATTGGTCTGACCATCTGGAAAGCAACTTGGAATCATGCTAAGAAAGAGACTAAAATGTCCAAACCCTTTCTCCCAGTATCCAATCCCAGGCCAGACTAAGCTTCATTCTATTCAGCCATCCATAGTGGTTATCTTCTTGCAGTCAGCCTTTCAGCTGTATTAGATGTTTAGAGACCATGTCCTAGGGAACATAATTCACTCAGATTTGAAACCCTTGAAGATGATCTCTTCTGATTGGTGAGTGTAAATTAATACCTATGACACGTATCTAGCCAGCCCTAGACCATGTTTTCTGTATCATTCAGCCATCAACCCTTGTCATATTTTTCTTCTCTGACTTGCTGCAACACCATCTAGACCACAGGATCTAGACTTCCAGAGATAATCTGCATTATAGCCAAGGTATCCTGACTGGTGAGTAAATGAGCTCAAACTTAGGGCCTACTAGACTTAGCTCCTCCCAGGCCAGACCGTACTTTATATTTCATGCAGCCAGCCACCTGGCAATCACTTTTCCCTTCTCCCTCTCCATAACTTTCCACTGGAGACCATCTCCAGTTGTCCTGATCTATATCTCCCCACTGGACCCAGATGGCTCTAGAGAAGAAAGTGAGACTGGTGACCTTGCACAGCCCTCCCTAAGTCATGGCATCCTCTTCCTGATGTCATGGTCCTCTCTGAAAAGGAAGGACAAACAAAAACAACAACTTTCCACCTCATACTCTTAATTGTAATTAAATCAATATTATCATTGCTTTTGGAAAGGGTGTGTCAATGGCTCCACTCACCATCCCAGTGACTTTCCAGACCAAAATAGCCTTCCCTGTCCACTATTCCTTTATAGGTGTTTCACTCTAATAGAATTTAAATTCCTTGACAGCAGGGGCTTCCATTTGTATTTGTATTCCAATGCATAGCAAAATACTGGCATAGAGTAAGCACTTAATTAATACTTTTCATTCATTCATGTATTCAGTGACTGCTAGGCATATACCTCAAGGGAAGGGAGGGTCAAAGGAAGAAAGAAAGTTCCCACAAAACCAAAAAATATTTATAGCAATGCTTTTCATGATAACAAAGAACTAGAAACAAAATTATTGCACATCCATTGGGGAATAAATAAACAAATTATAGTATGTGAATGTAATGGACTACTACTGTGCCATAAGAAATAAAGAATGTAAAGAGTTCCCAGTAGCATAGGAAGAAATACGACTTGATTCATAGTAAAGTAGAATCAGAAAAAAAGAAGACATATAATAACTGCAACAATATAAATGGGAAAAAATTTTTAAAGTCCTGAACCCTGTAATTATAATGATCAAGCTTTTTCCTGAAGAAGAGATAAGAAAATGGAGAAGTAGGAGACTATGGATGTGGAAAATTAGATACACCGTCAGATCCAGTGGATATTTGAATTAGTTTCACCAATTTTTTTTTCCCTCTTCTTATTTATTTTTTATACAGGGACAACTTACTGGATAAAGGAGCAGGCGAAATATATTTGGAATTGAAGGTGAAACAAAAACTAAAGATGCAAATAAAGGCTAAAAATTCTAAAAAGAAAAGTTTGTGCCATAAGGAAGGTTCAATATGAAGATTTCAGAGAAATATGGGAAGATTTGGAGGCAGCTAAGTGGAGCAGTGGATGGGGCACCGGCCCTGGAGTTAGAAGGACCTGAGTTCAAATGTGACCTCAGAAACTCGATTCTTACTAGCTGTGTGACCCAGGGCAAGTCACTTAACCCCAATAGCCTCGCAAAAAAAAAGAAAGAAAAAGGAAATATGGGAAGATTTATAGGAAGTGATGCAGACAGAAGGAAATAGAGCCAAAAGATGTATTTGTGCATACACACATATGTATATATATGTACAATATATATAATATATATATATACACATACTTATATGAAATGACTACAATTTCCAAATGGAAACAACACAAAACAGCAAAAAACTCAAATCAAAGCTAATCAACAATATTGGTACCAAATAATTTCAATGAAAGCATTCATGTTTCTTTTCTTTTAGCAATTTGTAAACTGCAAAATGGGGAAAGTGACATGTACTATTAATTTTCATCATAAAGAGTTTTTTCTTAACAATTTTTAAAGGATTGGGGTGGGGAGGAGATTGTGTGAGTGTTTTGGTAGTAGCATCTATCATGTCAAAAGATATCAATGACTTTTTTTTAAAGAAGAGTGCATGATATACTTTCATACAAGGCAGCTTAGGAGCATAGTGGATGGATTTCTAGACTTGGAGTCAGGATGACTTGAGTTCAAATCTTGCCTTAGACAGTTACTAGTTGACCCTGGGCAAGTCACTTAATCTCTCTCAGCTTCAGTTTCCTCATCTGTAAAATGGGATAATCATAGTACCTGCCTCTCATATCCGTTGTGAGGATGAAATGAGATAATAATTATAAAAGCACTTTGCAAACCTTGACGCATTATTTAAGTTCTAGCTGTTATTACGTCATTACTATTACTGTTCTTATCTAACAGACTGAATAAGCAGATAGTCAGCTTGGTGAATTAAATTCTGAGTTCCCTTTTGAGAAAGAGATGCCACCTCTGATTTTATAGTCACCAGGAATTGAAACCCCCTACAGAACTTCTGAGGCGCTGTGCTTTTTTATTGTTCAGAATTAATTCTGTGTTCAATAACCCTTTCCTGCTTTTTCTCTTGCTTCTAACTCCCAAACTTCTTATTCCTCAAACTTTCAAACAGAATTTTTATTCTTAAAGACAAAACAACCTCCATTACTCAGGCAGAAAAAGAAAATCAAATGTTTTATATAGTTTTCCCAATTCTACCAGATTCATTTTTTTTTTTGTTTTGGCAGGGCAATTGGCATTAGGTGACTTGGCCAAGGTCACACAGCTAGTGAGTATGTTAAGTGTCTGAGGCTGGATTTGAACTCAGGTCCTCCTGACTCCAGGGCCAGGGCTCTACTCACTGAGCCACGTAGCTGCCCCCCAGATTCAATTTAATTCAACAATTTATTCAGTGACTGCTGTGTGTAAGACACCAGGTTAGGAACTTGGGTTATACAAACTTAAAGTAAAAGATAGTTCTCCCTCAAGAAGCTACCATTCTACTAGGGATACAAAAGGAGAAGTTATTTCAGATCTTTTTATGTCTATCTCCTTAATGTTAGAGTTATGGAGAAATCTCAGAGCCTATGACCCAACGTTTCTTACTGTGGGAATTGTTACTGACCAACCTACCTGCTATAGGTTCTGTAGTTTCCCATGTTTCTGACATCTACATCCAGTCAGTTGTAAAGTCTTGTCAACTCATCCTCCACCTTCTCTTACATCCCCTTCCTTCTTTCTATTTCTACTTTTAGCACCCTAATTCAGGTCCAATCATCTCATACATGGACTTTTGCAATAGGCTCTTTTTTAAATTTTAAATTACTTATTTAGTATTTTATTTTCCCCAATTACATGTAAAAACAATTTTTAACATTCATTTTAAAAAAATTTTGAGTTCCAAATTCTTTCCCTCCCTTCTTATCCCCCTCATTGGGAAGGCAAATAATTTGATATATGTTATACATATATAGTCATGCAAAATATATTTCCATATTAGTCATGTTATAAAAGAAAATAGACCAGAAAATGAATCAAGAAAAATAAAGAAAGTAAAAAAAAGTATGCTTCTATCTGTATTCAGACTCCATCAGTTCTTTCTCTGGCGATGGATAGCAATTTTCATCATAAGTCCTTCAGAGGTGTCTTGGATCATTGTATCTACAATAGCCTCTTAACCCATACCTCCCTGCTTTCCACTCTAAGCCCCTCCAATCCATCCATCACATCATTACCAGATTAGTCTTCCTTATACACAGATCTAATCATGTTACTTATGATGACTTTTCTCAAACAAAAACTCTTTGGTGATTCCCTATTTTCTACTAGACAGAATCCAGACTCCTTATCCTTACATTCAAAGTCTCCCACAACCTGGCTGTAACTTGTCTTTACAGCCTTATCTAACACTGCTTCTTAACTCCTGCTGTATGCTCCAAGCAAATCAGACTACTTAACATTCATCATTCACATCCCACACTTTTGCCAGACCATTTCCTGTACCTCCAATGCTCTCTCACCCATCTCCATCAGTCAAAATTAGTGGTGTGCTAGAGGTGGCTCAGACTAGCCAACTGTTAAATTTTCATTGTGAACATTTACACCTTGGAAATTGCCAAATGCTATAAGTCACGACTTGATTGATTGTCATGTAGATTATCTAAGGTTTAGAAAGTGTTTGGAAAAAATGTTAATAATGCAAATTATACTCAAAAGTGTGTTATGCATCCTTTTTTTTTTCAAATGAAAGCTGGTTGTGAAATATTTACCAGCACTTCTCCAGTCAAAATCCTATCCATCCTTCAAGAACAAGCTTAAGTACTGTCTTTTCTATGAAATTTTCTCTAATTCCCCCAGTTGAAGATAATTTTGCCTTCCTTGGATCTGGCATGTATTTGTCTGGGCATTTCATGTACTTCATGTAACAGAAAATATTTTCTATTTTGTATTATAGTTTTATGTATATTTGTCTTATCCTTCCAGGATTATCTATCTTTATCTCTCTAATCATAGAGGGATATACATATATATATACACATATATAAATATATACACATATATAGAGAAACATATATGTGTATATATGCATATTCATAGAATTTAGAGTTGAAGAGACTTTAGTGATCATATAACCTTATTCTCTCAAGTTCAGATGAGGAAAGTAAAGGTCACAGAGGCATAGTGACTTTCCCAAGGTCAATCAGATGGAGTCAGGCTTCAAATCCAAGTTCACTGACCTCAAATCCAGTACTCTTTCCCCTAAACCACACAAATTTAGCTAGACTTTGAGCTTCCTCCCGACAGAGACCATATCTTCAGTTTTCTGTGATTCTCAGGACCTGGTCAGTCAGTAAACAAGCATTTATTAAGTACTTGCTATGTGGTGCCAAACACAATACTCTGCCCATATTAGGTGCTTAATAAATATTTCCTTGATTAGTTTGAATGATACAGGTTCAAGGTTACCAAAGACAAATTGCCATCTAGAGACTGCAGTGTTGTTCTCAGAAAACCATCTCTAGAATATTTATCAAAAGATGAGGTCCATTTTTCTTTAGCCCTTTTCATAAAGCAAGGAAGAAAAATCAGGAAGACTTCTCTGGACATTCAAAGAGTCTCTTAGGGATGGTTCAGTCTCTCTTAATTCTTATCATTTGCTACAACTGCCATGCTCCCTTTCTCTCCAGCCCCTCCCCCACAACCTTAACGAGAGATTGCTAAGATTGTGCAGAGAATCGTTGTCATCACCTTCATCTAATTTTCCTTTGGTTGCTGAGGTTACTTAATATTGGAATGAAGCTTCATACCTCATAGGTAGGAAAGAGCATTAGTGTGAATAACTACAAGAGAAAGGGAAAAAGAGAGGGGAGAAAAATAACAATGGGAAAAGAAGAGTTGAGTTTCCTATAATCTTTGTTTTAGTTGTAATTTTTGCTAAAGCTCTTTTACATACATGCTAAAAATAATATAGATGTTTTCAAATATTCTTAATGTTTCATGGTTTATTTTTTTACCTCTTAAAGTTCCAATTTTTTCTTCATAGTTCTAATGGGAAAGGCTAGGCAGGTCTTAAAGGGCCATCCAACTTTGGTTTCCAGAAACTTAACACAGGGGCAGCTAGGTGGCACAGTAGACAGAGGACTGGCCAGAGTCAGGAGGACTTGAGTTCAAATCCAGCCTCAGACACTTGACATTTACTAGCTGTGTGACCCTAGGCAAGTCACTTAATCCTGATTGCCTTGTCAAAAAAGAAAGAGAAAAGAAAAAGAAGTCCAAGAACTTAACACAAGGAATGGAAGGGTGTTTTATTTATTTCTGAGCCACATAAAACAATGCTGTGATTCCCAGGCAACATCAATGGCAGCAATTCTCTAATTAGCACATAACCCCCTCCCCACCCCACATACATACACAGGCACACAACAGTGCTGACATGATCGTACAGTAAAGATAGCAGACCCAAAGACTGCTAAGACCACATCCCAAATCCATAGCAAATGTAGCAGTGTCCATGCTGTTTGCCAGCTGGGAAAGTGAAAACACAATTTCTTCCCTTCTTGTGGGAATGTTTTGGGAGGCAATATGTTTTTTTCTGAATCACTTATGGGAAGAGGGTTTCTTTCTCCTACCCAGCCAAATCCCCGAAATGAAAGGGATGGGAGCAAAGTACCTAATGCTCTAGGTGCTCCACTGACCCACCTATTAAGCAGAGAAAATAATGCCTTCTATCTACCACCCTCGCTGGATGCTGTGGGAGTCAAACTAATCTGTAACACATTGAAAGGCTTAGGTAAAGCACTAGAGATGATTAAAATAAACAATTATGACACAAGGTAGATATACCTGCAGTATTTTGTTTCTGACATTTACCTCCTGTCCTTGCTTTTTAGTCCTATCTAAAGATGCTTTCCATACTTTTTCCAAGTTTCCCTTCTGAGAACTGGTCTCGCTCTCTGCATTTAGCCCATCAATATGGCCACAGCCTCAGCAGAGTTTTGATCATACGTAATACCGAAAGGGTTTGCTATGTCCTCGTGATGTGGCAATCCCTCCACCAAAGCAGATATCCTCCGCTGAGTTGGTAAATAAGTCTCAGCAAGTTGCCTGAGGCACTTATATGGGTTGCCAAGGGTCATTCACAAAGCTTGAGGTTTGAATTCAGGTCTTCCTAACTTCTCCTACCCAGCATACTATCCAATATGCCACACAGCCACCGATCACATGCAATATACGTCTAGAAATTTGTTTATTTTACTTCTGCATAAATTCTTTCGAATCTCACTGTAAAAATAACCACTATAGACTAAAATACAGTGTTAAGGTGAGCTATTTTATAACTAGTCCAATATAGTAACACACATAAGACAATAGATCCATTGTAAAATGATTTCATTTCTGAGGTAAAACTGAGGGCAGTTTTATAATGAGATTCCAGAATATTAAAAATAGGTGCACATTTGTTTATGTCTGCTGTTCCAATTGACCAAAGGTTAAACTTAGTAGAACTAAAAACAAAAGGAAACCAACTCATCTTAACCACTAAGATGGCGATTCTAAAAGCTAGAAAGGAAGTATCAGACAACGTTCTTATTTCATATTACTGTACTCAATTTTACTCACATTCCAGTCAGACTAGTCTGCTAGGTATTCCTTGTATGTGACATTCCATCCCCTACTTGTGTGACTTTGAACAGATGACCCCTTCGGTCTGGGACACACTCCATCACTTCATCTCTGACTTACAGAGTGCATACTTGTGACCTGCTACAGGAGGTCTTTCTTGATTCCATTAATTATTGGCACTCTCATTCTTTAAATATTTTATTGATATCTTGTTTTTAATTGCTTTTATTTCTGACTCTTTTTCTCCCCTCTCAGAGCAATCTTTTGTTAGTCAACGTGCATTTATTGACGTGTGCATTCTGCATTATGAGAGCGAAACTAATCTGTTGAACACAATATTAAGTCAGTCACTGTCCTAAGCACTGGGGATACAAAAGACACAAAAATATTGCCCCTGTCCTCAGGAAGCATGGATTCTGATTGGAGAGATAACATGTAATAACTAGGAACATACAAGGTATATCAAGTAGCTGGAAGGAAATCTGAAAGAGGGAGGCACTATCAGCTGGAAGAATCAGGAAAGGCCCCATGAAGAAAGTGGGATTTGAACTGAGTCTCCAAGAGCACCAGAGAAACCAAGAGGAAAAGAGAAGAGACTGGAATAGGCATGGGAAATAGCCAAGCAAAAGGTACAGAGTTGAGAGATTGTGTTGGATATGGAAACTGGGTTGTTGTGTTAAAGGAAATGCAAGTAGGTCCGTGCATTTGATTTTCAGAGAGCATGGAGGGTGAAAAAAGTGTAAGAATACCAGAAAGGTAGGAAGGAGTCAGGTTATGAAGAGCTTTAAATGTTAAATGAAGGGCTGTATTTGATCCTGATGCTGATAGGGAACCACTGAAGCTCACTGAGCAAGGGAGTGACATCAGCAGCCTTTTGCTTTATATCTTGTAACAAAGAACAAAAAAAGAAAGGAAAGCAGTTCTCCAAAACTAACCACTTCATCACCTGACAGTTTCTATAGTTATCCACAACCTTGGGCCCCAACCTTTGCAGAGAAAGAAAGAAGGTACATATTCCCATCTCTTCTTTGGGGCCAGATTTAGGATTTATAATTCCATAGCATTTAGTTTTGAATTAGAACTTTTTTTTTGTTCTTTCAACCTTTATTGTTGTAATCCATATATGTGTGAATATATATACGTATACATGTATATACATATATATGTATATGTGTGTGTAATTTCCCTGATTTTGCTCACTTTACTTTGTGTCAGTTCATGTAACTCTTTCCATGTTTCTCTGAATTTTTTATATTCACAATTTCTTAAGATGAAGTAATATTCATTACATTTGTCGACAATACATGATCAATAGGGCACTCTTTCACTCATTAGATTAGTTTGTATTACTTCGCATGGTCTTTACATTTACTTGTATAAAGGCAGTACCCTCCCCATCCCCCATGCAGTATAAGCTCCTTGAGTCTAGGGCTAGTTTTATATTTTGTATTTATCTACCCAGCACTTAACACAATGCCTTGCAAAAAGTAGGCACTGAATAAATGTTTGGCAATTTTTTTTCTTTTTTTGTTGTTGTTGAATCCTTAGGATTCAGAATATTCTGTGGTAGTACCAAGTTAATGTTTTGTGTTGATTTGAAGGTGAATTGGAGGTTAGTGCAGGCTTTGGGACTCAATCATGGAATGTTTTCTGTAACTATAGGTCCATCATCAACAAATGGCTACCTAGTGAATGCATCAGGGAGCTTCTTAAAGGTCCTTGAGCTAAGTCAAAGAAGAGCCATTTTATTGTCCTTCAGTCTAGTGGTTGCAAAGTGTATTATGGAGCCAAACAGAGAAAAGATCATGAGATTTTATATTTGTAAGGGCCCTTAGAAGTCATATAGTCCAACTACTTCCATTAACAAATGAAGAAAATGAGCTCTAAGGAGGTCATCGGATCATAGATTTAGAGCAAGAAGGGATCTTAGAGGTAGTGGGGTCCAACCCTACCATTTTACAAATGAGGAAACTAAGGCCCTGAGAAGTTAACTGTTTTGTCTAAGGTCATACAGGGAGCAAGTGACAGAGGTAGTCAATGCCTCCTTACAAAAAGCAGATGGGAAAAGATATTCCTCATTAATGACGCTGACAATGAAGGCACAATTGGAGGCCATCTAAAACTTCTAAATTGGGAGCCTTAATGGCAAAGAACAAAAAAAGAAATTTCTGATGGAGAAGAACTTTCTAATAGCATACCCGTGCCTACCCACTTCAACTATAGTCTTAATCTGCATTTAACTTTAGCCTATTGTATCTTTAATTGGACCTACCAGAGTTAGAAACAGCTACCTAAGCTTGTTGAAAAGATGAACAATTAAATCCAACCCGACTGAATATAGGCAGGTTTAAGTTTAAACTGTTGCTGAGAGATAGATGAATGTCTAGGCCACTCTTAAAGAGCTCCAGCAAAGGAGATGCACCAATCTTCTCTCTCCTATATACCAAAATCCTCACTGTCACAACTATACCCTTCCAAATCTCTCAAAAAGCCATAATACTAACCACTATAGAAAACCCTCTATGGCAGTGTATAAGTAGACACATACACAGACACACAGACACAGACACAGACACACACACACACACACATACAGGGCTTGTTCAGAAATCTGTTTACACATGAAGGAGAACAATAGGCTTTTCTTTTTGGTATTATACACATAGAAATATATTCTCCTGCTAGTACAAGGGACTTCTCTGAATGTGAATGTTCTGAAAATGTTTCACTAACCATCCTGGACAGGACTAGCAGAGATTAAACTTGTATTCCAGTGTTTTCTTCCTTTAAAAAAAAGGTATAACCTCAATATTGATATCAGTGATGACGTCTATTTTTCAGTTGTTAGTTGTGGCTAGAGCTGATCCATGCAGTTTGTAGTATACACAGGTCTTCAGTAAGTAGCATGTGTAGTCACTGTTTCTGAAGCTAATGACTGAGTCAAAACATTTTTTAGAGCACTAGTAGGAATCCTTTAATATGAACCATTTTAAACTGTAAGTCTGATTGCATTCTGTTAGCTAACATCTGGTCCTGTCGAAGATGATCAGATAGCATTGCGAAATACAAAATATGAAACTTATTAACTTTTTCCTGTGTAAAAAAAATATTGTAAAATATTGGACTAATCTGATAGCATGCTCAGAAAAACTCTTCAGCTTGAGAATCTGGAAAGGAAAAAAGGCAGAACTCAGCCACTTTTGATTATTTTTTCTTTTGCATGAGTTGAATTTTTTTAATTTTAAAAAGAATTATCTTTTGGAAATGGATTTTGCTTCTAAAAGCACTATCACGGATGTTCACTTTTTCGTAGGTACTAATGTTAAGTCACACACACACACACACACACACAAGGAGGGAAAAAGCCTATAAATCAATGTATTAATGAACAAAGTGATACAACACCATAAATGATTCAGTGTCATTCCTTGTCTAGCTTAGGTGCATTCACATGATGGGTAATATTTTACAGTCTCCTGACAGCTCTGCCCATGTGTGTCCTGCTTGTACATGTGAAACATCTCTCCTCCAAATTGCACTAGCACCTAATGGGTAAAAGCAATTCTTAACCAAAGCTGAGACATCCCCCAAAGGATATATTTCACAAATGTGATAGCATTGCTGTGAAAGTAGGTTTCTAGATGCAAATAATTCAAGAAAACTGCCTTCTGATTGGCCAAGTCAATTCTACTCCCACATCTGAAACTGGAGTATTATTCCATAAATATCCTGAAATCAAACTCTAAGTGTAAAAACATCTAAGAAATGTTGTCTGAACAACAGCAATTTTTTTTCCTCAGGAAAGAAAATCTCATGGAAAGTGTGGGAAGACACAGTCACATTTCGGAAAAGATTGAAACTGACGGCAGAAATGCTTTCTTTTATAAAATAGTGAAACTATAAATCAATTCTCTTCTCCACAAGAACACTAAAAAAAATAGATGTACTCAGCAGACAAAATGAATTGACAATTTGTTTTCTCAAGAAGTCCACATTATAGAAATAATAGAATTGACCCACTGTTCACTTATTGGTAATACAGATGCAAATTTCTAATATTAGAAATACTTCAGGAAATTTAGTATATTATTTTGTAACACACACACACACACACTGAGACCCCATTTAATCAAAATCAAAATACAAATCAAATGGTAGGTTGTTTTCAAAGGCAAGATAAAAAGTGACATCAGATGTTCAGTTAAAACCCGTAGTGGAAAATCTAGGTGACTATACAATGACCATGTTTAGAGGTGGTGTGGCATAGTGAATGACTTGATGAACTGGGGGTAAGATCTGAGTTCAAAACCTGCCTCAATGCTATGTGATCCTGAGTAAATCACTTAACTTTTCAGCCTCAGTTGAGACTTTTCTTCATCTGCCAGCTGCTACTGCCAACCCCTTTCAGATTACCTTTGCCTTCTTTGTATATATCTTGTATGTATCTGGATGTTTACATGTAAATGTAGGGGTTTTTTAAAAACTTTGTGTTTTGTCTTTCCTTATATCCTTGGTGCTTAACAGTGCATGGCAATTTTGTTGTTCAGTTGTTTTCAATCATGTCCAACTTTTCATCGCCCCATTTGGGGTTTTCTTGGCAAAGATACTGTTATGGTTTGCCATTTCCTTCTCCAGTTCATTTTACAGATGAGGAGACAAGAAAAGAGGGTTAAGTGACTTTCCCAGGGTCACTCAGCTAGTCTGAAGCCACATTTGAACTCAGGAAGATGAGTCTTCCTGACTTTAGGCCTGGCACTCTACCCACTGCGTTACCTTGTTTCTTAGAATATAATAATAGAAAGCATTTAATAAATGCTTACTGCCTGACTGAAATGGGGATAATTATCATGCCCGCTACACAAGGTTGTTATGAGGATTAAATGAGGCAGTATAAGTAAAATGTTTTGTAAACTTGAAAATACTATATGCATATTAAGTGTTATTTTAATCCAACTTTGAATTGTTTGGTGAAACAAGTTATTGCACTAAAGACCTCCACTGTTACTTCATCATGTGCTAAAGGGGTGTCTAACCTCTTGGACTCCATGCCAACAGAGAGTAATCTCTGGCTAAGCTGTGCCAAGTTGGAAAGACTTGGTGGATGGGTTTGAGGAGAGGCCACCTGTCATTCAAGGACCAGGTACTCTACACTTTCCTAGTACACACTCATTTTTAGACCTCTTACCAAGTTGTAAGTGGATCAATATCTGGATCTATAGAAGGGGTACCCACCCTGATGGAAGCACAGATCTTGAAGAATTAAGAACAAGATAAGTTATAAATATTATCTTCTTATTAAAGGAGAAAAAGAACCTGAGAGAAATACAGAGACATAAACTATTTTCATTATGCAGTTTTACATGTCAGGTTAATGAATAAACTGGAAGTAGGAGTATGAGAATCAGTCTTTTGGGCATGTCCTCTACGTATAAAGATTCTATGATTTACTGATTCTCTGAAGTTCTATACAGATATTCTCTGATACAAAAATGAATCTGCTCCCATTGGCACGTGTACTTCCTCTGCCAGAGCAGATAAAAGCACCTGCGTGTCTTTTAATTGTAGATCTAGTGCTGGAAGAGACCTCAGAGACCAACGAGTCAAATCCAACTCTTCTCTGTTATGTTTTACATTTTATACATGAGATAACAGAAGCCAAGACAGGTTAAGTGTCTTGCCAAATGACACAAAGGCAGGAAGGAGCATTAGTAAGATTTGAACATTGGCCCTCTAACTACAGAGATAGTATTTTTTTCATTGAACCATACATGCCATTTTAGGCTCTTAGAGACAATGTGAAAGATACATAAGTCCTTTAAATCACCCCCCCCCCAATCTACTCAGGTTCTTTTCATACCATTTAAGTTATTGTAATACTTATCAGAGGAGGGGATTTAAATTGGAAGGGACTTTAGTGCAATCTCAATTTACGAATGGGGAAACTGATGGCCAGAAAAATTAAATGACTCATCTGTAGTCCCACAGATAGACAGTAACTATTTTAAGTATATTGGTCTAAATCCTATGTAAGTCTTTTCCATCGGCCCTCCATAAAGAACCCACCCAATGCACAGGTGGCATTCCTCTGCTCCTTCTAACACCTTGGTAGTTTCAATGTACTACTTAGGATGTTTGTTGGTATTACAACATGACCAGCCTGATTTTCTCTTCTGGACAGATACATCCTAGATGATATCTTTTCTGCCATTTCTAGCGCATGTCCTTGTTGTGCTTACACACATAACAGATTTTCCATTGTCTTCATTCAGTTCCTTTAAATTTTAATTCTAATGAGATCTATGTTTCGTAGTCATCAACCCACAATCTGCCAACGAACAAGCATTTATTAAGTACTCATTACAAAAGCAGTTCCTGCCCACATTCTAAGGAGGGGAAACACATGTAAATAACTACATACAAAATACATACAGAGTACATGGAAAGTAACCTTAGAGGGGCAGCTGAGGATACTGGGAAAGCGTCCCTGTAGAAGGTGGCATTTAAGCTAAGTCCAGAAGGAAGCTAGGGCTTGGAAGAGACCAAAGTGATCAAGGAGAACTTTCTGGGCATAAGGCACAGCAAAGTGTGAAGTCATGGAGAAGGTGGAGAATGTGTGAGAAATGAAAGCTAGACCAGTATGGCTGGATAACATAACCTGGAGAATTCTCATGTTAAAGAGATGGGCTCTTGCTACAGCGAGACCTTTGAGATCACTGAAAGCATTGTACTTACACAAGATGGACAGGTGAGGTGAAGAGAAGGAAGAAAAATGAACATTTCTATAGTGCTTACTATGTGCCAGACACTTTACTAAGCACTTTTTACAAATATCATCTCATTTCATCCTCACAACAACCCTTCAAGGTAAGTGCTATTATTAACCCCCATTTTCAAATTGAAGAAACTGAGGCAAACAGGGGTTAAGTGACTTGCTTCAGAGTCAAACAGCTACTAACTGTCTGAGGATTTAAACTCCCCTGACTCCAGGTCCAGTGCTCTATCCACTGTGCCACCTACCTGTAAGATAATAATGGTCTGAAATGGATGATAGTAATGTTTACCTTGGATTAGAGAAGACTATAATTAACATACCAGCTATCTTTAAACATTTGATAGGTTGTCATTTAGACAAGGGAGTTGACTTTTTCTGTTTTGCACAATGTGATTGTGTTGAAATTGTGGAAAAGCATATGTACGTTGGGTCATTAAAAGAAAGAACCTTCCAGCAAGCAGAGCTGTCTACCAGCGCTGTCATTCAGTCATGCATTTCCCACCAAATGAGGACACGGGAAGAGGCGTCTAAATGACCATTTTCAAGAATGTTAAAGGAATTCTTGCATTGGATGGGTTATTGGACTTAATAACTTCTAATGTCCGTTCCAAATATACACATCTGTAATTTTAGAAAATTCCAGGTTAGACAGGTTAGAGTATAATTTTTTAATGTTCTTTTTGGAGCTTGTATCCTTACAAAGTTTCTAGGGTAGATTCTGGAATCTTCATTTTTATGGTCTTTCTGAAAAAAAATATTTTATTGATAATTTTTTCTTTATATCAGAATCATTTCTGGAAGAAAAAAATCCTTCTCCCTTCCTAGACTGGCTCTTTACTTGTTACAAACAACAATAACAATAATTAGGCATGAACTTCTAACATAGTGACCACATTTGACACTGGGTACAGCATTCTGCCCTAGTAATCCTCTGTCTCTCCACTATGAAGAGGAAGGTTTCTTTAATTATCTGTGGTTTGGAACCTTGACTGGCTTTTCAATTACTCTGAATTTGGCTTTTCCCTAGTGACCTTTCACCCAGTCGTTTATATTATTGTAATAATTAGGCATTTTGTTCTCTTGGTTCTATTTATTTCATTCAGCATCAGTTCAGTTATATCTTTCCATGCACATGTGGATTCTTCATAGTCATCATTTCTTACTTTACAAAAAATATTCCATTAAATTTATATTTTTATTACATTACACAAAATTTTCAATCATTTCTCAGCTAATAAACAATAACTCAGTCTTCAGTTATTTACTATTTTTATTCTTTGCTAACAAATGACTACTGATTAATTGATTGCTAACACAAAGAGTGTAGCTATTAATTATTTTGGTGTATACTAGACCTTTGTTTCTATCTTTTACTTCCATGGTCTATATGTCCCATGTATAACAAAAGCAAAAGTGTATGGACACTCATACTCGCTCTAGAATTTCTAATGAATATTCACAGTGGTTGGACAATACATTAGTGTGCCTGTCTTTTTAGAGATTCTCCAACATTTGGTTGTTCTTCTGGGATCTTCTTGATGAACCATTATATTATGTAACATACTATAGTTAAGGGAAATATTTAGCTCTATAAACTCTCATTTATTACTCATGTATTAGAATTACCACATGTCTCTAGCTCCATTCATGTAATAATATTAAAGAGATTTTTTTTATGAAGTCTAGCTTAAGAGGCAAAGATGATAATAATATAGCATGAAAAGACCAATAAATGTGAAGGAGATAAGACTAGGGGAAGGCAGGGCTTGAAGACACAGGAATGGAAAAGATGAAGTACGTAGTTTATGGAAAATATCACTTAGTAAAAAGATTCTTTCTGTTCCTTTTCTGAAAGTCACTAAGGGTGAGGTGGTGACAAATACTAGTCAACAGAAAAAAAAATTATAAAATAGTAGTTGCTATTCAGCTGTGTCTGATTCTTCATCACCCCGTTTGGGATTTTCTTGGAAATGATACTGGAGTGGTTTGCCACTGTCTTCTCCAGCTCATTTTATAGATGAGGAACCGAGACAAACAGGGTTAAGTGACTCGCCCAGGATCACACAGCTATTAAGTATCCGGGGCCAGATTTGAACTCATGAAGATGAGTCTTCCTGACTCTAGGTTCAGCGCTCCATCCACTGTACTACCTAGCTGCCCCATAATAATAGTAATAGCTAACATTTATTTGGCACTTTAAATTAACACTTATATGGCATTTACATAGTACTTTACAAACACTCTCTGATTTTATTCTCACAACATACCTTGGAAGTAGGTATTGTTATTATCCCCATTTTATAGATGAGGAAACTGAGGCTCGAGAGGAGTTCAGTTACTTGCCCAGGAGTTATACTTCTGGGGAGTGTCTGAGGCAGGATTTGAACTCAGGTCTTCCTGACTCCATTTCAAACAGTCCAGCCACTATGATATGGTAAGACAAGCATTTATGAAGTGCCTTCTATGTGCCGTAAATTGTGCTAAGCACTGGTGGTACAATTAAAAACAAAGCATAGCTTTGTATAGTACACACACCCACTTCTCTGGTTTTATGAAGTATGACTCACTACCTTAGTTTAAAATATTCTAGGTTTGCACTCCCCAGAGTATAGCTCACAATGCCCTACCAATGTGTTTACCTTCTGATAGTAAGTGAGAGGACACAATTAGCTCAAGCCCAAGCCCAAGGAGCTTACCATATAACAGGGAAGACAATACACAAATGGAAGCTGAAGTGAGGGAAGGTGCCAGAGGGTGCAAGGGTAGTGGGGGCATGATCGTTATGGTAATGTCAGCAAGGAGGATTTTGTTATCCTTTTAGAGTATAGTTTTTCAGGATTCATGGCCATGGGAATGTCTAGTTTCCAGGTGTTAGATAATAACTCCCAGAATAGTCTCAAGGATCCTAGCTAGTAATTCTTAGAATCATAGTGACAGACAGTCCTACTGAAGCTGCACCATGAGATATAGGGGCGACATAATTGATATTTACTACGCTTGTGCAGAATGACAATATTGCTAAAGTTAACTCGTGAGCTTAATGTTGGCAAGATGCCTTCTTTATCTGGCACCCTATAAAACAGGTGGGTGCTGGTCAGTGAGGGGATAATCCATGGGGAATCCATGGGGAAATCCATGGGGGAAGCCATGGGTAATGCATAGAGGAACACAGGTACCTGCCCCACCCAGCCCCCATTGAGGCTTGAGGGGATTTAGGCAAGTGCACACAAGCTGTGCCTGTCTCTATTGGCCCCATCGAGATGTAGGGGTAGTTGCCCCCCCTTCTTGAGTTCCCCTGTGAGAAGGGTGATTAGGGAATGCTGTAGGAGTTTGCGGTGCTTCCATCATCAGCAATATAGTGTTAGAGAAGACTAGACTAGAATAAAGCTTACTATTAACCCCTCTGAAGCTGTCCCTTCTATCAGATCAAGAGGGAACCTGTGAGAGGCTGGAGTCCATTGCCTCCTGTGTGTTATCAGTGAAACAGGTAACAAATGAAGAGGTTGGGATCTTGAGTCCTCTATAAAGGGAGGCTATGGGAGAAGTTTGCTTGTTTCATCTGCCAACCAGAGGGGCAGAAGCAAGTATTGCAAGGGTATTGCTAGCTTCCTTTAGGTCTCTTTGTGTATCATCCCGGTACACATGTATAGTATGCCTATTTTGGAGATAGGTCACTTTCCCATTATCTTTTCTCTCTCTATGTGCCTTACCCTCACCTGAGCTATTCAGTCTCCCTCTCTGACCTATTCCCCTTGCAGCAAGCAGTGTGGTCCTACTTTCACATGGGAAATAGGTTCTTTCCAATCTAGTTTTGTTAGTCAACCTGATAGCTTTTGTGGAGTACTTCAGTATATTAGGCATTGTATAAACATTCAGTGGAGTGAAATAAGATACTTGTGAAGATAAATCACTGTCTTTCTCTAGTCCTTAACTCACTTAAATGAAATGGTTGTTAGTCAGCTGCTCAATTCAACTTCCTTTGAAATTATCTTCCTTTCCAAATATTGTTCTCTCTCCCACATTCCCTCTTTGAGGATGGTAACATCCAACATAGTACGAGTAATTATCTTCAAGCTTCTTGGATTTCATTATAACCTTGGATTTTTGTTTGGAAAAGAGATGGGCCTTGTCAATGATTTCTTTAAATAATAGTCAGAGGCCAAGTATCCACAATGAATCTCAAAGATTTGTCAGCTATCTTTGGTACTCGTCTTTGCTCAATCACTTAATGTAATGAATGAGAGGGAATGAAATCTTATCACGAGAGTGGCATCATAGGGTAATTTCTTATTCCCTGTTCTGGCAGAGTGAAGACCCTGTTTCATGAAGCAAATCTTCCCATAAGCAGAAAGCAAAACAAGAAATCCTGCTGAAATTTATTTGGAGAAAAATTCCTGCTAATTAGGGAACTAAAGCTGAGTTGTACCCAGGAGAAGAAAAGTCTCCTCATTGCATCAGCCTGTTCACTCATAAAAACCCTCCCTGGAAGCAACTTGCAAGGACATATAAAATCTGGCACCGCTCTCTCTTTCCAAAGTTGTACCGTATATTATTCTCCTTGTTGTATTTAGTACCCTAGGAAATTAGAATACTCTCTGTCCTCCATACATGCCCTTCACTCTCCCACCTCCATGCTTTTGCTTTTGTCATAGTCTATGCATGTGCCATCATACCATAGATATAGAACTGGAAGAGACCTCCTCACTTTTTACCTCTTGAATTCATATCTATCCTTTAAAACCCAACTCAAATGCTGTCTCCTGCATGAAATCTTAGAGTGCTGCATTTAGAATCAGGAAGACCTGATTCTGAAAGCTGACCCTGATACCATGTATGTGACCCTAGGCAAGTCACTTAACCTTTTAGCTTCAGTTTCTACAACTGTTAAATGGGGGGTGGAAATAAGCTTGACCTCTAAGGTTCATTCCAACGCTACATCTATGATCCTATTATTCAACACTTCCTCCTTAATAATAATGTTACCATGGACTTCACTTAATACTTTTCCTTTTACTTCTCTAACACACTTATCACATATTATTGTGGAGTATGGTCATTATATTATATTGGGGGAAGTACCAGGTTTCTCTAATCAACTGAGTTTCTCCAGTTCATTTGAAAAATTATAGAATGTAAAGGGAAAGTAATAGAGATGAGATATAACACTTTCAGACTCTGAGTGGTCCATTTATACCTAATTAAAAGTGTCAGATCTTGAACTCATTTTGTGGGGCTTATCCCTGAAGCAAAAATTCCTACTTATGTCTGCCTACTTACAGGAACACTGTTTGGAAAATACTTTTAAAAATACCTATAAACATGAATCATTACCTTTTAGGGGTTCTTTACCTACTAGGGGCTAGAGAAATTCCTTTTCTTTAGCTGCTTGTGTTCAGTTCAATGCAATTCAATTCTATTTCATTCAATTTAACAAACAGTTGTTATACCCTAGGGAAAAGAACATTCCTTTTGTTAGTCCTGATGGAAATATAGGATTTAGATAAGATATGGTCCCTGCCTTCATGTTACTTAAAGCTTAGTAAGAGAATAAGATGCATATTCAACTGTAGCGCCATCTCTGGGCACTTAAATATAGTACACACACCCACTTCTCTGGGTTTATGAAGTATGACTCACTACCTTAGTTTAAAGTATTCTAGGTTTGCACTCCCCAGAGTATAGCTCACAATGCCCTACCAATGTGTTTACCTTCTGATAGTCAGTGAGAAGACACAATTAGCTCAATGCAAAGGCATTTACTAAAATGACAAAGTAAAACTAGTAACAATAACAAATGTCCACCATAAACATGGAGTAACACCCTACCATAAACACATACCAAGTCAGAAAGAACAAGCATACATGTGGCCGAGACAACCTATGTCTCTGGAATCACTTCCTTCCCTCTCCCCTACACCCCCTCCAGTTTGTAAGTAATAGTTATAAACCGGAAGGTGTTACCAAGAGTATGTATAGAATTTCGTGCTCTTGAATATCACAGGATAATAGATGTTTGAAAACAGAGGACCTGGTTTTGAATCCTACCTCTACCACTTAGCCCCCGTGCTGTGGGATCCTGGGCAGCCCTTTTCCCTTCCCTAAGCTCCCTGAGGGCAAGACCTGTCCTGTTTTTGTATTTATATCGTAAGTACCAAGCAGAAGACCTGATACACGGCCTGGGCTTAATAAACGCTTATTGATTGGACCTCTTTCCTCATTTGTAAAATGAAGGAATTGGAACCATCATAGATCAAGAGACTTCAGAGGTCCTTTAAGACAACGCCGTCATCTTACAGATGAGCATACTGAAGGGGTGGGGATAAATTGACACACAAGTAGGTTAATTTCAGGTATAAGATTTGACCTTAGGTGCTTTAGCTCTACAGCCAATGTTTATTACACTGTTCCCTGCTGCCTCCTGTGACCTACCAGGGCTGAAAGGTAGGGAATGTATCTTCCAATGTCCTTTTAAGGTGAAAGGTTTTATGACCCTCAAATACAATGTAACTTCTGCTTAACCAGCTATATTAATGATTTCTCTTGATTTCTGAGTCCCCATCTTGACAGTGAGAAAACCAATATCTGCCCTTTCCCCCGACTCCACTTTATGTGAGGCATCCAGCTCCAGAATTAGAAAAGATTCAAACTTTCGTAATTTCATGTTATCTTGAATATTGAATATCCCTGTCACATCAGGTAGGAGCATGAGGGGTGAGAATCTATGCATAAACTACGTGATCTGTGAAAGCCTGATTCCAGGAAATAAAAAGACTGTATTTTTAACAACACTGAGAAGCTAGAAACCACTCTGAGGTGATTATCTGATTCATTCTTACAATACCCTCAAATGTCAAGGTTAATCACCCAGTGAACTATAAGTGAAAAATCCCTGTGCTAGCTAATATCTGAGGAACTGCGATCTTGAGGTTCGGATGGTCTCTCAGACCTCCTGGGTTTTGCTCACTTGGATACCACAATGTATTATTCAACCCCAGGAGATTTCCGTGCAGGAGTAAGGTTTCACAGTTAGTACACAAGAACCTAAGTACTTTCTTTTCTCCTTTGGTGTTCGCAGGCAATGTGGCTTTTTTTTTTCCACCTAAGAAATGCTTTACATGCAACAACAATGTGCATGGTTGTTCTCTCACTATGAATATTTACAGAATTTTGTTTAATTGTTAGTAGACTATTGAAAATGTATTCTTAAAAGAGGTTAGAAGGGTTAAAAATTGGGAGCCAAGATGATGGCTGGAAAGCAGGGACTAGCATGAGCTCCCTGCCAAGTCCCACCAGAGACCTATAGAGGGTGGCTCTGGGCCAGTTCGGGAACTGCGGAGCCCACAGGGTGGCAGAAGTGGGGAGGCAGGGCTCTGTCCTGGGACTGCCTGGATGGTCTTTGGGTGGGGTCTGTCCCTCACAGGGCTGGGGGCAGGGGGAGGGGGAGGGCGGGCCTGGGTAGAGC
>CM053622.1:178249710-178313326 GCA_028646595.1 Phalanger gymnotis
GAGAGATTTGGAACTCAAAGTTTTAAAAAATAGATGTTCAAAAACAAAAACAAAAAAGTTTTTGAATGCAACTAGAAAATAAGATACACAGGCAATGGGGCATAGAAATTTATCTTGCCCTACAAGAAAGAAAGGGAAAAGGAAATGGGAGGGGAGTGGGGCAACAGAAGGGAGAGCTGACTGGGGAACAGGACAACCAGAATATATGTCATCTTGGAGTTGGGGGGTGGGGTAGAAATGGGGAGAAAATTTGTAATTCAAACTCCTGTGAAAATCAACGCTGAAAACTAAATATATTAAATAATAAAAAAATTTAAAAAGAAGGGTTAAAAATTAATACCTATCATAATCCATCAAAGACGGGAATAATGTAGCATCCAGAGGACTGGATATAACATTTAAAAAAACCTAGGATTCAAATTCAAATTGACTCTTCGGTTTACTATGTGCATGAATTTGAGCAGAGCATTTGTTCTGGGAGTCAGTTTCCTAATCTGTAAAATAGGGATAATAATTTAGAAAATAGACCATGTAGGAGGGCACAGAGAAATTTTAAGTAAATGTGAAATGTAGAAATAGGAAATGCATGTTTCATGGACCATAAGACAACAAAAATGGTAATTGATACAGAGAACAAAATCAAAAGACAAAAAACTCAGTAGAAACTCAATAATGACATGCTGAATCAAAGAACAAATAGAAACAACGTGAAAGAGACTAATAGTGATAATTACAGTAAGAGCAAGCATTTAAATAACACTTTACAGCTGGCAAAGCACTTTACACAGATTGTCTTATTGGATCCTTATAACAACACTGAGAGGTAGGTACTACTACTATCAGGCCCATTTTTACTGACTAGAAAACTGGGGCTGGGAGAGTCTTGCCCAGGTTACATAGTTAATAAGTGTCAGAACTAGAATTTGAATTTGGGTCTTCTAGACTCCGGTGCCCTAGCCACTGCTTTTCTTAGTGGCTTAATGATAACAATTAGAAAACATGCCAAATTTCTGGGAATACGGTCCTCAAAGGAAAACTATAGGAAAAGAGGAGGGAAAATTATCCCTATTTGCAGATGACATGACTTTATAAAATCCCAGTGAATCAAAAAAGAAACTAACTGAAACAACAGCTTCAGTAAAGTGGCAAGAGACAAAATCAATCCACAAAAATCAACAGGATTTCTATATAGCAATCATAAAAATAATAGCATAAGAAATCCCATTCAGAACAACTACAAACTACATAAACTATCTGGGAGCCAATTTACCTAAGTATATTTAATAATTAGATTAATACAAATACAAAACACTCCTTAAAGAAATAAAGAACAATTTAAATAGAGAAGGATTCATCATTCATTATATTGGCCACATCTATATAATAAAAAATACTATGCTAGCTAAATTAATTTACAGATATAATACCATACCAAACAAATTACCAAGGGAGTACGTTACAGTGCCAGACAAAATAATAACAAAGTTAATTTGGTGGAACAAAAGGTCTAGAATAACCGAAGGAATAATGAAAAGAAAGGTACAATCAAAAGAAGAATAGCATTTTTGATGATATCATAAAGCAGTGATCATTAAAATTATTTGGTCCACATTCAAAAGTAGAAAACTAGAGCAGTAGTTCAGATTAGGTAAACAAGAATCAGAACCTATTGAATAATTCAGTTTTTCATAAAACTGAGAACATAAACTATTTAGAGAATGCCTTGCCACTTAAGAAGAACTACTAAGAAAACTGGAAAGAAGCATGGCAAAACTTAGATTTAGACTGACCAACGTTGTATATCACACGCCACAATCAGCTCAGAGTGGCTATGGGACCAGAATATAAAATGTCACATCATTTAAAAAAATTAGAAGAGAATATTTTCAGGTGCCTTCAACATCTATGGCTAGGTGACAAATTCTAACCAAAGTAAATCTAGAGGTGATCTTCATTAGAGGAAGCTAGGTGATGCAGTGAATAGAATGCTGGGCCTCCAGTCACAAAGACCTGAGTTTAAATGTAGGCTCAGATGGGCGAGTCATGTAACCTCTACTGTCTCAGTTATAATAAGGATAATAATAGCACTTGCTTTGCAGGGTTGTTGTATGAAATGAGATAAAATTTCTCAAGCAGTTAGGACAGTGCTTGGTTCATAGTAGGTGCTTAATAAATGCTTGTTTTCTTCTTAAAGCATTTGCACAAGAAAAGTCAGTGTAGTTAAGAAAGGAAACTGTCAAGTGATAAAAATAATTTGTATTAAATGTCTCTGATAAGGGTCTGAACTCTAGGGAACATAGAGAACTAACATAAACATGTAAAACTAATACAAACATATGAGGGCTATTCCCCACAGAATACATGGTGGAAGGATCTAAACAAATATTCTCAAAAGAATTGCAAACTATTAATAACCATAGGAAAAACTGATCCAAATGCAGATCGAAGCATACCATGATCTCTTTTCTTGATTTTTCTTTTTCGTGGTTTTTCCCTTTTGTTCTGATTCTTATTTCACAACATGACTAATGTGGAAATATGTTTAATATAATTGTACGTGTATATCCTATATCAGATTGCATGTCATCTTGGGGAGGGGGAAGGGGAATGAGAGAGGGAAGAAAAGTTAGAACTCAAAATCTTATAAAAGTGAATGTTGAAAACTAAAACTAAATATTTAAAAAAAAAAAAGAAAAGAAAACTGGTCCAAATCAAGAATAAGAGAAATTCAAAGCAAAACAACTCCATGGTTTCACTTCATTAGCATAAATGACAAAAGAAGGAAATAGTCTATGCTGGAAGGACTATGGAAAGACAGGCACACTAATACCCTATAAGTGTATCTCTAAATTGATCTAACTATATTGGAAAACAATTTGGAATTATGGTCCCAAGGTGGCAAATATGTCAAAACCCTTTAAACCACTTTTCCAAACAAGGTCAAAACTGAAATAAAGATCCATACATGGCAAAATACCAATTGTAGCACATTTTGTGATAGCAAAAAATTGGACACGGAACACCCACTGATTTAAGTAATGGCGGAATAAATTGTGGTCTCTGATTGTAAAAGGATATTACTGTTGTGTTAGAGATAGTGAATATGAAGAATTCAGAAAAACATAAGAAGATTTTGTGAATTGTTAAAAGCTGAAGTCACCAGAAACAGGAAAAAATACAACTACAACGGTGTAAAGGGAAAGAACAATATAAAAGATGCATATTCTTTTAAAATCTTTGCTACAAAGGATGGTTACCTGGGTAGAAGAGAGGGAAAGGATATATTCAAAATGAGTATTTACTATCAATAAATATAACATTAAACATTAGGTCATGAATGTAATATGCTTCATCAAGAACAACACTATATAAATGTCAATTATTATTATTGAACTTTATCAAATGCTCATCAAATAGCTACTATTTGCAAGACACTGTGCCATGGGCTGATGGTATGAAAAGAAAAAAGAAAATCCCTCCCTTCATGAGCTTAAATTCTAATGGTAGATATAACACTCTAGAAAATAAGTACAAGGGAATTTGAGGAAACAGAGCACTAATAACTTGGATGGGTGTGGGAGACGCAGAGAATGTTTCACTGAGGTTAAGAACTAAAAAAAGATAAAGATTATATAAGGCAGAAATGAATGTTTTAAATTATTATTATTAAAAACTGAGTCTTACTATCTCTCCCAGTTGGAGGGGTCTGTTCTCACTGGTCTGTTCCCACTCTGATTTGCTGGGAGCTTTGATCTGCTCTGTTTACCCAACTTTATTAGTTTATTAGTAGGCCCCAACTCCTGGGGCATCACCTTATTAATGATAAACTTAACGCAGACACACCCAATCCACTTCATACTGCTGCTCAGAACTCCTGAGCTCAAGAGATCCACCAGCCTCTCTAGTAGTAGGGATTACAGATGTGTACCACTGAGTCAGAGATGAATAAAGAGTACCTTCCAGGCATGGGTAACAGCTTGTACAAATGCACTAAAACAGAAGCAGGAATGTGAAATTTGGGGAAGAATTAGTAGTAGCCCAATTTGGCTATAATGTATATGAAGGAGAGGAGAGGAGAGTATGGCTGCAAAGGAAGGATGGTTCCAGATTGTGAAAAGTTTTAATGCTAGGCTGGGGAGTTTGTATGTAATTCCAGGAGTCGCTGAAGATTTTAGAACAGGGAATGATACGGTGATTGCTGTGCTTTAGGATGATCATACTGGCAGCCACAGATTGTAAAGGATAGACTGGAGAGGGAAGAGAGTAAAAGCATGGAGCCCAATAAAGAAATTATTGCAATAGTCAGAGCAAGAGGTGATGAGTGCATGAACTAGAATGATGATTATACCAGTGGTAAGAAAGAGACAGATATGAAAACACCGTGAAGGTAGAATCCGTAAGACCCGGCAACTATTTGGTGTGGGATGGGAGCAGGAAGAATTGAGGATGACTAAAGTTTTGAACCTGGGCAACTATAAAAATAGTAATGACCTCAATAAAAATAGGGAAGTTTTGAGGCGAATAATCATTCTGGTTTTGGTATGTTGAGCTTGTTGCACAGGAGGAGATGTTTTTCAGGCCGTTATTGAGATGAGATTGGACTTTAGAAGAGAGATTAGGGCTGGGTTTATTACTTTGGGAGTCACATGCATAGAGAATCACAGAATTTTGGTGTGGGCAGCAGCCTCATACCTCCCCACTCCCCGCCAAATTACCACAATTACATACCTGACAAACAGTCATGCAACCTTGCTTGAAAGCTTTTTAAGCTTGAAGATATCTATAATTATTAAAGAGTTTTCCCTTGAGTTAAGACAAAATTTGCATTCTTACAACTTTCATCCACTTACTGAGATGCACTTAATATCTCTGGCACTTGGTTTCTTTGTGAAAATGAAGGAGAATAAAGTAGATGATTTCTTAGGAGCCTTCCAGCCTCAAAGGTCTGTGGTTCTAAGATGAGGACTTCCAATAAGAATCAAACAAAAAAAAATGAACAAATCGCATACAGGACTTTGTCAGATATAAGGAAGAACTTGTGGACATTGAGGAAGGGTAAGTATATGACTGAATTACTGAAGGCGGCTGTGGAAATTTTTCTTAGGAGATCTCTTAAAATGAGATAGTAAAACAAAATGGTTCCATATAGTCCTTTGTGAGGGACAGCATCTACTGCTCCTTTTGTATCAATGAGAGAAGGGCTACATAGGCAGAAGCTTTGTTGCCTACACAAAGATATTTATTGAATAAACAAAGGCAAGAAACTAAATTGGAATACCTTCCATCTAAATTTCTTTGTACTTTTATAATTCTGTGATGGTGTCATGGGGGTAATTGAATGCATTCCTAATGTTTAGACTTTAGTTGATCTTTACATGTCAAAATTAATCACAGGATTTGTGAAGAGTACTTGAGACCCAAGTGGAGAGAAAATCAAACCAAAATCTTCATAATCCAATTCTCTTAAATTGTTCAGTAATACTAAAATTATTCCCACTATGCCCCTGTGCTTGGCATTCATTAGTCAAAACCGTAACAGCCCATAGCAAGTTAAATATAATTCATTCATGCTAACAGTATGAAAAACAATAATAAACAGACCTCTCTGTCCCAAGGAAGAAAACACACTAGTCACCCTGATGTTTAGAAATCACATGGGACATTTATGTTACTCTATCCTTGTGATTTTGAATTTGCTTAGGCATATTGTTGGGCTTTGCAAAAACTTTCTAGATAGTAAGTCTTATGAGGGTATAGACTATCCTACCTAAACTGCATGTGATTATGGCTGACATTTCTATAGCTCTTTAAGGTTTACAAAGTAACTCACATCTCAGTTGATCCTACATAGATACCATAGGTGTTATCACAGCCACTAACAAATGAAGAAATTGGGGCTCAGAGATAGTAACAATTAAAAACAGGATTTGAATCCAGATCTCTCCTGGTTTCAGTGCCAACATTCTTTCCTTTATAACACAGCACCTCTCATAACTGACTCCCATAGTGTTTCAGATAGTGTTCTGTATGCTGCAGGAACTTTACAAATGTCTGTTGAAATACTGCATAGAATAATAATTTGGGACAATTCAAGATTAGGGGATGGATGCAAATGTAATCTCATATCAGTTCTTAGATGCGTCTTCTCCAATTCAGTTTCTCATTTAAAAAAGCTGATAGTTGTCATTATCAGGAACTAGCATAGAGGCACTTGATACTCATTCTTATTTGCAAAATGTTCTCAAAACAAATCCCCATGTATCTCTAATTTTGTGCATATTTAAAAATAAAACATAATAAACCTAATTTTTTCCCAATACATCCCTCTGATAGCAAGGCATTTCCCTGGTACCCCTTAGGCTTGAGCTATGATAATAGAAAACAGCAGTGTCCTCTGAATATGGGGTGGGGGAGGGAAGGAGCGGAGTAGCACAAATGATTTCCCTCCCTTTTACCACCTGGGGAAGGGTAATGAGAGATTGGGCAGATCTTCCTAGCTACAATAAGGCAACATGTTGAGACTTCCTGCCTCTAGCAAGGCATACATTCTGCACAACACTTAGCATACCTAATAAATGTGTCAAATAATTAGGAGCCTAGTTTCTTCTATGACAACCGCCCAGGTCTCCATAATGAAAACAAAATCAGTTTTGCTATTTCAGGCTTCCCTTTGAGGTTAGAATAGAGGTTAAAATAAGGACTAAACTGATCTCTTCACCAGGCAGTAGGAAACAGCTAAAATGGTTTAAACTCATTCAAGTTTTCTTTACTTTGTTGCCCTTATGCCATAAAAGGTAAACTGTGACAGGCAAAACAAAGTTATTAAAATCTTTGGATCTGGGACCTTAAACCAGAAAGCTAGCCTGTCCCTAATGGAGTGAATGTCAGTGGTGTGCGTCCTGCCCAAGCTTTGCAGAAAATGAACTAAATCTATTTCACCTGTGACAGTTGGGACCTTTCACCGGAGTGGAGAGTTCAATAGGCAGAGCTGCCCCATTCCGACAGCTCTAGATTCCAGCCTGGCTGGAAAAATGCACTTTGGCTCACATCATCTATCTCCTGACAGACACTACATGAGATCTGTTAAGCCATTTAAAAGCAAGTTGTCTCGAAGTAGAGTTTGGAGCTATTTCCTAGCACCCATTCAGGGCTCAGACTGAAGCAACTGTGGAAATACAAACACACACAGAGGCCTTCACCATAATGGAATCCCAGAAATATGTCAGGATTGCTCTTTCTGCAACCAATATTTATACAACTTATTCTGGTGAAAAATATAACACATCCTCCCTTTGTTTCCAAACATAGGTTCCCTGGATAACTCAGTGATTTATCATGTCACCTTTTCCTTCTTTGTTTAAGGTTTGTTTTCCTGAGTCATGCTTCACTATTAAAAGCGATTGCTCTTATATAGGTCATGATCCTTAACATTTAAATGCACAACATTCTATCTGCCCGGTGGCATGGGGAGAGGAACTAACTCACTTGCCTAATTTCCAGAGGTGTTGGCTGTCTAGACTATTGACTATGTTTACAAAATTCCAGTGAAAGGAAGACTTTAGTTAATTTTCTGGATAAGTTGGGCAAAATAACTGCTAGAGGGAAGGAAGTCTTTTCAAGATGTCAATCAAAACTCTATCTAGGGCCTTCAAGTCATTTATTCTCTCTTCTGTATCAAACTCTAAGCAAAATGATAAAGTCAGAGAAGCTTGCCTTTGGTACTTTCCCATCCCTCCTCTCAATGTTCCTCCCTCCCTTTCTCTTTCAGGACTTCAGGCTGCCCCAGAGCAAACCCAAATGTCTCTAGGCCCCCTGGTTGTCCAGTGTCACTACCTGGATGAAGCTTCAGGCTTTCAAACCTATTCTTTTCTCTTCTTCTCCCCCACTGTGATATCAGCTAATAGTCACAGAGGAAAATGTCCTCATGCATGAACTCTACACTGATTACCTAGTAGTCAATAAACATTTATCAAGTGCCTACTATGTGCTAAGTACTAGGGATACAACTACAAAACAGGATAGTCCTAAGATAATGGCTTAGGGAGATACCATGAAGGCTCTCTATGTTTTAAAAGAGAATGCATAAATATCTGATAATGAAATTTCAGATATCTGATATCCCTTTAAATACTCTGTATAAGAAAATGACTACCCCGCTATAAATAATTTTAATAGCTACAGTTTATAATGCTTTAACGCTTTTAAAGAGTGCAATATATATTATTTCATTTGATCCTCACAACAGCCCCATGAGGCAGTTATTATTACTCCATTCTAAAGGTGAGAAAACTGAGCTTTTGAGAGGTTGTTACTTGCTTAGTGACACAGAGAAGCATCTGAGGCAGAATTTGAACTCAAGTATTCCAGAGGATAAGTCCTGAACACTATCCACTATGCTACCAACCTGCCATCCTGTGTATAGAACCTAGTTCTTCCATAGTCCTTGCCTTCTAATGGCTTATTGATTGGTTAATTTGCTGAATACCTAAGGTGCTATGTTTTATACATTATAGATATATAGAATACACATCATCACATGGGTGTTGGGCAAATAACTAGTAAGGTCACTTTTCCACTTTGTTTTTCAGTTTTTTGTTTAGTTGGGAAAGTGGTTTATTTGAAATGGATACTATAGAAGTCAGCAATCACTAGGCTGGGAGTTTGGGGAAGTTGAGTCCTCACTGTATTTTCCTGCTTTTATGGTCAATCAGAAAACGCCCAAGAATTTGAATGTGCATATTTTTTGTCCCTCCGCCTCCCAACTTTTAAAAATGTGTTATTAACGTCTTCTGTTCTTTATATCCAAGTTGTTTTCAGTTATTCCCCTCTCCCAACCCTCCTAGTTGAATTCTCCCTTATAACAGAGACAAGTAAGTCAATATGCATTTTATTAAGTGTTTACTATTCGCAAGGAGATGTATAAGGTATTCGGGGAGGAGTAGCACCTTTGGTTTGAGGGCTTGCCGAGACCATTTCAGGGCTGCTCCTCCACTTTTCATTCAACTCCAACTTGTGGCTCCAAGAAGTTGTAGCATGAGCAGCGGCCACACCCTGGTAAAACATCACTGCAGATGGGCTAAACCAGGTTGAGGGCGACTGATAGGCCTCCAGTCTGTTGGTGAGTTAGCGGAATGTCTAGCCCAAGTGTGTGAAGACTTCCCTTCCAGCAGAATGGGCAGAGGAGAACAATTTGTTCCAATGATGGGGAAGGCAGCTGAAACAGACACTGTGGAGGACTTAGAGCTTGGTTAGACATCAGAGATGCCAAGGTCACCCACTGCATCCCAAGCCATCACCAGTCATCCTGACTTTTGTCCTGCCACTAAGACTTTGATGACTCTGGAAGAAAGAATGAGACTGACGATTTTATGTAACTGCCTCACTTAAATCCAACTCATGCTAGAGTCAAGATATCACCCCATGATATCAGTGATCCTCCTCGAAAAAGTACAAACAATAACAAGTATTTGCCAGACACTGTGCTAAATTAAGGAAAACTAACCAACAAAGCTGTCTTAGGAAGTAGTGTCCCCCCTGCCCCCAACTCCCCTAGTAGTCTTTAAGCCAAACCTGTATAATACCATCTCTTATTATGTATACTAAAGGGGGAACTCATATTCTGGTGTCTGTGGAATGGCTGGGTCTGTTCCAACTGTAAGGTCTTGAGTTTCTGTGATTTTGTGAGAATTTAGAAGGCCTTTCAGAGTAAGGCACACTTTCACAAACTATCTAGAGAATTAGGAACTGATACCCTCTTTTGCCCTTTATAATACTGTGACAAGCAGAGACTTTCCAAATTACTACACTGCACTATCTTCTCACGGAAAACAAAATAAGTTTTTTGAATCTACCCTTCAACGCTGCAGATGTCTATCTTTTTTCTGTTCTTCTCCTCTTAAGCCACCAACAATACTGGGGTTCTGTTGGAGACAAAAAAGAAATCACCAGAGAGTATCATCAGTTCTTAAGAGTTGGAAGAGATCTCTGAGATCATCCGGTCTAACTTCCTACACGGAGCTGATTTTCTTGGAAGCTGCATAGGACAAATGCTATTTGGTAACAGCAAATAGAATCCCTTTTTGTCTTTTCTTTTCCAGACTGCATTCCGAGTTTTTTCAACTGTTCCTCATAGGTTACGGTTTGAGTTTCTTTCACTACCTTCTAGATGTGTGCTTGATCCCATCCCCCTCCCTTCTTCCTCAGAAGATTTCATCTCCAACCATACCCTCACCCTTTCATCTTGAACTTGTCCCTTTTTTCTAGTTCTTTTCCTAGAACACACCTAAGCCTTCCCCATCCTTAAAAAAAACCTTCACTAGACCCTACCAGGAACAGCTAGATAGCACAGTCAACAGAACACTGGGATTGAAATCAGAAAGACTCACCTTTCAGAGTTCAAATCCAGCCTTAGATATTTACTAGCTGTGTGACCCTGGGCAAGTCACTTAACCCTGTTTGCCTCAGTTTCCTCATCTGTAAAATAAGCTGGAGAAGGAAATGGCAAACTACTCTAATATCCCTGCTAAGAAAACCCCAAAATGGCATCACAGAGAATTGGCCACCACTGAACCACAAAGACCCTACCATCATCTCAAGTTATCATAAAGCTTAATTCAAGCTTGTCGATTGATTAATTAGTGACCCTGTCTGGACATGCTTCAGCTGGTAAATGTTTTTTTTAAATGCAATGCTCCAAATTGAACACAATACTATAATAGTGGTCTAACCACTACAGATTATAGTTAGACTATTATTGCCTCTCTTGGTTTTTCTATTAAGGCAAAGTAAGATCTCATTAAACTTTTTGGCTGCCGCATCACATTATCAACTCATTAGATTTTCAGTCAACTACAACATTTATCTTTTTTTTATGGTAACTGTGATCAAGTCACATCTTGCTTATCATGTACTCTTATAATTAAGGTTTTGATTCTCTCAAATTTTTGAGGACTTTATCCTTACTTCATCTTGAGTCATCTCATATTTTCACCCTGCTGAAATTTCATCTGAACTACTACTATACTTCCCAGCTTTGTATCACAGACAGATTTGATAAGCGTGTCATCTCTGTTTTCTTCTATGTTATAGAACAGGGTTGAATAGATCTGGAGCAAAGACAGAGCCTTAGAGCTAGAGATCTCCCTCTTGATTGACATTGATGCATTAATCAACAGTCTTTGAATAGGGTCATTCAGTCATCTGTCTACACACCCACTATACAATTGTCATGGGCTCCACAGTTCTTCACACTGTTCACAAGGAGGTATACCATAGCAAAGATGAAGGCCACATGAGTAGAAGGGGAAAACATGGTTGTATTCCTTTGCTGCAGTGATGGCAAGAGGTCCTGGTGTATTAATTGTATGGATGTGTATCAGTGGTTGATTTGTTGCTTTCTTAATACCGCTTAATAGAGCTAATTCCTTCTCTCTTTCTCCTCTTTGACTCAGCTGCTACTTGAGTCACTGCCAATTTGGGGATTTGCTGTAAAAGTATTGTGACCAAATAAAAATGGTCAATCAGATATCACTGTAAGAACATAAGGAAGAAAGAGAAGTATAGAAAAGCAGTGATAGCCTGCAGAAGAAACTTATGTTTTGATCTAAACACATTTTGGATTTTCTGTACTCTGAGTGGGGAGGGTAGGATTTATTTGACTTAAGTTCTGGGCTCAAATTTAGGCCTTTGGTTTAAATTCTGCAGTAGAATTCACACAGGCTATTTAGTTGACAATTAATAAGGGAAACCACAGCAAAATCAAGAAGAGGTTCTTTATTTTGAGTGTAAATAACACATCATACTTTAAAAAAAACTAACCCATTTAGAGTGGCTTGGATCAAAATGTATTATCTTTAACATTCGTCTTCAGGGATAATTCTCCTTTTTTTTTTAAACTAAAAACAAGTCCTTGATGTTGTCTTTTTAGAGTCAATACAAGTAGTGGCCTGGATAACTCTTGTCTCTGACAGGTATTTGAGACTTCATCTAAACAATCATAGAGCTCACTGTAATGGGTAGCCAGGTGGTACAGTGCACAGAATAGAGTCAAGAAGACTTGAGTTCAAATGTGGCCTCAGACATTTACTAGCTGTGTTACCCTGGGTAAGTCACTTAACACTGTTTACCTCAGTTTCTTCAACTGTTAAAAAAGCTGGAGAAGGAAATAGAAAACCATTCTAGTATCTTTGCCAAGAAAATGCCAAATGGGGTCACAAAGAGTCAGACATGACCAAAACAACTGAATAACACCACCAGCATTGTGATGGGTATCTATTTCATCTGACTTGCGTTGTTTCACTACTTTCAACAAATGCGGCACAAAAGTTCCCACTTTTCATGTGCTTTCTTAAAAACATTTGTATATAAGTTTTCTTTTTTATTTTGAATTTAACAAACATGAACATTAACATTAACAAACAGGAAAAAACAGGAAGGAGGATTGTATGTTAAATTGTGTCACATAAGCTTTGCTCTTTAAATGTGATCATTAAATTTAATATGGTAGTTAGAAAACTGTCCTGCTTATTGGATTTCTTCTCCTGGGCTGCTAAAAGTTGCTGGAGAAAGTTCTAAAAAATCAAGGTAACTTCATCTACTACAAATTTATAGTGTACACGTAACCACTGTCAGACCCTTCCTGTTGCTTGGACAATCATTCTACTCTACTTTTATCACTTCCCTATCTTGAATCCTCATAGTTCAAAAGTTCAAAGGATTTCTGGTTGAAGAGCTGCCTCCAGTGTTTTAGTCAAAAGCCATCTTTGTCTATCTATTAGGCTTAACTCTTTAACTACATTCTCAAGAAAATACACCTTGGGGGTCTACTGTACCTTCTAAAGACCTTCTTTGCTTTCTCCAGATATGATGAGGGCACCAGTGAAGCATTCTGGTGGTCTGTCAGCTGTCACTTTTGCCACACGACCAGCTCATCTTCATTTCCTATTATGCAGTTTCTTGATAACCGTTAATCTTCACTCCATGGTTCTCAATCTAGTTGCTGATCAACCAGAAACCTTGCTACCGAAGACTTAACCTTATCAACTAGGTGGCACAGTGGATAGAGTACCAGACCTGAAATCAGGAAGAGTCATTTTCATCAATTCAAATCTGGCCTTGGACTCTTAATAGCTATGTGAACCTGGATAAGTCACTTAACCCCGTTTGCCTTAGTTTCCTCACCTATAAAATGACCTGGAGAGGGAAATGGCAAACCACTCTATTTCAATCTTTGCCAAGAAAACCCCAAATGAGGTCACGAAGAGTTGGACATGACTGAAAAACAACTAAACAAGTACAGACTCACTCTTCTAATTGGTGGTTGTTTCAGTCACTCAGTTGGGGTATATTTCGGGTGTTCTGGGAGGATTAGCATCTCTGGTGTGAGGGCTTGCCAAGACCTTTTCAGGGCTGTTTTGGTATCTACCTTTCACCCAACCATCAACTGTGGCTTTAAGGTGTTATAGAATGCACAGAGGCCACATCTCAGTAAAATCATCTCAGCAGATGGGTTAAACCATGTTGAGGTTAACTGATAAAGCCTCAAACTAGTCCGTGAGGTAAGGGGATGTCTACACCAAGAATGTGAAGACTCCCTCCACCCCCACCCCATGCAGAATGGGTGGATGAGAATGATTTTTATTCCAATATCCCTGAAAGTTGCTGAAGTAGGCACTGTGGAGTACTTAAAGCTTGGTCACACATCAGAGATGCCAAGGCCATCCATTGCATCCTGGGCCATCACCAGTCATTTTGACTTCTGTCTCACCACTGGACTTTGACGACTCTGGAAGAGACAGCGAGGCTGACAACTTGGTGCAACTCCACTTCACTTAAATCCAATTCACACACAAGTCAAGACATTACTCCATGATATCAGTGGTCCTCTTTGAAAATGAAAGAAAAGCAACAACAATATCTAACCCCAGATCCACCATGCTTCACTTCACACCTCAGCCATTTTTTTTTTTTGCCAATCCTGCTGCTTATTGTTTATGTTTTCCTAACCCCTCTTTTGATCTCTGGAATCTTAATCAAATCAACTCTGTCTGTGCTTGTGGGAACAATATGAGGCTCCTTTAAGTATCATTGTACTATTTTTGACCAAAACATACTGTGGCCATAAATCTTTAAATTTCATCTCTCCCAGTTAGAATATAAGCTCCTTGAGAACAGAGATTTCTTTTTTTTCTTTTATATTTGTAGCTCTGGTGCTTGAAATAGTGTTTAATAAATGCTTTTCATTTATTAATCCATTCATTTATTAATCTGTTTTGCTTCAGAGTTCAAAATTTTCCTTTCTCTTTAAGGCCCCAACTATGGCTTCACATGAAAAAAATATTTCTTAGCTCTTTATTTTGTTGAGAGAATTGAGACCATCTGATCCATAAACTCCTTCAACACCTCTCCTCCATTCTTTACACTTTTTCTATATCATCTCTCTTCTTCCCCTCTGGTCATAGATACTACTTACTAAAGCTAAGCTTGTTTCCTTTCCCCTTGATTCTCACTTTCTGAGGTCTCCTCCATTACTTTATTTCAGTATTCCTCTCTTCTTTAACATGCTGCTCCTTGGCTCTTCCTCTATCATGGTTCTAAGGTAGAAACAAGGTAGTGGTACCCAGCATTTATCTAAATTATCAACCCACGTAGTTATGGCTAGCAGAGATGGGGAATAAATTTGCAGTTCAAAACATAGTTAAAATGTAATATTTTATGTTCACTGTCACATCTCTTTTTCCTTCTGTGGTAATTTCTCATGCATCAACTCCTAGTTCACTGTTGGGTTAACCTGACCTGGTCCCTGCTAGTCTGGTATTCCTGTAGCCTTCTGGGAAATGTCTCATCTTCTGCTGATGTCTAATGAGTCTGTTTTCAGTCTTTGATGAGGATCCTTCTTGTCAGCACCTGGGTTCAAATTCTGTTTTAGTCTGCTTATTAGCTGTTGGCAAGTCATTTAAACTCTCAGCTTCTATTTCCCTATATGTAAATTGTGGATAATGATATGTTTGCATTTTTTACAGGCTTACTGCAAGGATCAAATCTGATAATCTATCTAAAGTACTTTGCAAATCTTTTGTTTTGCAAAAAAATACTATATAAATGTTAGTTGTTATTATTGAGATAAAATGTTCACAAAAAATTAGTAAGCCTAGGCATTTTAAAAGATAAGATTCAAATCAGCCAAGATTAATGTTAAATATTACAGAGGTCTGTCCTTGAGACTAAGCCAGTTGTTTTTCAATCCACTTCTATCTCCCATCCATATTCCACTTTGTTCTATTTTCTGGCTTCTGCTGTTTCTCCTGAAAGTTTTTCTTTAACCCCCTCGGCCAACATAACACCTTACATCCTTGATCTTTCGCTTGCCACTAGCTCCTTCCCATCTGAGTATGAATATTACTCAGGTTTTTCCAATTCCCTTGATCTTTCTACCCAGTCCAGTTATTGACTTATCTCTTTCTCCTCAATACAGTTAAAAAAAAGAGCCTTTTTGTTGATCCAACCATTTATCAACAACCTCAGCTCATTCTGAGCTTTTACTAGAGATAAGGAAAAGAAAAAAAAGGAGTTTTTAAGCTATGTGAGGAGCCAGTAGAAGTTCCACTTAAGGGCTGGGATCACTCTTCAAGGTGGATACATTAATGATGATAGATGATGAAAAGATAGCCAGACTGCAAATTTTCTTTACCAAGGAGAATTATTTTTGCAATGAGAAGGATACAACAAAAATAGAGAACAAGGATTTATAACCAAGATAAGTGAGGAGTTAGTAAGATAGATTTGTAAGCTATCCTCAAACAATTCAAGTCACTGGGTCACAGCGACATCTGCCAAGTGTAATTACTAAATTATTATTAATGCCTTTTTTGAAACCATGGAAAGAGGGAGAGGGCAAGAAAGAGAAAAATGATGTCCTAATTTTTGAAAAAGACAGTGGACTCTGCATATTGTTGGATGGTGAGCTTGACAGAGTCCTGACAAAGATATAGAGTATATTTAAGGGATGGATTGTGAGCATTTAGAAAGGGAAGCAGTGATCACTAAGAACTCTCATGGCCTCATCAAGAATAAATTATGACAGACTGACCTCATCTGTTTTTTCATGTATGATAGCATTAATAGACTGGTAAATGAGAGGAACAGTATAGCTACAGAACACATGGATTCCAGCAAGACATTGGACAAGAACTCATGATACGTTGTGAATAAGAAGGTATATATGGGATAGGTGATAGTACAAGTGATAGATTTGGAATGACCAGACCTCAAGAGTAGCTAGAAGCTACTGCTAGATGATAATTTTTAGTGCAGGGGTTCTTATGAACCTCCTTTGAAAGTCTGGTGAACTCAATGGATCCTTTCTCAGAATAATGTGTTTAAGTGCATAAAATGAAATATACAGAATTACAAAGGAAAACAACTATATTGAAATAACAGTTATAAAAATATTTTTAAAACAAGTTCAGGGACCCTAGATTAAACACCCATGGTCTGGAGGATTTTACCCTAAGAATCAGTCTCTGTACCTTCACCGTTATATATTTATATTTAAGACTTGGGCGAAGGCATAAATGGCATATCATATTGTCATATGACATAAAATTGGATACTTTGCTTATAAGTTGGATGGTGGAGTCATAATTCAAAAAAGATCTAAACAGTCTAGAACAGGGGTTGGCAAATTATGGCCCATGGGTCAAATTCAGCCTGGTGCCTTTTTTTTTACATGGACCATGAGCTAAGAATGGTTTTTATATTTTTAAATGTTCGGAGAAGGTGGGAAATCAAAAGAAGAATAATATTTTATGATGTATGAAAATTATATGAAATTCAAATTTCAGTGTCCATAAATGAAATTTTATGAGGGCATAGCCATATTCACATTCATTTATGTAGGCTAAGCTACTTTTGTGTTATAACAGTAGAGTCAAATAGTGATGATAGAGTTAGGTGGCACTTTCATTGCTTTACACTATTGCTGGATGCATTAGAAATAACAGTGATGCAATTATAACTCAACAGGGTTTTGAGGGCTATGTGTTCCACCATATCATGACTTTTCAAAAAAAAATATTATCAGTGCATGTCCACAATGTCAAAACAAAAAGAGAAAAGTGGGTTTTGAATCTTGTTTTTTAAAGCACAGTGGAGTATGGATTATTTTCTTATTGGGTTACATGGCAAAATCCTTGTGTTTATTATGAAATGACACTAAGAGAATACTACATTTCCAGAATAAGCACTCATCATGATATTCTCAACTCATAAAAAAGCAAGGGTCAGAAAAATTAAAAATGGAACCGCTCATTATAGCAGTATTTCTTAACAAAATAAAAAAATGAAAATGGTGCTGTAACCAAAATAAGTGTCTAAGTTTCCACATTCCTCATTTGTCAGCCAAGCAAGGAAAGCTGCTTATCAATGTGAGTTAATTAAATCAAGTCTTATTGTAGCAGTTGAAGAACCATGTCCAGAGAAAATAAATTTGTTTAAGACTATTGATTAGCCTTTTGGCTCAATTAAAATCATCTGCTCAGGGATTGATATCAGCATTTAGGAGTACCTCTCTGTGAAAAGACATTTTCAAAGATGAAATATGTAAAATCTCTATAGATCAACTTTAAGGGATGAACATTTGCAATTGATTTTGATGATAGGGATAGTAACTCTGAACCTAAATTAAGTGAAATGTGACCTCCTCTAAAAGATTTCCATGCTTCTTATTATAAGACCTGCATTTTTTAAAAAAAGGCTTATTTTTTATTACTACATTTTAATTTTCATCAATAAAAATCGATGGCAATTTGTTTTCTCTCGTTAGTTAAGTATGTTCACAATGTCCTCAATTGTTCTCAGTGGTCCACAAAGCCTGAAATATTTACTATCTGGTTGTTAACAGAAAATGTTTGCCAAATCCTGATCTAGAACAAAGGGTCAAATTCAATATGAGATGAAATATAAGAAATGTAAATGTAACATCTTACACTTGGGTTCAGAAAACCAGCTTGATACATATAGAGTGGAGTAAGGCACAGCTAGACAACAAATCACATGAAATTAGACCTCAGAGCCATAGTAGACTTCTGGTGAACGTGAGTCAGTTTGTATAGCATGACAGCCCAAAAGGCAAAGGCTCACCTAGGCCACATTCATAGAGGCATAAATTGATGAACAAGGAAGATAGAGCTATAGTACTCAGGTTCCATGGCATCCATGTCATGTCATTGTTTTGGGTGTGTATGCGTACCATATTTAAAGAAGTATATTTTTAAAATAGACTATATTCAGAGGAAGAGAATTATGGTGGCAAGAGAATTGGGAACCAAACCACAAAAGTGTCATAAGTTGTGGAGACTAGAGAGCTGCTTAACCTGGAGAAGAAAAGGTAATTAACTGGGGCATGGCTTCTTCAACCGTATGATGGGCTACCATGGGAAAAAAGTTTAAACTTTTTCTTCTTGGCACTAAATTGCCAGGAATAACAAGTGAAATTTACAGGAAAGCTGATTTTAGTACAAGAAAGAACTTCTTGACACAACTATTAAAAAGTGAAATAGGCCATATCAGGAAGTAGTATGGGGGCCTTGAAAGAGCAGTGAACTTGATGTCAAGCAATAACTGGGTCAAAGCCTAGTTTCTATACTGGCTAAATGAGTCCTTGAATTCTTCAAATTTTTATTTTTTCATCTGTAAGATGGAGATAGTAATATATATATATATATGTATATATATGTATGTACACACACACACACACACACACACACACATATATATATACTAAATATCTCTGAGAGTTATGAAGATCACAAGGAGATAACACATAGGTAGGGTGTGTATGTGTGTTGCCTATATAAGATGTGTCTGTCATATGGGTTGTCTAAATGCAGTTCAAATGGAGGAATTGATAGATTTCTCTGGAATCTTGCCTACCTCTCTCTAAGGGTGATTTCTATTTTTGCCTGGTCACAAGCAAGTGAAGAGACCATGTTTTACTTTGAGAGAGAGAGAGTGGTTCCAGACTAGAACTATTTCCATCTACCTCTTATACATTTCTGATCTAGAGGAATAATTTTTTGGGGGGGAAGAGTCAAGCTACTTTTCTGGTTACTGTCCCTTAAAGGGGAAGGAGTGGCTAAGCTTACATTTGCAGCCTTCATTCCTTTCTATCAAACGCTAAGTACACAAAAGGTTATTACAAATAGTGAATAGTGAGGAAACCCATTTATTCAAGCAGATAGCAAATAGAAATAAAAGAAGTTTTACATATTAGAATATACAAAAATATACAGAGTTAATGAACAATTCAACCAAGAGCAAGCTATCTCAGTTCAAGAGAGATATGAATGGGTAATTTTAATGAGACTTGTCAAAACAGTGTTCAGGTGCTTACTGGACTGTATCACTTCTGAGGTAATTTCCACTCTAAAATTTTATGACCGGTTGACAAATATCTTAAAGAAGTCAAGATCTGAGTCCTCTATTTCTTCAGTGTTGGGCTTTAATAATTGAGGAAAATAAACTTTCTTATGACATAACTCCATACCACTCACCCCTTCCAGTTTTGCCTTTCCCAGTCACATTGCCTTGCTAGAAATATGCCTGGCAGTAACCAGTAACCCCAGCAATCTGGTTTCTATATCCTACAGCTCTACTTAGTTAGTAACTCCTTACTCAGAAGGTACTCCTTACCGCAATCTTGAAATCACGAAGTTCTACATTTTTTCCAGTCCTTAATTCTCCTTGAACTCTCTGCAACATTTGGCACTGGTAATTGCCAATCCTTCTAGACTCTCTCTCTTTTCTTGGCTTCAGAGACACCACAATCGCCTGACTCTTCTACCTGTCTGTCTGTCTGTCTGTCTATCTGTCTTTCTTTCTGTCTAACTGTTCTTGCTCTGTCTTCTTTGTGGTGTCCTCATTCACTTTGTAGACCTTTGAAGTGCCCCTGGGTTCTGTCTTTGGCCTTTTTTCTATATTCTTTCCCTTGGAAATCTCGTTTAATTCTTTGTCTGTTACTTCTCTGCAGATGAATACCAAATGCATCTCTAGACATGACCTCTTTTCTGAGCTCTAGACCAGTATTTCCGGCTAGAAGCCCCTGTCATCCCCTTAAATTTGACATTTATGAAACTGAGCTTATTGTGCCTTATTCCTCTCTAGATGTGCTATTTTAGTCAGCTGTCATTCTTAACCTATTCAGCCTGGTTAGAATCCTTACGTATCTATATCGACACTGACATTGACATCGACATCGACATCTATGTCTTTGTCTATATCTGTATCTATATCTAGATCACTCCAAACTACAACAAATGTTCATTCCTCTTAACATCTATAGCGCTCAATGTATTTACCCTGCTTCGGCATTTTGCATGTGCATCCTTATTGTTACTTATTTTTAATGTGTTTCCATCCTCCCAACTATGTTTTGAGATCCATGAGACTGTAGACTTTTAACTTTTTTAAATACATTAAGCATCTTACACAGTGATTTGTACATCACAGGCGCTCAATAAATGTTATTCTTGGTGATGATAGAATGATGGGGATGGTGGCGAGGCTGATGATACTATAACCACTGCTGTTACTCTCCAAGTGGGCCAACCATAGCCTTTAAAGACTATTCTGCTGCCCCAGGGACAATTGATCAGTCAGAAGTTGAGTCAGTATGCTCTTCAGGGGTCCTCAGAGGATGGGAAAGGTACAGGAAGGAGTGTAAGAAATCTCAGCCCTAGAACATATGTAGTGGGAAGAATTGGGAGGGCTTGAAGGGAACCCAGCTGTTGGGTTGTTGAAACCAGGACTTTTACACTCTCAGTGGATGAGTTGTGGGTGTGTGATGAGGATTAAACTATTCATGCTATCAAGGAAAATTGTTGACATTGTTGCTAATTATAGATACTGGAAAAAATAAAAAGAAGAGAAAACTGTAAGAAATTGGTTTGGCTGTTTAAAAGTAATACTAATTACTGTCATTTACTTCAGCTACTTACTTTATGCCTAATTACTATATAGCACTGTAATGATTATGCATATCATTAAATAAGTACCAGATTGATTTGTTCAGTTGATTTGATTATAAGACCAAACTCTGTTTGTATATGCCCTGACTCTGCTTTTAAAAAATAAATAAATTACTGAAGGACGTTATTTCCTAATTTCAGGTTACCTAGTAACCTGACCAAGAGGTCATAAACAAAAGACTGCTACTAAAGTCTCTGTGAAGAGACTTAGGATTTCAAGAAAGAGGTGACGTAGCACTTTAAGGTCTAAAAAGTGCCTGATGTCTATTGTGTTGTTTTTTTCTCCAGAAAAACCCTGTGAAGTAGGTGTTATCATTATTCCCATTTTAAAGATGAGAAAACTGAGGCTGAGGGAGGTTAAGGGATTTGCCCAGGGTCAAACGGTTGGCAAGTATTTGAGGCAGAATTTTAATTCAAGCCTTCTTGACTCCAAGTCCTAGACGCTATCCACTACTTTACCTAGGTGCCTCATGATGATTATTGTCAGTGGCTCTGGAGGAATCTAGAATGGCATGAAAGAAGAATCAGTGGATTTAGCTGGGAAATTTGGAGGGATTTTTTGCTTGTTTTTTGTTTTTTTAAGGAAAAGTCAATGCCCCAGTTAGAGGAGTATTGCTGAGGAGAAAATGATTGTCAAAGACTAGAAAACTGAATTATGGAATTTAGGAATGAAAGAGCAGAAAGAGTTGGGATTGTTGCTAGAAGATGCATTGAGATGAAAAAAGGTTCCCAAAGAATTAGCCATACCTGCCAGCAAAAGGAGATTTGAAGACAAAGAGCATTTGCCGAGAAAGAAGATGTCAAGAGTAGGGTGAAAGTAAGTCTTATCTTTAAAGTGAAAAGGATCCAGGGAATGAGTTGAAGGGTCATCCTTTGAAAGCAAGAGCATTATCACTTCTGACATGTAAGTAAAGCAAGAATAGAAGAATGTTGAGGAGGGGCCATGTCATGTGGATTCCCAGGACATCTGTGTAGGATATAATTCTGACTCCAGTCAGTTGTCTTGAGACTTAGCAACCATACATACCCTCCAAAATAGCACTTAGATAGAATCACAATAAATGAATCCCAAGAATCAGATTATTTGCTTCTCAGGTATGATTTTCCATGTATCTCTTTGTATGCAGTCTTTTAAAATACACTGCCTCATTGGAGAGACATTAGATATCTTATAGAAACCTTACCATTTGGAATAAATTATGATCAATATTTTGGGATAGAGGCAGATAAGTGATTTCATTGGTGTAGAAAATTTCTGGTAAGCAAACTTCCTCTAGCATCTGCCCTATAACTTAAAGTCTCAGCTGCCTGGAGCTTTGAGTGTTTAAGTGACTTGTTCAGGGAAGCTGAGTAGTTTGTGTCAAAAGTGGGATTTAAACCTAGGATTTCCTCTCTTGAAGAAAGCTCTCCACTATAGAGCATTGTCTCTCAACAGCGTGTTAACGTTGTAATAAACAGCACTGTTGCTGTTCAGTTGTTTCTGTCATGTCTAACTCTTTGTGACCCTACTTTTGGAGGTTTTGTTGGCAAAGATACTGGGGTGGTTTGCCATTTCCTTCTCCTTCTCATTTGACAGATGAGGAAACTGAGGCAACACGGTGACTTGCTCACAGTTACATGGCTAGTGAGCATCTGAGGCTGGATTTGAACTCAGGTTTTCCTGATCTCGGGCCTGGCATTCTATCCACTACACCACCTAGCTACTGTAATAGACAGCATTATAAAAGGAATTAAAAAGGGAGGGAATCCACTTTATGTGTTTGCATCACAGTAATTTCCATTGCAAACTAATAAGATCTATTTTTTTTTTAAAAAAAAGTGTTTTCTCTGCCCAAGTATTGGTTAATCATTTGCAAAACTGCTGCCAAGTGTCTTTGCTCTTTTCCCACAGAATCTACTCAACACATGGAGAGAAAAAGCATGATATCTTCTAAGGTTTTCATTTTTCAAACAAAATGCTTTATCTTGTAGACACTGAAATTGTCTTTATGTTTTTTAAAGTTTAAGGAATAAAAATGTTTTGAAATCAGTCAAGATTGTAATTGTTCTTATAGATCTATCTAGAAAAATGTGATACATTTTATATTTCTGGGGCCTGGGCATTGCTAAAAATATAAAAATAGAGTTGTTTTCTAGAGAACTGCAAAGGTCCAAAAAGGGAACACTTGCTGAAATTCACATTATTTCATCAATAAATACTTGCCATCATTTTCTCAGTCTATACGCACAAGCTCGTTCTTCACAATATATGTATTAAATTATGTGGTACATCGCTACTCTTTCTTTTTTAAAGATTAATTTGATTGTAACAGGGCTAAGTTTAAAATACAAATAATTTACCTCTTTTGAAAATTTGAGTACCTCTAGAGATATAGGAAGGACGGGGATCACCTGATTTAAACGAATGTAAGTATGTACAAGTATAGTGATAGTTCTGTGGGTGACATGGTACCCTGATGAGGGAGAGCACGGTATAGTATAAAGGACAAAAGATTTATCTCACAGGGCCCCAGTTGTTATCCTAGATCACCCGGCAGGATAAGGTACCAAACACTAAGGTTTTTACTCGAACTGAACTGCCAAGCATTCAAACTCTGCTTCAGAGAGCACAACTCTGATGGGTTGGCCATGTTGTTCAAATGCAAAATATACGCTTGCCAAGAAGACTATTTTATGGAGAACTCACACAGGCCATGTGCTCATGTGATGGTCAGAAGAAGTGATACAAGGACATTCTCAAGGTCTCTCTTAAGAATTTTGGAATTGATTGTGTGACATGCGAGACACTGGCATAGGACCTCTCAGCGTGGCGTGCCCACATCAAAGAAGGTGCTGTGCTCTATGAGCAAAGCACAATTGAAACAGCTCAAAGGAAACGTAGGATGTGGAAATTTAGAGAATCCACCCCAAATGTTCACATGGACTATTTGTGCTTGACCTGTGGTAGGGCATCCCAAGCTTACATTGGTCTGATCAGCCACAGTCGGACACATTGAAATTTGACTTTAGCATAGTGGTGTAATTTTGGTCCTCTCTGACAATGAGGGACAACAACCAACCAACTAACGATCCATACTACTTGTATGAACTTGAGCAAAGCACTTAACCTTTCTCTATCTTACTTGCCTCAACATTAAAATAAGGAAATCGGATGAGATAGTCTCTAAGGTGCTTTCCAGATTGAGGTCCTATGAGCCTAGTAAAAATACATGGGTATTTACTCTAGAATAAATGTCATTTTAGAGACAGTACTAAGGAATGTTATTTATTTTCTATCCTGGGAATTCTCAAATAGATTTTTAGGATGTTAAAATGACTGACAGGTAGAGAATAGTAGGAACAATGGAGTTCATCATTTGGAAGAAAGAAGAAAAATAGATAAGAAAGCAATAGCAAAGAAGAGAAGGGGGTTTATAGATATGAAGATATGGAATAGGCTCTAAGCCACCATCCTTAAGCAGCCTGATCTGTTTCCTGACCTCCCCTCTCTCAATGGGGTTAATCATATCTATAGCGGACTTAGTTCAGTAACCTCTTTGGATTTGTCCCACTGCAGCTCAAAACTTCTGAGCTAAAAGAATCCACCAGCCTCAGCCCAGTAACAGGACTCATAAGTGTTCACTGCTATGCCTTGTCTGGCTGTTCTATCCTTTATTCTACCCAGTAGAGAAACATTCAATTTAACAAGTATTTATTAAGTGTTTGCTTTCTGATTGGCTGGTTCTTCTCAGAACCTCCAGTTTAAGAAAAAGGCCAAAGCTAAAGATGTCTTTATTCCTCCCCAGGCTTATAATGCTGATTCATCTCCATAGGACTTTCTCTAACTGCCACCATCTTGGGTACCTTCTCCTCTTTCTTTTTCAGCTCCTTTTTATGTGTTGGCTTCCCTATTAGAATGCAAGCTCCTTGAGGTCAAGGACTGTCTTTCTGCTTGTGTTTGTATCCCTAGCATGTAGTGTAATACCTATCATTTAGAAAATGCTTTGACAAATGCTTGTTGACTGACAACAAAAAAAAATAAATAAAAGGGAGAGATCCATTTCTAGGAGTTTATATATTGGATTTTCAGCTTCTTCTGGCTATTTTTATGTTATACTACAGGGTATTTACAGTAATTAATTCTATATATAATACCAATTAGATGCCCAAGGTATGCAAATCACAGTATGTATCTTTGACAGGCCTATTAGTAATCAAGAATAATACCTGTGGGCAAGGTGGGGGGAGTTGATATTACTAAAAGAAACTTCATTTGAGTTGGCTTATATGAAACTTTAAGGTTGGTTTATTGCAGACTTTTGAAGGTCATAATGAGAAGATATATTTAGTCAACCTTCCCCCTTATAATATGGTGAATCTTTAATATTGTAAGCTATTTCTTAAAAAAAAATACTCTGAAAAATTAACTAATACTGGACCTATATACTTGATCCCAATGGAAAAATGGTAAGACCTCTTATAGTATATGTTTCCTGTTATAGGAATCTATGCTATGTAAAGTGATCATTTAACATGGAAATAAACAAGTTCTGAGTGGCAATCAGGAAAATGCAAACATTTCTTGTTTTTCAAATAAACAAGTGGTCTCCAAGCATATGGTCATCACTATGAAAAGAAAACAAGAAGCCTTTGAATAGGAGTTAAATGCACCCACTCTTGGACTTTTACTTTTAATTTCAAGTATAACCGACATTCCATTCACTTGCCCACAGCAGTTTATAGTAATTCTAAACCGTTTGACTTTCACCATCTCTAATGAATCTATTTTGGAGATTTTGAAAGCACTTTCTCACTTGTATTGCTGTATATCATTTCCTTTTAGTATAATTCCTATTTTCAAAAAAGTATGCTTTGTCTATCAGTGCCATAAAAATGTGATTTCCCTTGCCTCCTTTCCGTTAGGTAAATTTCTTTAGATAAATTTTTTTGGGATAGATGGTAAACCCAGATCCCTTTCAGATGTATATTCTCACTAATTAGATAGTAATAATAACTCTTTAAAGAGGTTTAGTGAACAAGTCTTATGTACAGTAATTGTGTAAACTATTCCACTCATCATCCATCCATCCATCCATCCATCCATCCATCCATCCATCCATCCATCCATTTATTTATCTATCTATCCATCCATCTGCCTACTTGTTCATTTATTAATTAATTCATTTATTTTTTTGAGACAGGCTACGCTTATTTCGCCCAGACTGGAATGCAGGGCCACTCACAGACTGAATCCCACTACTGATCTCCTTGGGAACTTTGACCTGCTCTGTTTCTAACCTGAGTTGGTCTACCCATTCTTCTGGGAGAATGGAGAGGAAATAAGCACTTATATAATGCCTGCTATGTGCCAGGCACTATGCCAAGTAATTAAAAAAAACAAATATTATTCCATTTGGTTCTCACAACTCCCATATTAGAGAGGTGCTATTATTATCCTAATTTTACAATTGAGGAAACTGAGGCAAATAAGTTGAATGACTTGCCTATGGTAAGCCAGCCAGTAAATGTCTGAGGCTAAATTTCAACTCGAATCTTCATGACCCCAAGCCTAGCACTCTATCCACTGTACCACAATCTACCTCTAAGCCTCTATCTTTAAGCAACCTGGTCCCTTTCCATACTTCCCCTCTCTCGGGGGGAGGGGGGGGCAACCGTATTGATGCTGAATTTAGTTCAGCAACCCTGCTGCATTAGTCCAAGTGCAGCTCAAAGCTCTTGAGCTGCAGAGATCCACCAGCCTTAGCCTTCCTAGTAACAGGAATCATAGATGTTCACCACCATGCCTTGTTTGGCTATTCCATCCATTTTAGAGGAATAGAAACCAAATCTGGACAGTTTAGTAAGGTAGAAAGAATCCAAGACTGACCTAGAAGACCTGGGTATGAATCTCAGCTCTGCCACTTACCAAATTAGATTTTTGGAAGAATCCTTTCATCTCTTTGAGCCTTGGGTTAAGTGACTCGCCCAAGTTAATACAGCTATTGCTCATCAAAGGAAGTACTTGAACTCACATCTTGCTTATTCTAAGGCCAGCTTGCTCTCTGCTCCACTGACCCTCACTTTGAGATCGTGGTGTAACTTACATAGAAAGTCCTTAGGATCTAGAGCTGAAAGAGATCTCAGAGGCCATCAAATCCAACATTTGTTTTACAAAGAAAAAATAACAAAACTGAAGCCATGGAGGTGAAGGTCACACAGGTAGTAAGTGTCAGAGGCAGATTTGAACCCAAACCCTGACTCCAGAGCCAGTAGTTCTTTTCCTTCTACCATAAAAGTCTTTACTCCTTACATTTACAGAGAAAGCCCTTTATCTTCTTTAAGGTGTTTCACATAGATATTAACCACCTATTCAGATTCCCATTGGAATAAGTCCAAAGCTGAGGCCATGCCACTTTACCTTGTTAAGAAAGTTAAAATGTACAAATTAAGAAAGGTAAATATTGAAGATGATATTAATTTAGAAGGTTCTCAAAGTCAGAATTCTCTTCCCTACAGGGTTGACACAAAGCTACATGAGTCATAAACATTTAAATATCAGTTTCTCCCATAAGCAAAATTTTAATTCAACAAGTACTTCTAGAAAATCTAATTTAAATATATATGGACAAGTTTTAAATAATGATTAATTGGAGTACAAGTGCAAGGGAGGTAAATGGAAGACAGTGTTCCAGTCTGAGCAATCTCAATACAATGCCAAGTCTTACGCACTCTGCAATATGCCAGTCATTTTCTGAAGAATTATGAATAGCATCCCTTGAGAAATGCTTAAACAGGAAGACTTGATTCATCTAGGTAACATTATAATCTACTCAGCAGACTCTAGAGAATATGCGTGTTTGGTGAGGAGCAATGTTTGACCATCTTCTGTTCTAGACAATGTCTTATATAGAAGGCAAGTTAGTCTGTAGGGCATATTGTGGGGAGACAAGTAATGAAGTTAGGCCTTGGAAAATAGCCATTGTATAAATCCAAGAGTCTTTAATTATTGGTCTTTTTTGTAGGTTTTCCAAATAGAAGAGCATGCTGCAGTTTCTTCTTGGTGAGAATAAAAGAGTTTGCAGAGTTGGTTCTACCGTGCACCCAATGGCAACTATAAACCTGATTGTATGGGATACTTGGTCACTTTGCCTTGTACTCAGGAGTAGCACAAGCGTCACCCTCCTCCCCCCCAAAAATGGCTCTTATGGCAATAATTACCATAAAGAAAAGAGAATTTGACAAGATCCTCCAAACAAAATCTCAATATACCTGGATACTTGGTAACTTAATTGTCAAAGCAAGGACTTAGAATGATAACAAAAAACTACATTAATTAATTTCAGTCATTAAACAAGCTTTTTTTTTTTAGGGCTTACTATGTGTCAGAGATTGTGCTAAGGCTTGGGGATATGAAGAAAGGCAAAAAAGATGGTCCCTGCCCTTAGGAGTTTATAGTTTAATTGGGTAGACCACATGCAAAAAGCATACATACGTGTATATATCAGACATAGTGCAAACGGAAGATAATCCCATCAAGCAGACAGAGGGAAGGGAATTGAAGAAGGGGGGAAATGTAGACATCAGAAAAAGGTCTTTTAGAGAAGACGGGATTTTATGCAAGTCTTGAAGCAGGCCCGGGAAGCCAGGAGGCAGAGCATTCCAGGCAGGGAGAACAGTCAATGAAAAGCACAGTCAGTAGTTTGCAGTGCTTTGTCCAAAGCATAGTAAGCAGGGCTCTGTGGCTGGAGAGGAGTAAGAGTGAGACGGATCAAGACATGAAAGAGGCTCGTAAACTACTTAGAAACCTGACCTTATAAATACTTTCTTCAAGAAGAGAGTCAGAAGGCACAGAATCTGGCAAGTTTTGAATAACATTAAAAAAATGAAAATCACAATATCACAACAAAAAAAAAATTTAACTGATTACCAGCATTATGTCTTCCAAATCTGCTGTATGCAGTCAGGTCATCGGCTAGCTAAAGCAAAATTCAAAGTAAAAAGCAAATTAAAAGTGAGTCAGTGTTAGATTGTAGGAAGAACTAAGAACTAATAGATTGTTGGAAGAACTAAGAATTGGCCTAAGCTTTCTGGAAAACAATTTGGTATTATGTGACAAAAGTAATAAACTCTTTGGCCCAACCCTTCCTACCCTTTGGCCCAACAATCTCACTACTGGCCATAAACCTAGAGGTCAAAAACAAAGGCAAAGGTCCAATATACCAAAATATCTATAGTAGGTACCCCACCCCTGACTTTTAACAATAAAATACCACAAAATATCTAATGCAGCTTTATTTTTTTGTGTGTGTGGTAACAAAAACCACTGGTGGATTAGAGATTAGAGGATATCTGAATTCATTTTGGCACGTAAATGTAATGGAACATTATTGTGTCAGAAATAAAGGTCATAAGGAATTCAGTGAAACACAGGAAGACCAATCTATACTGATGCAGAACAGAGTAAAGCAGAAGCAGGAAGACAATGCTCACAAAAGCTACAACAACATAAATGAAAACATTAAAAGGCACTGAACTCCAATTAATTTTAAAGACAGATCTGTGTCTGGGAGACTTGATGATGAAATCTATCTTAAGGTCGGAGACTGTGGAGGTGGAATGTGGTTATATGCTGTTAGGTGAGATTAATGTCTTGTTTGGTTTTGCCTTCAAAAGGCAGCTGGTGGCCCAGAACAGTAGGCCTGGAGTCCAGAAGACCTGAGTTCAAATCCAGCCTCAGACACTAACCCTGGGGCAAGTCACTTAACCTGTGTTTGCCTCCTTTTTCCCGGTTGTAAAGTGGGAATAGTAATAGCACCTACTCTGTGAGGATCAGATGAAATAATAGCTGTAAAAATTGCTTAGCACAGTGGCTGGCACATAGTAGGTACTATATAAATAGTTATTCCCTTCTCCCAATTAAACGTTTGTCTTTGTTATGAGGAAGGGCTCCATTGTGAGAGAATAGCTAAGGGGAAATGATTATGATGTAAAAACAAAAAGACAAGAATTTTTCAAAAATTTTAAGGTGGGGGAGAGCAATCTAATGCAAAATTAACTTTAAAATTAAAAAAATTAAAAAATTAAAATTAAGTATTTTTCAACAAGGAAATGGGGTAATCCTTCCACATACCATAGGAGCTGAGAGCAGTCCTTTCATAGAGCCATTTTTTTAAAAAGTTTTTTTTTTCCTGATGCTCAAGGGTAAGAATTGCATTTCATAATCATGAATTGAGCTATATCAAGTTATTTATGCTAGGTCTGTTTTATATAGATTCTGAATTATGAAGACAAGCACTTTTTTGTCTGTGTTTCTAAAATGTGGAGAAACTGGTATCATCTGCACATTCCATAGCATAATGAGCTGTGCATAATTTTCAGCATCTGTTCCAGGATCTCACAAAGATGCCCAAAGCAGGGCAATCTTCCCCATCATGGTGAATTGAGTTTAGTTAAGGAAGACCAGCCTTGACATTGTCAGGCCAGATCTTTAGAACATTTGATGGTGGTGGCTGACTCTCTGTAAACCCATTTGGGATTTTCTTGGCAAAGATACTGAAGCGGTCTGCTACTTCCTTGTTCAGCTCATCTTACAGATGAGGAAACTGAGGCAAATGGGATTAAGTGATGTGCCCAGGGTCACACAGCTATTAAGTGTCTAAGGCTGGATTTGACCTCAAGAAGAGGAGTCTTCCTGACTCTAAGCCCAGCACTCTATCCACCATGCCACCTAGCAGCCCCTTTAGAACATACCATAAATAAATATCCAGATCCTATCTAGATGGTCTCTGAGTCAATTATAGATTGGTGTCTCTATGATCCAATTATTCTCCTTAAATATACTCATTTTTCCTGGCTTCAGAGCATCCCAAGGACTGACACAAAACAACTTCAAGGATGCTATCTCACTAGAGGTAGAGAAATCAGGACTACACATGCAGTGGAACCAGCGCCATGCCAGGAAACTGAATTGCTTCCATTTGAATTGTCTTAGGAAGATTCTGAAGATCACCTGGTAGGATAAGGTACCAGGCACTGAAGTCCTTGCTCAAACCAAACTGCCAAGCATTCAAACTCTGCTTCAGGGAGCGCAACTCTGATGTGCTGGCCATGTTGCTCGGATGCAGAACTTACGCTTGCCAAAAAGACTGTTTTATGGAGAACTCAGACAAGGCAAGCATTCACATGGTGGTCAGAAGAAGCAATACAAGGACACTGTCAAGGTCTCTCTTAAGAACTTTGGAATTGATTGTGTGACATGGGAGACACTGGCACAGGACAGCTCGGTATGGCATGCCCTCATCAGAGAAGGTGCTGTGCTTTATGAGCAAAGCACAATTGAAATAGTTCAAAGGAAACACAGGATGTGCAAATTTAGAGTATCCACCCCAAATGTTCACATGGACTATTTGTGCCTGACCTGTGGTAGAGCATTCTGAGCTCATATTGGGTCTGATCAGCCACAGTTGGACACATTGAAACTTGACTCTGGCATAGTGATGTCATTTTGGTCCTCTTCGAGAACGAAGAGCAACAACCAGCAAGTGCAGTAAAACAGAGGAAAACCAACAGAATGGAGCTGAGCTGCTGGAAGCTCCCAAAGCCTTATCTGCTGCTGCACTTCCCCAACTCTCTCACTCAGCAGTAAAGAATGTCCACAAAGATGGGTTGGTCTGATTAGGGTATGCTAATACTGAAGGAAGTGCAGAACTCATTTAAATACCTGCTAATTTACTAAAGCAGGTATAGGCGGAGTCCCTGAAACTCCTTTGAAGTTCCAGCTGTGTTCCTTTCACCCCACACTAAATTGCTAAGAGGTGATATGGTGACCTCTTCCTTCTCCTTCTTCTTCTTCCTCTTCTTTTTCTTTTCCTCCTCCTCCTTTCTCCTCTTCTTCCTCTTTTCCTCCTCCTCCTTCCTCCTTCTCTCCTCTTTCTTTTTCCTCTTCTCCCTCTATCTCCTCCTCGTATATGTTAGGTACCTACTATGTGCCAGGCACTGTGATAGACACCAGTTTAAAAAAAACAAAAATGCCTGCCAGAAGCTTGCATTCTATCAGGGGAATTCCAGGTACATATGTAAAGTATATACAAACTATACAAAAATTATGTTTATACAAATATATAAAAGTAATTTGGAAGGGGGAGGGGTTTAGCTAAAAGAGTGGTCTGAGATGGGATTTGAACTCAGGTTTTCATGACTTTAAGGCCAACCATTGTACTTGTATCTACTTACAGGACATCCTCAAATGGAAGAGGAAGTCATTTGAAACTACTTTTTGTTTTTTGTTTTGTATGTGTAGCACGATTAGTCCTAATCTAATAGGACTAATAATTAGTCCTAGACAGCATGGAGCTGGCCTAGAGGACTACATGTTTGCTACATTATAGGCTTAGGCCATGATTCTGTTTAATAATATAAAAAGTACTGAGTGTATGATTACAACATCAGAAATAATAAAGCTTGTCACTACTCTGTCCTAAAAATAATACTGATTTAACAGAAGTTAAGTGATTTTCCTAAAATGCAGGTTTGATCATACCACCTCCACCCCCACCCCCACCCCCAATTTAGTTAACTCCAGTGGCTTCCTCTTGGCTCCAAGAGAAAATACAAAATGCTGTGTTTGGCATTCAAAGTCTTTTACAATATAACCAACTCCTCCCTACGCTTCCCCTGTCCTGTCTTTTTATGCCTTAGTCCAGGGGCAGGGAACCCACCACCTCGAGGCCACATGTGATCTTCCAGGTCCTTGGGTGCAGCCTTTTGACTGAGTAAGTTTTACAAGAACAAATGCTTTTATTAAGGGATTTGTTCTGTGAAGTTTGGATTCAGTCAAAAGGCTGCACTTGAGGACCTAGAGGGCCACATGTGGCCTTGAGGCCTCAGGTTCCCCACCCCTGCTTAGTCTATGACACATACTCTTCAATCCAGAGACACTAACCTCCTGGCTGTTCCATGAGCAAGACATTCCATCTTTCACTTGCAGGCATTCTCTCTGGTTGTCCCCCATGCCTAGAACACTTTCCCTCCTCTCCCCTGACTACCTTCCTTTAAGTCTCAACTAATGCTTCTACAGGAAGCCTTCCTCAACCCCTCTTAAGTCTAGTGTTTTCTCTCTTTTAATTATTTCCCATTTATCCTGCATCTGGCTTGCTTTATATATATTTGTTTATATGTTGTCTCCCCTATTAGATTATAAGCTCCTTGAGGGCAGGCATTGTCTTTTGCCTCTTTTTGTATCTCTAGCATAGCACCTGGTATATAGAGGGTATTTAATAAATGTTTATTGAATGGAATTGAACTTAGTGAAAAATATCAAACTGGTAAGTATTAAAGCCAAGGAAGAACACCCACTGGGGACTTGGAAACCTTACCTCAGACACCATTGTCAAATATGACCCCACGGTTAGGGCTAGACTGAAGCATAATTGTGAGCCGAGGCAGCTTTCAAAATGAGTAGAGTTGTCTCTGAGACAGGTCTCTTAACGCCCGGGAGGTTATTCCTGAAATTCAAGCCAGGAGATGGAGCTTTCCAGGGAGCAACTTTTAAGATGAACACTTGAAGGGGTGAATGAAAAGTTGCTTTTCTAGAGATATCTTTTTGGATCTTTGTCTATTACACCATGCTTCTTCTCAATGGCTAGAGGTCATCTGATAATCCAGCTTCCTCATTTTACAGAGAAGAAAACTGAGAAACCTAGGGAGGTTTTGTGACTTCCCCTAGGTCACAGAATTAGGAGTATCAGAAGTAGGATTTGAATCCACATCTTCTGATTCCAGAGCCAGTTTTCTTTCCAATGTACCATGATGACTTGATGTAATATAATGAAGTCAAAAAATCAGTAAGAATACCCGTAGACACAATGAGTGGCAGAGTTGCCCTAGTAATATTAATAAAATAATAATAATGATTAGCATTTATACGACACTTTATGGTTTATAAAGTACTTTTCAAATATTAATCTGCTATCCTTACAGAAACTTTTAGAGATACATGCCATTATTTTTCATATGAAGCAACAAGGCTGATAGAAGATGCAATGCCCAGGGTCTCACAGTATCTGAGGTCGAATTGAATCCCAAGTCTTCCTAGCTCAAGGTCCAGCCCTCTGTCCACTATGCCACCTAGACTTCTACTGCCCTTTGCTTTTCAGAAAAGTGGGAAGCGGGCCATACACCAAGAACTCTTGCCTAGTTTCTGGCACTGAGTACTGACACTGAGTACAACCCAGGAAAACCACATGGCTTTGTTTTTGGTTTGTGAGTTGTTTTTTTTTTGGTCAAGGTAATTGGGGTTAAGTGATTTGCCCAAGGTCATACAGCTAGGGTCAAGTGTCTGAGGTCAAATTTGAACTCAGATCCTACTGACTCCAGGTCCTATACACTACCCACTGCACCACCTTGCTGTCCCTGCCGCATAGCTTTGAAGCTGAATAGGTGCATTCTCTCAGATAATTCTTTGGATCTCCCCCTTACGTGAAAGTGCCAGGTTCTTTGTCTAAGTGAGATAGTTATGATCTGTCCTTCGAGTGGGAAACATCAACTCTGTGGTTCCAACCATAGCGGCAGTAAAATACTGGATTTAACAATGCCAGAGGACTCTTAGTTTGCCATTCCATTGTACAAGAACTTCTTACTGTATAACAAAAATATTTAGCATGTGTTCATTTACAAAACATTTATTAAGACCTTATTATACATCTGGCACCGAACTAAGCACTGGGGATACCAGCACAAGCAAACAAGAGAATCTTTGTCTTCAAGAGGCTTATATTCTATTGGTGGAAGGCAACATACAAAAGGGTAATGACGTATATGCAAAGCACTGAGGTAGATGCTACGGAATTCAAAGACAAAATAGAAAAAATAGTTTCTGACCTCAAGGACTTTACATTCTATTCTGCATTTGGCTCCTTTCCCCTTTCTGCCTGAAATCTTTCCTCACATTGATGTTCTGTTCTGCCAGACCCATCCCACACTCTTCACAGCATCTTCCCTTGGAGCTTTCCCCTCTGCTCCTTATTGATGGAACCTGTCCCATACTTTTCCATGGAAGTTGTTTGGAATTTTAACAGAGTCAATTTATTTAAGAAAAGTTTTACTAATGCATTTATATTTGGACAAAGTTATTGCAATGGGCATAAAAGACAGACAGACATACTATTACAGGCAATAGAAAAACAAAAAATGGGTTTTGTACAATTAAAATGTTAAACAAGCCTTTTGGCTTTAGGTAAATGACTAACAAATTCATAAAAAAAAATAAATCTGTAAGATCAGACACAGTATTAGTACTTACAACATCACTGAAAGTTGAACCACAAATTTTTCCATTCTTTTCTAGTAAATCCCTTAGCTCTTCCCAAAGAACAGTGTTCTCAAACCATAAAGATTAAGTTAATTTCAAGGTCTTGGGAAACACTGTCATGAAGAATGTAGGTAGAAGGAAAACAAAACAAAAAAAAAATTTCGATTTTAGGGAGTTTTACTCAGAAAGCATTCATATTATTTTACCTGAACTAATTTCAAGATCTATGTGTATCTTGAATACTGAATTCAAGGAAGGTTTATAATTTGTAAGTTTTGACAGTGGAAATAGTTTAAAACAAACAGTACAGGATTATTCCTACCAAATTATTTTCCCCATAAGTTGTATTTATAATAAAGTCATAAGGAAAATATTCATTACATTTGTTTATTGCACATCAAGGGACAAAGAAAGGATGTCTATGGGTGTGATGGTTTGGGATCCAATTTATTGTGCTTACATAGTTTTAATAAAACAAGCAACACATACTCTCAATGTTCATGGCAACGCAGTAATGATGTAAAATTCTCTAAAGAGAATCAAGATAACTGGAAATCAAAGGAAATTCTAGTTCACTACGTAATAAGTGCTACATTAAAAACAAATACCATTATATATCATCCTTCCAATGATCTTCATTATGAGAAACTAACCTAGAAGATCTTCAGACAACCCCATGAGTTCCTTGAGGTCTGAGAGATGTATCGATAGACCACAGGCATTGCTTTTACCCCTCATCAAAAATCATGCCCTGAAGAAAAGGCATTCTTCAATTCAGGGGAAATGAAACCAAACCTCAGTATGATTTACTGAAATTAAACAACAAAACAAAGTAAAAACCTTGTAGAGATGACGGTATGAATATTGAGAAGAACGAAGAACTGATAGTTCTGGTAGCAGCTGAGAAATGGATTTTGGATTGGGCTGATTTACACAGCTCATTTTATTAAATTGTATTGAATTTAAAAAATGAAATGCTTCATTATATTTTCTCAGAAATAACTACATAGATTACAGAGTCCTACATAGTTTAAAGATACCATGGATGCTGAGTGAATAGATGTCACTCCAGGAGTAGAATTTGAGAGTAGAATGGCACTGTGGCTCCCCCAGCAGGAATGATGCTTGGAGAGAAACTAGGGAACACTCTGCAGTTGGTTGGTAGATAGAAGAGAGTCCCATTCTGATAGGGACTCTTAGACTCCACAGTTTATCTTCCCCTGCTCATGCCTCTGTCTTCATAAATGGTAATTTCAGTAACACAAAGTCCTCTTTCAATTGGGTCTGTCAGAAGGAGGCCCTGGGTGGGGGGGGGGGGAAGGTATATATCTTCTCATTCCGTTCCTAAATATATTTGGTGCTTTTTCTAAAGGACCTTCTCATAATGTGTTTCCATGCACAAAAAGATAGCATATGCCATCAAACAAGAGAAACAGCCTTCAAGATAAGATTGGCCCCCAAGCTTTTCTGCTTCTTCATAAATGTTATTTAGAGTACAAACTGTTTCTTCAAACTGCTGCTGGTCAATCCAGTTCTCCAATTTGGTGAGGAACTTGGTCTGGAACTGGTACAGGGTGTCCACTGCTATAGTCCTGCTGGATGAAGACTTGCTGGACATTAGTGCCCACTGCTTCCTCTTGGTGGCTGGGTGGCTCTGTGCCGCCTCTGTGACTCTACAGTGGGGGGTCACACGGCCTCAGCTTTGGAAATTTCTATAAGGTCTTTACTAGTTTTGCCCAATTCCTGTTGTCCCCCCCCTCCACTTTGGCTACCCTTCCACCCCTTCTCCCCTTAGCACACATACCCTATAGCTTGGAGGAGTTTGGTAACCTAGCATTTAGACAATTTTGTGATTTAGATAAGCTCAGGGTTCTCCTAGGGATCTGGCTTGGGGCTCTGGTATTCAAGGGATACTTGGGGTCTAGGACTCCGATGACAAATGTGCATTGTGTGCTACCCTAAGAACATAACCACCATTTATAACGTCATTTCTATTTTTTTGAAAACTGTATTTCAGATCCTAAGTAATCAGCTTAGGAATGAACTTTTGTAACACAAATTAAAATCTGACTATAATTCAATCTCCAGGACATATTCAATCATTTGCCTTAAAAAAAAATTTCCCCAATAAAAAAAAAGATAGTGGTAGCTTTTGGAGAGGAGAAATTCAGTCCAATCCATTTTTTTTTGTTTGTTAACTGCTCTCCTAATTGGCTTGATAGGGAAGAAGGGTGAAGTTAGTGGCTAAATAGAGGGGGGTTTTTTTTGGATTATCTGTGAATTTCAATTATCCATGGTTCACCTGGTCCCAATTAACACTAATAATTGAGTTAACAGAATAGAAATCATTCCTCATCATATCAGTTCTACTAAGGGCTTATTTCTTATTCCATTAATGGAGACCCAAAAATACAAAGCCCTTCTCTACTATGAGCAATCACAGTTGCATACCTCTATTTGTCATATTAATGCTGTTCAATAGCTAGGAAGGTCTTCATAATTAATTGCTGAACATAAATGCTTTTCATAAAAAGACAGATTGGAATAGAAACTCAAGAAGTACTGAGCAGAATGCCAAGGCATTTCTAAAGTTTACTTTAATCAGTTTCTTCCAATATTTCCGATTCCCATTCAAGTTCTCACTCTATATTATTCTATGGTCGTATTCTGTTTCCCTGACAACAAACATGTGGATTAAGAAGTGATTTGGGGTGTGTGTGTGTGTGTGTGTGTGTGTGTGTGTGTGTGTGAGAGAGAGAGAGAGAGAGAGAGAGAGAGAGGGAGAGAGAGAGAGAGATGGGGGTGGCAGAAAAGGCTATCTTCTCTCTACGAGGCTTTCCTTAGTCCTCAACAGTTTACTCATTTCCCAAAACATATTCGAATGTGTTTTATTTATATTTACTAAGAACAATCCATTGATCTTTTAAAGGCTCAATTTTTCTTCTTGGATACATTTGTATTTATATTAAACACAATAAATATCTCCCATTCCAAGAGCCCCCTTTTGACCTTCTTTGATCTCTAAGCCCCAACATCCCTTAACTTGACATATAAATTAGCTTAGCCCCTCCCTATGAGGCCTGGAGAGGAGGGCAGCGTTTTATGTTTTCTGCCTCCCTCTTTTTCACTCTGCAGCATCATGTTTTTCCATTGCCATGGAGATGCAGCTAAGTACACAGAGAAGTCAACAGACCCCCTGAATGTTAAAAGTCTGCAAAGATAGAATTACTAACTAAACAAATGATATTGGCAATAGGGTGTAGGGTCAGAGGGGATGGTGCTGGGCTTCTCTTTTTTTTCTCCTTGCAATGTAATTACAGGTAAAAGTGCAAACAGCTAGCTGAAAGCTGACACTGCCTAAAAATAAATAAATAAATACATACATAAATACATAACCAAATGATAGATAAATAAATAGATGAATAAATAAATAAATAAAAGCACAGGGAGTTATATTTGTATGGTACCGGTCCATGAAAAAAAAAAAAGAATCTTTGGTACAGATCTCGGGGGCCTCATAGCAGCTTCTGATGAAAATATAGATGATTTAGCACTTCTTTGGTGAAAATAGCCCTGTTCTCAGATAGCTGTCTTGTTGTTAATGAAGAGATGGTAGAGCCAACAACTAAGGGCACAGCACAAGCAATGAATCAGTGAAGAGTTCTTTCCATTTAGCCTGATAACACTCTCCATATTGTTATATGTGGAATGAATAGTAATTGGTCCTTCACTAACACTGCGAGACAGCTACTGACAGGGGCAATTTCTTTCCCAAAATAATTAATTAATTAATACACAGTTCTCTTTATGGTTTCTAAAATCAGAACACTACCCATTCATCCAAACAGGCTACTAAGTTTTTACTTTTCTTAACGTCTCTTATGCGCGTGCCGGCGCCGTTAAGCATGGTCTTATTTTCAGTGAAAGAAACACTGATAGCCCTCCAAAGGACATTATCCCAAAAAAATCAAGTGAAAGATATAAATATTTGATAAAGAATTATAATGGAAAGTTCATACAAGGGAAGAGTCAGTAATTTAAAAAAAAAAAGACCACAATGAGTTAAGATGATTTACTGACAGCAAAAATCACGATTCCATTTCTGAATTTTAGTAAATAGTGGCATGTGTCCTTTATTCAGCACGATCTGAACTTTTTCATACAGAAGTGTGATATTAGTTGGGTGATTATGCCTGGCAGACTCTATGACAAATCTCAGTCCCCTTTTCTGACATAATCTAATTGGAGTCTGTGTGAATTGTCACTCGTATATCATGGGTGTGCATTTTGCTGTGATCTCATCAGCTTTTCCAATTCTATTTGATGTAAAGCCTGCAAACCCCAGCCAGCTGCCTAGGACAACCTCTTAGTTCAATTCAGCATCAGTGTGAAAGCATCAAGCACCTAGCATCAGGCATCTCAATCATCTTCTAATCACATTATTGTGAGTTGGACTTGACAGTCGTTGGACTGTATCGCTACTGATTTCATAGAATTATAGATATTTGAAATTTCAAAAAGCTCCCAATAGGGTCTTCTAAACTCTTAAATAAAGTTATATTGTTTCCTACTTTGCACCTCTTTAGTATTTTCTTTATTTGCATTTCAAAAAAGTAAAGTGACTCCACATTTATTTCTCTTCAAAAGTCATAGTAGTCTAATTACCTAAGTAGCTAGCTACCTACCTATTGAACTGAAAATGTTTGTTAAAATCAATTTAATCTTTATTTTCTTAATTTTATCCTTTGTCCTCACAAGTCAAACAACCCCTCTTTACCCTAGCATTAATTATTTTTAATAAATAAGAATAAATTCTTTAATTCCATGAAACCACATATCATTTTATATTCAAGGCTTTTAAAACAAAATTATAGACTTCTGCCAAAAACATTTCAATACTTTTGTTAATATCAAATTACATCGCCTGGAGGGTCCATCATACTCTTATGTGTACACAAACTCACATACTGGAGTTCCTATCTTATTGCTTGAATTGGCAGGGATAGAGGTCAGACAAAGAGAGAAAAAGACTGATAAAAATACACAAACCCACATATGAATTTTTATCCTCAAAATGTTCTTGAATTTAGTCATAGAAGTCTCACAACAAAGTGAGAGTTCAGGTACCTAACTTATACATTTGCTTCATTTTTGTTTATCCTTCTAAAGACATATGCAGACAATACTTATAACAAAATACCGCCCGTGTTTTGTTTTGAAGGCATTAATATATTTATTGTCCTCATTGAGAATCATATCATTTGCAAATGGCTTCAGTTCGAACAGTGAATTTGGCAATCATTTCATTTATGATGTGGTCTGTTCATTTTGGTCTATTGTATCAATTTCCATCTACTCAGCCTTCTAGGACTGACTCTGCTTTCAAAACATTGTGAAAAGGAAATACGGAAGTGACACGGAACCTCACGTCACAGGCAAGTAGCACTTACCTACCTACTTGCTGTGCCTGAATAACATTTCCACTTAAATCAAATGCAGCTTTGAACATAGGGAAAGGCCTCTTGATTATACATTCAAGGATCCTAAGAACCGCAACAACAACAAACACTCTCCCAGCATGGAGAAGCTGGCTGTACAGAGCCCACAAAAACCTTTTTGTGACATCTGCTTTGCTCTTTTCCATCACCCACCACACTCCTTCCTCATTTAGAGATACTCTCTGGAACCTTAGCCTAATTTTAACTAGAGAATTGGAGTTTTAGATCCCCAAGTGTGTCTTGCTGGTTAAAATCAAGATAGGTGTTTGATGATTTTTTTTCTTTTGTTATAGTAATGATTATCAGTAGACAGCCCTCAGTAAATGCCATATTAGTTTTAAAAGGTGCTTCATTAGAAACACTGCCTCTCATGGCTGAATATATCTAAATGAATTGAAAAGAGTATCTGTGAGGTTAATTTATATGTGGCTTAGGTTTCTCAGAGGCTATTAAGGATATATTGCTTTGGATTCTTAGAAATCAGTGATATCCATTTAAATTGGCATTGTTATTGAAATAACAAAAGAAATCCCCTGGGGGCCATTTAGAAGCAGTTTGTTATGACCAAGGTTCCCAAGCAGTTTAATTGTACTTTTCCTGTTAGCCTGGATACTGAGATATAAAGAATGACTAAAAAACTGTTCTGGCTACAAATGTGGGGTGTATTTATCATACGCTATGCATTTCATGTTAGCGTCCAAGGATGTGGCTGCCCCATGTTCTGACATGTGCCTACTCTAACAATGTTACTAACAGTCAAAGAAATCAGTCCCAACAAAGCACATTTTTAAAGTATCTCAAGGGTCTATTTATAGATCACAGTCAATGGAAAGCACAAGAAATTTAAAGACAAGAGGGTTATAGCATTTGCTAATCTGATATTTTTGGAAAGAAGTCTCATTATTGTGAGATAATTGACAGTCACATGCAACATAACAACACAAATATCCTGGTCCCTTGTCTATAAGGGGAAATCACTGTCTAATTTCATCTCTGAAGTCCTAGCACCTAGCATAGAGGTTTGCATATAGTAGGCACTTAATAAATGTTGAACTGACTTGTTGAAACATCCCTTATTACGATTTTAAGCATGTTTTCCAATTACATGTTATATCATGCTTCCTAAATAGTCTAATTTTTGTATACATAGGCAGGTTCTTAATAGGATGTCATGACTGAAAATTACCATATAATTCTTAAGGTCCACTGACAGAAAGAGGTTATTAAGCTCTTAATGAAAACATGAGACTGAACTGTGGTTAACCAGGGAAATCACCATTTAAAAAAAAAACCAATACATTTTCTGCTCACTACAAGAAGCTTATCCTCATCTACTAGAAACAGTTAAATAAAGGATTTCTTTTTAAAAGTTAGATTCTTTCTAGAGTTGGCTAGGAGGTTCTTTTAGTTTGACTTGGTTGATAACCAGCTATTTTTATTTCAGGGAGAAATTGGAGGCTTGTAGCTTTTTAAGTTAATCATTAATTTGACTGATATCTGGGTTTCATTTTAGTGGCGATACACACGTGCTACCTTTGTTGAGTGGTCTTTCATATAATTTTCTATTTTGACTCACCAAACTAGCCTGATTGATGCACCATGCTAATGATCCACGTAGGGTTGGAGAATCAACCAACACTTCCTGTTTCAACAGAGAATTTGAGTTAAATAAGATAGGTTAAAGGCAAGCTGAATACCCTATTTGCACATTAAAAGCTGATCATTAATCCTATATTTTAACTCTACAACTGTCAAGGAGCTATTTTTTCCCAGGGTGTCTGACAGTTCTAGGGATAAACTAGAGTGGGTTCCATTATAAAGGTCTATGAATAGATATCAGAATCGTTTATGCAGCAACCTCCAAAGGCTATTAAATGATACTTTCAGAATCAATTTCTTACTAATTCAAGACTAAAGGATATGAATCCTAGAACATGGAACTCAGTAAACCAAACTATGACTACACAAACCATTAAAACAATAGAGTGTGTGTGTATGTGTATGTGCATGTGCGTGCATGTGTGTGCGTGTGTGTGCTGTGTGATAAAACTTCAAATGATCATTGATTGTTTCTTTCTTAATGTTTGGAAAACAGCAGTTGCAGAGAGATCAGACTGTGAGATGCTTAAAATACTGGTTTCCAAATTATGTTTTCGAGTGATTCTAACATAAATCGATATGAGCAGCATCAGTTTACAAGGCTCTGAGCAGTCAACAAATCAAATCAAATAAATAAAGCCAAAAAGCCTGTCTGTGCAAAACTGTAGCTTCTAATAAGACTGCCTACTGAGTTTTAGCCATGTTCATTAGGTTTTTAAAGCTAGGTTCTACTAATTCCATGTGAAAGGGGCCAGAAACTTACAAAACCAAATAAAAGACAATACTGTTCTTAAGCTTATTAAGTTTTAGTTCAATGCAAATAACTGTTCATAAACATGCATGGCACCTTCAGAAAACCAGGCATTTATGTCTACTTGGGAATAAAATCCCAAGGTACACAAATAAGTCCATGCCTTATTGTTAGGTTATCATTATTTTTTTAAATAGCTAATAAGGATAATTTTCTCTAATTTTAAAAATATCCTCACAAAACATATGGATTTCAGGAAACATGCAGATGCTCAGTAAATATGCATTAACAAACTGGATTTTATTCTTGCATTAATTACCATTAATAAACAAAAGGACTATCTTTGTCTACCTTAAAACAGACCTCTATCATTACTTGTCTGCAACCATTCGATTTTATAATATTTTTCATGTCTCTGAAATTGAGATTCTAACTAAAGAACATTTATTTTTTTCAAGTGAAAATCATTTGTTTAAGGTAAGCCAGTCTCTCAGTGTTAAGGAGAACAATCATTTATTATACTGAGTAGGTTGCAGAAATAAAACATAATATGTAATGAGGCCACAGATCATTTTAATAGCTGAAAATGGAACCCAACTCTTTACTTAGCCCAACAGAAAGGGAGGAGGGCAAAGGAAGGGAGAGCAACATTTATTGCAGCAAGTACTCATTCTTCATTATTATGTTTAGAGGGAGTTCAGAAACTAATGGAAACTCCATAAAAGCTCTACTTCATACAATACTCCAGTGATTATTATAGATTTTAATGCTTCATTTGGGACAATTAAAAAGGCTACTATTTCATATCATGAGAGTGAGTGAATTGTTTCTCTGTATTTGAGAACTTATTTATTCCTGTTTTCTGCAGATTTCAATAAATTAATAACATTTTACAATTCAAATATTTATTTCTTGTGTGTGTGTGTGTGCATGCATATCAATGCATGTGATCATTTTAACAGAGAATATGTTAACAAATCAAGGTCTACAGATACCACTAATTACTGTAGTGTTTTGGACAAGTATTTCTTTTAACATTCTGGATTCACAACAACGTTTATTAACTTCATGAAAATCAATGAATTGAAAAGAAAATCTGAAATGCATATAAAGTAAAAAGTTTCATAAGAGCCAACTGAAAATGATAGCAAATTCAGATTGAACAAGAGCAACAGACACCTCAAATAGCGTGTAACTATTCTGTGTCTGTAACCTTTTAAAGAGGAAGGATCTATTAAAAGTTTGTCTCAGAAGCAAGTGTAATCACCACTAGAGGAAATGATACAACCCTGCTCAGCAGCAGCTCCAGCAGGAAAGTAAATTGTGATGTGTACAAAATGTCAGAGGATCTTTGCCAGCTCTGTGTGCAATGAGATTTGGATCAGCATTTACAAAAACAAAACAAAACAAAAAACCAAAACAATCCAGCAAAACTAGAGGAGAAACAATGCACAAGTGTATGTTTAGTTGGTCACCGACTTTACCACTCTCTCACTATGGAAAAAGAGTTTTTAGTTTCATGAAAGAAACACAAATAAAGCTGGAAGCTAAATAATTAAAGACTGGCATTACAGGCAGGCCCAACTGGTGATTGTTAGCTGGAGAATATGCATTCTTTACTGTCAAAGCTTATTTTGAGAGATTTAAAATGGTTTGCTCAGAGCAAATGTAGTGGCTTCAAGCATTTTCAAAACGTAATATACAATATTAACTCTAAAAAGACTGAGTACATCTACTTATCTGAAACCCAATACTGTTGTTATTGAAAGGTTTTGTATAACTCATTTCCTGTCTTTATACTTACACAACAGGATATTTAAATTACAAAAACAATGACAAAGCCAGATAAAATGTTCTCTGAAAAATCAAATAGCTATTTGCTGATTTGCTGCTTTAATTCTGAACTATTCCTTGCTGCAGAGTGTGTTGATTAAACTTAAAATTATTAATGTTAGCCAGCCTATGTGGACTTAACTGGTTATACTGAAGATGACCACAGTTTGAAAAGCATGTTTCCTAACAGATATTAATAGCTCCTCATACCACCAGAGCTAAAGGTCTAGTGAGGCCTTACTAGATTAAGTCTAGTTTTCTAGATATTATGTCTTTAATCAGGCTAGAAGTTCATGGGTTAGTGTGACCTTTTCATGTCCCCAAACTATTTCAGTTATCATATTTAATAAACTTCCAAAATTGAATCCATTTCCATATATTTATTAAGTTACTCTAATTGTATTTAAATAACAGAAATTGAAATGTTAATTTCACATGTGTATAAAAAAAACTTTTTGAGTTGAAGAAAATCTTATCCATATCATTGAATTCAGTGAATGTAGATAATAATTTCCTAATAAAGTAACAAGAAACACTTAAAAAAACCCAAAGAACCTCAAAACTCTATCACTTAAGGCTTAGGACTATTGGTAGCATATTAGCTAGTGATCTCTGCACGAAATGTAAATTTGCAGTTACTCTAAGACTGGGAAATTTAGGGGAAGTTTTGCCTTGCAAACCACAGGATCAAGTCCTCCTCTGCCTTATTTCTTTTGTTGTTGTTTTTATTTTGAAAGAGGCATGAAACTTCTCTTTTCCTTAAATGTGTCCATGTACATTTACTGAGGGCATGCATACACATTGTAAGAATCAAAGCCATGTGCTTCTGACAATTGAAAATACAGAAAATGTTTAAACCTGAGGAATTTAAGTCTTTACAAGAGTTTTCCCAATTTAAAACACACACATGCACATGCACACACACACACACACATTCCTAACTATGTATGGGGTCTTGTCACCTATCTTCATTTATATTGTAAATAGTTTGCTATTATTAATGGTTTGATTCATAGTATAGATTTTCTTTATCAAGATTTCAGACAAATTATTGTGTTTTTAACTCATAATATTTTAAATGGTAGAATAAAATAATAAAACTCATGTTCAAAGGGAACTTAAAGCTCATTTGAGATCCAATTCTTCTTTTTTATAGATGACTAGATTGAGCCTTAGCAGTTAAGTGCCTTGCCCCAGGCACAGCTGGTTAGACTGAGAGCCCAGATCTTCTGACCCCCAGCTTTGCCCTGTACTATAATGCCTCCTCAATATAACTAGATCAGTTATTTCAATCAGAGGACAATAGATACTCTGCATGTACGAAAGAAATGACCCAACAGAGGGCTAGACTTATGGCTATTAAATATTATAATCTGATCTCCCTAGTCTAGGATTCCTAGTTATTTCTATACTACATAATGTTAAAAAATAGTTTAAAAAATATAGTTTCACAAGAGAGGAAATGTGGCACAATGAAAAGACCACTGGCTCTGGAGCCAGAAGACCTGCATCGATCCACCTTCCTTCCTACCAACCTCTGTGACCCTGGGCAAGTTGGTCTCATTGTCTTTATGAAATAAAGGGGTTGAATTCTGAACTCTGTTCCATTTTTAGAGCTATGATTCTTTATAATTGTATTCAGGGGGACCAAATGTGATGTGGATGTGTTTTGTACAACACAAACTAAAATAAAATAGAGGGAGGAAAATGGGTAACCATGGGGTTTTCAATGTCAATCCATTAGAGAAGCAGCATGGCATAAAGAAAAGAACGCCAAATTTGGAGTCATAGGACCTGCATAAAAATTCTGCCTCTGTAACTTACTATCTGTGTGACCTTGGGCATAGCAGCTAACTTCTCTGCCTCAGTTTTCTCATCTGTAAAATGAGGGGATTTAAACGATATGATCTCTTAAAGTCCTTTTCCAACCGCAAAATGATAATCCCATAATCTAGATTTAATACAGAGCAAAAGAAAAATATGGTAATGTGATTGGGGGGATGGTATGGGGAAGAGGAGATAACTCCCAAAGCACCAATAAAACATTTTCTTTTACTTAAAAAAGAGCAAAATAATTATCTCTATAAGAATGTTACCATGTCATTTTTTTTTACTATTTCATAAAATTACAAATTATATGACACTTGGAACAAGTCATAAAACTTTTCACAATCACTCATACCCCATGACCTGGGTCTCCTTACACCACCTGTTGAACAGAGAGGGTGGCGTATACAATTTAGGTACAATTTAGGAATTTTCATCAAATACATCCTAGTAACTCCAGCTGTATGAATCACAGTTTCTAAGGACTGTCTGGATGGCAACATTTTGGTCAAACCAGTCAGCAAGGTTTATTTGTATAGGCAGGATCAGAACAACTGGTAACTTCAATGTTAACCAAATAGACTGACTCTGTTGGTTGGTTTGAACAAAAGTGATTGTTGAGCTATCTCTCAAAACTCTTTTGCCATTATATGTTTAGATGAAATATAAGAAAATAAACTGATTATAAATTATTTTATATTTCTACTGGTAATAAAAGAATATATGAACCTAAACTATGGCATAAAGTATTTAAAGAAACCATCGGGAAGAATTTCCTGATAATAACTGGTATTAAATCTCTAATAATGAACCATATTCTCCTTAGTGTCTTAGTCATTCCCTAGTAGTTGCAACTTCTGTCTCAGGTCACTTAAAGACAGGATGTTTTAGCACATCACATTACTGAAACAAAGTGCACGAGCTGCTGACTGATCATTGATGCTAATTGTTTCATATAATGATCAGGGCTTTAAACAATGGTCAAGTCAAGGCATGACTGGAAGGTGAAAATAAAACAGCTGTTCAAGAAACTGAATATAACATTAGAGTCTGAACAGATGGCATAAGGTAGATTTTTTTTAAAAAAAACTTTTATAATTTTGTTTAGCATTTTTTCTTTTTAAATTTTTAGTTCCAAATTTTCTCCCAGCACATCTCCATCCACTGAGAAGGCAAATAATATAATATCAATTATACATGTGAAATCATGCAAAACATATTTCCACATTAGCCATATTGGAAAAAAAAGCAAAAAAGTGAGAAAATTATACTTCAATTTGCACTCAGAGTCCATCAGTTTTCTCTCTGGAGGTGGATAGCATTTTTTCATCATGAATCCTTTGGAACTGTATTGGATCATTGTATTGAGCAGAGTAGCCAAGTCTTTCTCAGTTGATCACCATTATGACATTGCTGTTACTGTGCACGATGGTCTCTTGGCTCATCTCACTTCACTTTGCATCAATTCGCGTAAAGTCTTGGCATTATTTTTTTCTGAAACCACCCCTTTCATCATTTCTATTAGCACAATAGTACTGCATCACAATCATACGCCACAACTAGTTCAGCCATTCCATAGCTGACGAGCAACCCCTTGATGTCCAATTCTTTCCCACCACAAAAAGAGCCACTAGTCCTTTCCCCTTTTTCTTTGATCTCTTTGGGATACAGACCTAGTAGTGATATTGCTGGGTCAAAGGGTATTCACATTTCATAGCCTTTTGGGCATAATTCCAAATTGTTCTCTAGAATGGTTGGACCAGTTCACTACTCCACCGTATCTATTTTGCCTCATCCCCTCTAGCATTTGTCATTTCTGATAGGTGTGAGGTAGCACCCCAGAGTTGTTTTATTTGCATTTCCCTAACCAATAGTGATTTAGAGCATTTTTTTTTCATGTAACTGTAAGTAGCTTTGATTTCTTCTTCTGAAAACTGCCTGTTCACATCATTTGACCATTTATCAATTGGGGAATGGCTTTTATTTTTTGTAAAGTTAATTCAGTTCTTTATATATTTGAGAAATGAGGTCTTCATCAGAAAAATTTATTGTAAAATTTTTTTTGCTATTACTTCATTTTCTATGGTACCTTTTAGCAAAAATATAGATTCCCTGATTAAATCTTTCAATTAGGTCTATTTTTGCTTTTCCTTTAAAATCATAATAGCTATGCCAGCCTTTTATAATTCAATTGAAGCATATTCATTTCTGCTTTAGCTCTTTATTTTGACTCTATCTTTCTGTTTCAAGTGTGTCTCTTGTGAACAACATATTGTTAGATTCTGTTTTCTAATCCTTTCTGCTCTCCACTTCTCTTTTGTGCAGGAGATCATCCCATTCACATTCACATTTATGACTACTGTGTATTTCCCTCCCCCCCATTTTCTTTTATTTATTCTTCTCTCTCTTTTTATCCTGTCTCTCCTCAAAAGTTTATTTTCTTCTAACCACTGCCTCCTTAATGCATCCTCCCATTTATTGTTCCCCTCTTTTTCTCTTATCCCCTTCTTTTCATATTTCCCTATTGGGTAAGACAGATTTGTATACACAACTAAATATGTATGATATTCTTCCCTCTTTGAACCAATTCCAATGAGAGTGAGGTTCAAGCATTGCTTGCCACCCCACCCATTTTCACCTCCATTATAAAAGCTCTTCTCTGCATGCCTTTTTTATGTGAGAAAAATTTCCCCCCCTACTTCTCCCTTCCACCTTCTCCCAGTGCATCCTTCTTTTTTACCCCTTCAGTTTTTAGAGATCATTTCAACATAATCAACTCACACCCATGCCCTCTGTCTATGTAAACTCCCTTTAAGTGCCCTAATAATCTTCCCATATAGAAATAGAAGCAGTTTAATCTTATTGAGTCCCTTATGATTTCTCTTTCATGTTTACCTTTTTACTCTCTTGAGTTTGAATGACAAATTTTCTACTCAATTCTGGTCTTTTCATCAGGAATGCTTGAAAGTCTTCTATTTCATTAAATGACTATTTTTCTCCTGAAGGATTAAACTCAGCTTTGCTGGGTAGGTTATTCTTAGATGGAATCCTAGCTCCTTTGCCTTACAGAATATCATATTTCAAGCCCTCCACTCCTTTAAAGTGGAAACTGCTAAATCTTGTGTGATCCTGCCTGTGGTACTATGATATTTGAATTTTGTATAAGCTGCTTTATTTTCTCCTTGACCTGAGATCTATGGAATTTAGCTATAATATTCCTGGGAGTTGTTTTTTGGTATCTCAGGAAGTTGCATCCTGAAATCCACTGTATCATTTCCACTTCTATTTTGCCCTCTGGATCAAAGCTATCAAGGCAGTTTTTTTAATAGTTTCTTAAAATAGGATGTCTAGGCTCTTTCTTTGATCATAGCTTTCAGCTAATCCAATAATTTTTAAATTATATCTTCCCAGTCTGTTTTCCTGTACTAGTACTTTGATGGATCTACTATCTTAGTGATGTGGCTCCTTCTTCCACAGGTACAGATCATAACCTCATAATGTTTAATTCTGTGCTAATTTTGTTTATGCCATCCTATAAACTGGTCTTATATTTCCAGCACTTACCACAGTGGCACTTAATAAATGCTTGTTGACTAACTGACTATAAATATTTTATAGGGAGTTTATCAAATGTATTGGGGCTTTTCTGCTATTTTAGAAGTCACCTTTTGGTAACACATGAATTTCTTATTGTCTAATGGATTCATACTAAAAATTCCTTGATGACACCTTAATCAGTAAATAATTATCTAATTATATCATAACTGTATTTTTCCTCTGTTACAATATAAGCATGTGAATATTTGAAGCATTATAATTCTGTTTATATAACAATTCAAAACCGTCATCATAATGTGCACATTAATTTTGATGATCATGTAGTGATTACATCAAAATCTGACTACTTCTATGATCAAAATGTTCTTGCAGTTTCTCAACCTGTCATCAAATTGTTTTCAAACTTTCAACATAAATGGAATCCCAGGGGATGGTCAGACACCCATGCATTTTCTCATTTATGTTCTGTACACTACACCATTGTAGCACCTTCATTCCCCTCTGTTACCTTGTAATCATTCTTTATTAGCTGCATAATCATGTAATCAAGATGTTACAAACATCTTTGTGTTCTTGCATCAAAAATGTCATGCTGTTTGAAAACCATGATTACTGAACATGCAACATTATAAGCCATCTTGAAATAATAACAAAAATTTTACAGAAACAAACCTTATATTTCCTCTCCTTGCTGTATTAAGGCTGTTTTCTGATTTAAACTTATCCTCTGCTTATGTTACTATTCTTATATCTGGTAGATTTTCAGATGAACTGGATGGCCACACTGGTATGTCATCTAGTAGAGCTTCTGTGAGAATGGAGCCAGGTGCCAGTGTCAGAAAAGAAGAAAGTCAGCTCTGAAGAGTTCTTTCCATACAAAGGTTAGTTTATACAGAAGCATTGTTAAATATGAAGCAATATACACAACTGAATGTAAAGTACATTTATCATTTGATACAACACTTGTCATTAGCCAGAAAAAATGCATATTATATTCATTTTCATCAATTGGTAGGTAGCTAAACATAAAAAATGGAATTTCCATCTCTCAGCAAGAGAGCTTGTAAAATTCTTCTATTTTCTATCACATATTTGTATGAGCAATCATTTTTACATTATTCTTGTATTAAATCAAAATACACAAGTCAACTCAGGGCAGAACCAGATTGAAGACTATTTTTCTGGTATTGAGACAAATATTACAAACCTCTGTTCAAACAACAAAGTTCAATATTTAAATGAAGTTATATATTTAGGCGGCTAGATGATGGAATGGATAGAGTGCTAAGCCTGGAGTTTGGAATATTTGTGTTCAAATCCAGCCTCAGGGACTTACTAGCTGTGTGATCCTGGGCAAATTACTTAACCTCTGTTTGCCTCAGTTTCCTCAACTGTAAAACGAGAATAACAGCATCTCCCTTGAAGCACCTCAAACAAGATGATATATGCAAAGCACTTAGGACCATGTCTGGCATGTAGTAGGTGCTATATAAATGCTTATCACCTTTCCCTTCCCTTCCCATATATGTTTATCATATTACATTAAACATTTTTCATCTTCTAACTCATTTCACTGAAAATGTGATTTATATTTAACACAATTAAATATGAAGCCTTACAGATAATAAATTGTAAGCATATGAGGTCTTGCTGGATTATTTCTTTTAATTCTCAGAATATTTGATAAGAAATTCATAATTATTTTATAATTAGTTTTATAATTTTATATTTAGAATTCTCAAAATTATAGGTAGAATTAATTTATCATCATAATCATATATTGTAAATTTTAATTTGAAGCGTTTGGGAGCCTAAATTATCACTGTAGTTATTGTAAGCACTTAATGAAAGAATCTAAATGAATATTATGTATAGTACATTAAATCATCCTAGGGATGCACAACACATTTTTTTTGCTGTCGTTGAAAGCAATTCATGGAACAAAAAAATGTTAGAAATCACTACCCTGGATCACTTGACATCATGTTGTTACCAGTTGAGTATGCAGGCTCTCTTCTGGTTATCTTTAACTTTTTCTATATGGGTAGACCATAACTTTCTCCAGACATATATTTCTTTATAGTGTCATTTTCACTAATGGTTCTTCATGAATAATAAGCTTTTGCCCATGTCTTTTGGGTGAACTGAAACATTAATTATTTAGAGACTTACCATTTTTTGCTTCATAGTTATCTGTGTAGCATCATTGGAAGAATGGCGTTAATAAAAAAACAACTGATCTTTGTTTCAGGGAAAGCTTTCTGGTCATTGAGACCTCCCACTGTTGTTTTAGGACTCAAATGAGATAATATACATATAACACACCAAAAACTTTAAAGCACTACATAAATGCTGGTTATTATTGTTGTTGTTTTGTTCTAACTTTTTAAATGGAATTCAGGTAGAAATGGCCCAGGATGATATCATTCTCATACTATTTTTTTAAATATTTAATTTAATTTATTTATAGAAAGAGAAGAGAAGAGGGCCCAGGAGATAATCCTGAAGGATAACTATGGTTAGAGGGCATAATCTGAACATCAACCATGTCAAAGGCTGCAGAGAAGTCAAGGAGAATGAGGACTATGACAAGGCTATAGAATATGGTGACTAAGAAATCATTAGTAACTCTTTGAAGAGAGCTTTTTTGGTGAATTGATACAGCCAGAAGCTGGAATGTAAATGGTTAAAGAGAGAGTGAGAGAAGAGAAAGTGGAGGCACCTATTGTAGAAGGTCTTTTTGAGGAGTTTAGCTACAAAGGGCAGAAGAGATAAAGGATGATAATGAGGACAGAACAATCAAATGAGGTTTTTTATTCCCTCAAGATTGGGGGGACATGAGCAAAAGGGAATGAACCAGTAGGCAGAGAGAGATTGAAAATAAATGAGAACATAGAAATGTAGCAGACAAGATGATGATAGTATGTTATCTTTCATGACTTTCCCATATGGTTTTCATTTCTTCTTCTAGGTCTCTATATTTTGAAAGCTTTTCATTCTATGTAGTTTGGAGATTTTGAATATTGGTTATGGTTATATCTATTAAACATGTTATTATCAAGATTTTGTGGATTAGCATTATGTCCAGGTGATTGTAATGGGCAACAGTTTTGTCTGTGATGATGCCTCAGTTCTAGTACAGATTATTTGTTGAATTGTTAAGGATATTTTAGGGTTCGTATTTGTAATATGGGGATTCGTCACCTGCTTGTTTGTAAAACATAGCAAGCTTCCAGTGAATAGGTTTCAGGAAGCCCTTGAACTTGGATGGGAAAAATATATATCTTTATTTCAATAGAATTTATTCTCTTTGTAATCCTGCATATTTTGTTTTATGCTTTTAAAAAAAATATTCTGAGAAAGGGTCCATAAGTTGCACTGGACTGCCAAAGGTTTCCATGACACAAATAAGAATAAGAATCTCTGATTCGGATGCATGGCAAGTGCTAAATTTTTGCACTTGCAGTGATAGGTTGCACAGCTCCTGCCATTTTCTTACATAATCTACGTCTATTAGTAAATCCAAGGCTCCTTAAGGATCACTTTTTAGAATTTCTGGTGGTCATGTTTTGGTCTTGTGTACTATCATAAAAACATTGTTTCCATAAATAACTTAGTCACTTGTTTCAACACTTCTTTATAAACATATTATTTTGGGGGTTCGTGTGGATACTACCCATGTTAGGCCTTTGGATTTTGGTCTGCATTCTTAGCTTTTTTTGTAGGCTCCATCTGGAAGTTAGACCAGTTCCAGTTATATTTAACAAATTCATAGAAGTGTACAAATTTTCAGCCTTTACTATTATTCTGTGAAAAGTTGTCTGGTCATTACAGAAACGTTCCTTCATATTTTAAATCTGTTTATTATGTGTGTTGATGACTTCTACTAATTCTATTTTTCCTTTTTGCTGAGAAATGTTATTCTTTCTCTAGATTCTTTGGGGTGGTGGGCCTTTGTTTTACTAATGTTTTATGGATCTTAATTTGTCCATTTTACTATTGTCCACTTTACTACTTCAAAACTATATATGACTAGTAATGTATAGTTAATTGTTCTAATGATATTCTCATTGAGCTTTGATTTCAGGCTGCTAGTAAATTTCTTGACATACACAGATACAACTTTCTCCTTAATAGCTTTATGCGCAATGAATCTTGACTAAAGAAGATGTTTGCAAGTTGTAATCATCACACTTTTCTCATCTTTTTCTATGGGGTTCAGACAGAAATGATCCTGGGACAAGTTGATAGCATTATATATTTCCTTGTGCTTGATGTTATATGAATGATCACATAGTTGGATAAAATAAATGGTTTTTATACTTGAATAAAATTATTGACATATAAGCTCATCTTCTATAGGCTTGCTGGAAGAATCTTTGATACAAATCACTAAAGTAATAGACAGGATAACAGCTATATTTACCTCATCCTGTTCCCATATGATTTTGACCTTTTCAACAAGGTTTTTATACTTTGAAAGATTTTCATTCCATGAAGCTTGGAAATTATGAGTATTTGGTATGGCAACATCTATTAAATATCTTATTATTACAGATCAACGTTATATTAGGGTGATTAAGGGCAGGAGTTTATTCTGTGGCAATAGTTCAGTTACTACATAGTTTAGTAGTTGAATTTTCCAGAATTTTTTCAGGTCTCTATTTGCAATATATTGATTTATCATCTGTTAGTCAATGAAAGATTGTAGGCTTCTGATTTATTAATTTAACCACGGTGTCATGTCTTAGCAGTCATTCAGAAGTCACAAAATTTCTATCACAGTTATATATTGTGCTATCTCTATCATTACCCTAAATAGTCTAAATTTCTCACTAAGTCAACACCTCATAAAAATAACACTTATGCAATTTGCTAATGGCTGTAGCCTAACCTTAAATGGCCACCATCAACTAGGCAGCTATATGGCAAAGCCGTAGAGTGCTGGGCCTAGAATCAGAAAAACCTGAATTCAAATCTGGCCTCAGACCCCTACTGATTGTGTTATCCTGGGCAAGTAACTTACTCTCTGTTTGCCTCAGTTTTCCTCAACTGTTATATGAGGATAATAACAGCTCCTACCTCACATGGTTGTTGTGAGGATTGAATGGGATTGTAAAGTGCCTGGAATAAGGTGGGTGCTATATAAATGCTTATTCCCTTTCCCTTGGCCCAATATTCATTTTTTAAAAATGTTTGACGCTTCTTTTGCAAAGAAAAAAAATGTTGCCTGAGTTTATGCAGATGTCAAAAGGGCATTTTGATGCTACTCTAGGATCTTAGGCATTTCATAAGCTTTTCATGAAGGTAAGCCCTCATTGGTTACATTTTACCAAAATGGTGTACCTGTCATCAACCCTTATTATTCCTCGACTAAGTGTTTTCTGCCTATTTCAACAGTATTTCTGCAAAGTTTTTTTTAATATGCTAATCACATTGGTTAAGAATGTCTATCAATTCTTTCTGCATTTTAGACTGAAGGTGTTAATCTCTCTATAGTTGTTTAGGATAATGACTTGATGTCCTGTAAATAGTTTATGAGTTTTTATTAAGGCATTTTCCAAGTCTGTTATAATCCATTTTTATAATTTCAAAAATGAACATTAAGACTGGTATTGTAGAGGTGTTAGTTGCTTTAAATATATATTCGTCCTCCATTTCCCCCCTTCCCAATTGAGAAGTCAAGGAGACCAAAGCCAATGATAAACATACACAGTCAAGCTTCACCAATTTCCACAATCACCTCAATTTGCACTCAGTCCACTGCCTTTCTCGCTGGAGGTGGGCAGATCATTTCATTTGCTGTAAGTCCTATGTAATTTTGGTTCATCATTCCTTTGATCAGAGTTCCTGTAACATTAATGGCATGGGAAGATCTTCCTCATCCATTCACAGGCCTATGTGAACTGCTTTGAGCTCTGGCCCAGCTCACAGCTGTGATACATCCTGAGTCATAGAGCCCATTGGGGGAGGGAAGCTTGCTTAGGGGAAGCTTGCTTGTAGGAAGGCTTTCACACCTTTTGGTACTAAGTTAATTAGGCACTGGGTTGTGATGCTTTCTGACTCTGAGAAGTGTATATATACTCTGAGTTGGTATTTTTGCTTTGGGTGTTCACTTATGAGAAGGATCTTTATGTTCAGACCCTGGACTGCTCTGATGTAAGGCCTCTCTGGATCCAGTGATGTATGTAAAGTTATAGCAATATCGCTTTGATTCAAGCAGTTAAGAGCCCTGTCCATTGGTCTTTATGCTAATTTCTCTGCTTGTATTTTCTCTGTTTGTTTTTTTTCTGATGATCAGGATGCTGATCTTTCCCCTGAACTAGTGAATGTAATTAAAAGTAGAATTGTTAACCCCTTTTTGAGCTGTCTTTCCTATAAAAGCAGATTAAAGAACCTGTGCTAGGAGGCCATCCTGGGTATGCTAGGGCACTGGCTGCTAAAGTTCCTAAGTCTTTCAAAGTCATTTTTCTTTATTATATTGCTGTTATTGTATACGTTATTCTTCCGGTTCTGCTTACTTCACTTTGCATCAGATAATACAAGTCTCCTCAAGTTTTTCTGAAACTTCATCATTTCTTACAGCAATATAATATTCCATCACAATCATATGTCATAACTTGTTTAGCCATTTCCTGATTTATGGGTATTCCCTCAGTTTCCAATTCTTTGGCACCAAAGAAAAGCTGCTATAAATATTTTTGAATCTAAAGGTCTTTTCTCCTCTTTCTTTGATCTCTTTGGGATATAGACCTGGTAGTGGTGGTGCTAGACCAAAGGGATATGCAGCATCAATGGTTTTTTGGACCCAGTTCTAAGCTGCTTTTCAAAATGGCTGGACCAGTTCACAGCTTTATTAATAGAGCATTAACGTACTTGTTTTCCTATAGCCTCTGTAGTATTTGTCATTTTCCTTTTTTGTCAGCTTTGCCAATCTGATGGGTGTGAGGTGGTACCTCTGAATTGTTTTAACTTACACTTTACTAATTATTCGTGATTTAGAACACTTTTTCCTATGGCTATTGATAACTTAGATTTCTTCCTCTGAATCATCTCCCACCAGCTGTATCCTTTGGACTCATCAGCATCATCCTCCCAGGTAAACTTCATTGCCAATAAACCCATTATCTCAGAGATTGCCTCAACTTTGCTATTCATACCTCATGAGTATCTTCATTAGCTTCTGCCCCTCTGATTGAAGGGCTGACTTGAGGAGGGAGGGAAAAAAACTCCCAAAGCTTCCATTCAAAGGGGGTTAAGAAGGCTTACTGTTCACCCATTTCTGCCAGCTGTACCATCATTATCTCTCCCTTTTCTTCCTCCCCACCCCCTTCCCCAAACCTTTTACCTTTCCTTTTGTGAGTTATTGTAAGGTCCTTGAGGACAGGGACTATTTTCCTTTTTTATTTGTATCACCAGTGCTAAGCCCAATGTCTGGCACACAGTAGTAATAAATATTTATCGAAATTTAATGCTGCCTACTCATATCCTTTAACCATTGATCAATTAGAGAATGGTTCTTGTTCTTATAATTTTGAATCAATTCTCTCTATATCTTAGCAATAAGATCTTCATCAGAGAAATTTGATGGAAAGATTCCGCCCACTCCCAATTTCCTTTCTCTTCTAAGTTTAGGTGAATTGGTTTTGCTTGTGTATAAACTTTTTAATTTTATATAATCAAAATTGTCCTTTTTACCTTCTGTGAAACTCTGTCTCTTGTATGGTCATATGAACTCTTTTATATCCATAGATTTAACAGGTACATTCTTCTATGCACCTCTAATTTTTTAATGATGTCTTTCTTTAGGTCTAAATTAGGGACTCATTTAGTGCTGTCTTGGTTCCTTGAATAACTTTATCAAAATATCTAGCTATGAGTTGACTGAAAAAGACCAAGGCAGTTAAAGATACTTCTTTCATCCATTGCTTCAATGTCACTTCTGGATTTACACTCAAAGCCTTTGAAATCTATCTTTCTTTGAGGTATATTAAAAATCAAGTCAACATTTAAATTTTATATTATTGGAAAAATTATTTTTGTGGAGCCATATAGCTTGATGTCATCTATATATAGCCATATACACCAGGTTATTAGTAAGATTTTTTGACATCTTTAATTTGAAAGTCATACTTCTTTTTAGGAGAGAGAATAGCGGATTAAAAGCTAGGCAGAACAATGATGCTTTAAACGGTTTCCCTGAAAAATATCATACAATACAAATTCAATTTTTCTTGGCATTATCCTGTTGGTATATTTTAAGAGAACTGCTTTCTCTGTGGATTTCAAATACTTTAGAATTCCCACTATACTTAGATTTGTATATATTTACAGTACGTGAATAAACAATTAATGTGGAACTGAGCCAAATGATCTGGCAGTATTTGTGTAACAAAGATTGCATTCTATGCACAGAGCTGCCTTGCCTGCTTCTGGATCACTACACGTGCTGGCTCACCATTGAAGGAGTCGGGTGCTATGAGATGACAAAGCAATCCTCTTATTCATCCCTCAGCCACGTGATGGTGGCAGGGAAGGAGCTGCATCAGTTTAAAAAGGAAAGAACATGAATAAAACACCCATTTTGTAGTTGAGTAAATTGAGGCACAGACTGAAGTTAAGTGATTTGCCTAGGATCACATAGCTAGTATGTGTCCGATGTCAGATTTGAACTCAGATATTCATGACTCTAGGGCCACAGCTCTTTCTATCCACTGTGCTACCTAGTTGCCTCTAAGGAATGAAGACATATCTAATTATTGCCCTACACTAGTACACAATATGTTGTAGCAAGATTTTGAGCTGACGGTACTATTGACAAAAAGCTCTATGAAACCCTTGCTTATAATTAATGAGGTCTGATTTCAGTGCTGTTACAACATGGCATGAGTAGTGATGTTCCATGTTTCACTGTCAGTGAACCGTTAGTGTTCAAAAGTGGACTTTTGCTTTCAAAAGAATATCGGAATCAGTAAAAGAGCTTGATTTCCCAAAAGCAATCCAGTAAATATTCCTCTCTATATATACAGTTGGGCAAGTCCTTTAAGGTGTCCATCTGAATGTATGTTGAAATCTGGAAAATATTCTCTAACCATCTAGTCTTAGCTCTGTCGAGTGAGAGGCTAAACTCCTTTGAGTGATTACAGATCTCTTCCAGAAGCCTCATCAGTGTCTTAGGGTTTGAGGCAGTTAACACAATGTCATCCACAAACAGGAGCATCTGGAGAATCTATCATCCACTGGGAATGTCTCCTGAACCTGGACTCCCTGATGAATCTCTGAAAAATTAAAAATGAATCTCAAACAAAGGGAGTGGAGAGGCACATAGTGGGTACAAGCAGGCTTCTACATATAACCAGTGAAGAACCCCAAAGAATAATAGGTGGAAATGTCATAATCAAGAGATTGTATAAAAGGAAGAGAAGATGGGCTGGTCACGTAGAGAGGATTGAAAGATGAAAGCCAGACAGCTACTGTGCTCCAATGGTACCTTCCCAATGTTTGGGGATAGAGAAAGGCTTCCAGAACACCGGCTGGATCCTTTGTAGCAATTTACTTAAAAAATTCATTTTTATATTAATTTTATTTTTTCCCCAATTTTATGGAAAAACAATTTTTAACATTTAAAAAAAAGTTTTGAGTTCCAAACTCCCTCTCTAATGGCCTCTTTGAGATAGTAAGTAATCTGATGTAGGTTATACATGTGCAAACATGTAAAATGTTTCCATGTTAGTCATTTTGGGGAAGAATATTAAGAAAGAAAGGAAAGAAGTAACAGAAAAATAGTATGCTTTGATCTGCATTCAGACAACATCAGTTCTTTCCCTGAAGGCAGACAGAATTTTTCATCAGGAGTATTGTCTTGGATTTGGGATTGTCTTGGATCATTGTATTGCTGAGAATAGCTAAATCATTCACTGTTCTTCATTGTACAATACTGTTGTTACTGTGTACAGTGATCTGGTTCTGCTCACTTCACTTTTATCAGTTCGTGTAAGTCCAGGGTTTTCTGAAATCATTCTGCTCATCATTTTCTATAGTGCAATAACATTCCATTACAATTATATACCACAACTTGTTCAGCCATTCCCTAATTGATGGGCATCCCTTCAATTTCCAATTCTTAACCACCACAAAAAGAACTGCTATAAATATTTTTGTACAAATAGGTTCTTTTCCTTTTTTAAAAAAAATCTCTTTGGGAGACATACCTCATAGTGGTAATCCTGGATCAAAGGGTACGCACAGTTTGATAGTGCTCTGGGCATAGTTCCAAATTGCTGTCCAGAACATTTGGATCCGTATACAACTCCACTGATTGTGCATTTGTATCCCAGTTTTTCCATATCTCTCTCTTATTTTCCTTTTCTGTCATATTAGACAATCTGTTAAGTGTAAGATGGTACCTCAGAGTTGTTTTAATTTGCATTTCTCTGATCAATAGTGATTTAGAGCATTTTTTATATGACTATAGGTAGCTTTGATTTTTTGTGTTCATATCCTTTGACCATTTATAAATTGGAGAATGACTTGTATTCTTAAAAATTTAATTCAATTCTCTATACATTTGAAAAATGAGGCTTTTAGTAGAGATACTATAAAAATGTTTCCTCAGTTTTCTGCTTTCTAATTTTGGTTGTATTGCTTTTATTTGTGTAAAAACTTTTTAATTTTCTATAATCAAAATCATCAATTTTACATTTCATAATGCTCTCTGTATCTTGTTTGGGTCTAAATTCTTCTCTTATCCAGGTAAACTATTCCTTGCTCTTCTAATTTGCTTATGGTATCACCCTTTATATCTAAATTATGTACCCATTTTGACTTTATCTTGGTATACAGTGTGAGATGCTGGTCTATACCTAGTTTCTGTTAAACTGCTTTCCAGTTTTCCCAGCAGTTTTTGTCAAATAGTAAGCTTTCATTTCCAAAATTGGAATTTTGGGGATTATCGAGCACTAAATTACTATAATGTATTATCTGTTCCACTGATCCAGCATTCTATTTCTTAGCTAGGACCAAACTGTTTTAACAATTAGCCCTTGATTATACAGTTTGAGATCTGGTATGGCTAGGCTACCTTCCTTCACATTTTTTTCATTGATTCCTTTGATATCTTGACTTTTTGTTATTACAGATGAATTTTGTTATTTTTTCCTAGCTCTATAAAATAATTGAGTAGCCTGACTGGTATGGCACCGAATAGATTAATTTAGGTAGAATTGTCATTTTTATTATTTTGGTTCGACCTACCCATGAGCAATTAATATTTTTCCAATTGTCTAGATCTGACTATGTGTGAAAAGTGTTTTGTAATTATGTTCATGTAGTTCCTGGGTTTGTCTTGGCAGACAGACTCCCAAGTATTTTATATTGTCTATAGTTATTTTAAATGGAGTTCCTCTTTCTATTTCTTGCTGCTGAACTTTGTTGGCAATATGTAGAAATGCTGATGATTTATGTGGGTTTATTTTGTGTTTTGCAACTTTACTAAAGTTAATTATTTCAACTAGTTTTTTTAATTGATTCTCTGAGTATGTCATTGTGTCATCTACAAAGAATATTAGTTTTGTTTCCTCACTGCTTATTCTAATTCCTGCAATTTCTTTTTTTTTTCTTTTATTGCTGTAGCTAGTACAATATTGAATAATGGTGGTGATAATGGACATCCTTGCTTCACCCCTGTTTTTACTGGGAAAGCTTCTGCAGCAAACTTTTACTTCAATCTGCATCACTGAAGGAAAATCCCTAAATGAGCCACAGATACATTTGAGTATTTCAGTATAGTACTGGCACATAATGAAAGTATTCTTGTCTTCAGTCCATTCTACGTACACCTGTGCTTTGCCACTTTAATGCATTTCCGGCAGGTAGAGTATTGGTATTTCGATTTATTCTAGTGTATCTTGACTTACATAACAGAACCTGAAGCAGTAAGAAAGACATTGCTACTTTATCTGTCAACTGGATTACCATGACAGTTGTGACTATGACCAGACTGTAATCTTATACTTTCCTGTTTATTTCTTTGGCCCTTAGAAGCAGTTGCAGCACACTAAGTTGAGTGGTAGCACCAGAGCCTAATTCACTAGTGCTTCACAGTTCCTGCCAGGCCTTTACAACTACCATAACGATCTCAGGGCTCATAAGGTCCCCATTATACATCACCCTGGCTGGCATTCCCCTATTTGTCACTGCTCCTCTCAGAACATGAGCAGTGGGTTAAATTTGGAGAGGATTATCATTATTTTTGTTATATTATTATTTTTTAGCATTTTTATTTACACTATACAATTTTCCCAAAGTAATTCAGCCAGCTGCCTTCCTTCTATTTAATTCTGGCCCAAATTCATTGTCTATTTTTAGTGGTTAGCCGAAATATATATACTCATGGATCAGCTCTACGGACTATCCATTTAATTGTGCATCCTATCCTAGATAACAGATTTTTTTTTTATCCAGTTGGTTTTCCCTATATAAATAGGTCCAAATCTTTAGAGTGATTCTTATTTGGTAGACTTTGTAAAGTTCCTAGGCTTGATGTAATCAGCACAATGTCATTAGCAAACAGGAGTATCTGTTTGAGAATCTCATTTCTCTTCTATTTGGGCTTTTTACTAGATATTTTCCATGACAGTAGCAAACTCTCTTTTCTCATTGTTTTCAAGCTTTTTTTTGATATTTCTTTCTTTCTTTTTGTTTGCTATTTCTATTTAGAGGGTCTTCAAAGTTTTCTATGTTCTTATGTCTTTCAAGAAATTTTGTAATTATTTGGCTAGAGGTGTACTAGTAAATGTTTAGCAACTAGTTCTATAGAGGAAAAAAAAGTATGATTTTTCACATTTTAACGTTTAATCTGCATTATTAATACATTGTTCATCAATTTCTTGGGCAATTAAAAAAACAATAAATCAAACCCTGACTTGTAGCACTTGCTGATTTGCAAGGTAGAAATGCTCATACCATTTAAGAATCAGCCCTTACCAGCGAGTACAAGTTGATTCTAGCACATTGCTGAATTTATCATACTTGTGGAAGAAGACATGTAGAGAAAGTTTCTTCATATGACTGGTCAAATGATAGTCAAAAGTATCCTTTACAAACCATTTAGTACTAACAATAAACTTAAAAATAATTGTATAGTGGGGTCAGTTTTAGTAATGTATTGTATATAGCAGTGCAAAAGATTGAAATAAGGAACTTGAAAATGTTGTTAAAAATTACTGCCCAGTGTAGGAAA
>CM053622.1:178313826-178327806 GCA_028646595.1 Phalanger gymnotis
GTGGTACAGTGGTTAGTGTGTTGGACTTGAATTCAGGAATCACTGAGTTTGAATTCTGCATCATATATTTGCTGTGTAACCCCGAGCATTCACATCATCTCTGCCACAAGTTTCTTAACAGCTGTCTTGAGCTGTTGTGAGCTTCAGGTGAGATAATGTGTAAGGCACTTTGCAAACTTCAAAGTGCTATTATTAGTGATATTAGCTATTATTAGACTGCTTTGAAAAGCCAGTAGAACCTTTACCAGGTTATGCTATCAATAGAATTGTGACATAGTCACAGTTGACCTTCCCATGAGTAATCTCTCTTCTGGTATACTTGCCCTTCTGTCCTCAAATGTCTCCTTCCAGGGACCCGTTCTGTGTGTTCTATTGCTGCAGGATCAACTCGCTGTCCATTTATGTTCTAAGACTGATGTTTGATAGTCCTCCCACAAGACCCACTGGATGATGAAAGTCGGAGCTAAAACTCGTGCATGTTTGCTTTTTAAGAGGAGACTGGAACAATGAGAAATCTTCAAGATACAAGGGGATAGCTTTCTGATGGCTGGGCTTCAGGCACAATGGTAGGCTACTGAAGGAGATACTTTGGATCAAGGAGTCTTACCTTATGCTCATAGCTCCTATCTAGTGTGTTCCCCTTCAATACAATTGACCAGTTAATATCTCCCCAGTATCATTTATAATCAATTGATGTCAATTAGGTTTTACAATGGACTATTTAGGATGACAATAACCAGAATTTAGCAATTTCCTTAACTGGGGGACCACTTTCCTCTATCATCTCAGTCCCTGCACAGACCAGGATCAAGCTTAAAGTTGTTGCTGAAAAAGATTCTGCTTTCACACCCATGCCCAACTCTCCCCCCACTCCCCAGTTTATTGTCGGGTGTGGCATAGCTAATTGACGCATAGTTTCTTTGTTTGCAGGAAATATCTCAGCTGCTGGGTTAATTCACACCGGGCTAGATCTGGTAAGTCACTCCTTAAGTCTAGCTTCCCACCAGACTTATCTTCAGTTGCTTCGAATAAATTTGATGGCTCTTCCAACCTTTCAAGAGCTCACAAAGTCATCATCTGGTCTGTTCTTTCTCCGATGCACTTTCAAGAAAGAGAGACAAAAAAGAAAAAAAAGTGGCACGATGCATTCATGGTACCATGGTGACCGGAGGAATCTAAGATAGCCAGCAGCTGTGGATTGTTACTACTCCTAACACTGCTACCACCCTCTTCCGCCCGGAAGTTCTTGCTTCACTTACTACCAGGAAAGAGAGAGATTTTAGCTATTCTAGCCTTTTGTCTGCACACGCAGTTCTGGATCGGTAACCAATTAAAAGACTTTTCAGGCCATGCTGTAAGCTAACAGGAAACTGGAATAGCTGTGCCTGAGGGCAAGGAAAGATTTCCTCCTTCACACATTTCTGGGAAAACTCTCAATGAGTTGATACCAGGAAGATTGTGCATGGTCTAAGGACTTGGCCCTCACTGGTCATTCCCTTCCTCTCTCCCTTCCTCCCTTCCTTCCAACATACAAACACACATACATACATTATATATAATATACACACGTATATATACATACATATATGCACACACATATATACATACATATGAACAAATGTACATATCTACACACATGCATATCCACCAATGTAGATTAGCAACTTGTCTGTAACTTATAGTATGAGAGAATTGTTTTGGACACCAAGAATCAAAGAGCTTATGGGCTAATTTTACACACATAGTATGCCTTAAAAGCAGAACTTGAAAACAGAGGTCTTCCTGACTCTAAGGCTGATACTTGATCTGTCATTCCATCATTCCTCTTCATCTTTCCAGATATTGTTCATTAGTTAAAATATAATTCATCATTTAATATATATTTGATTTTAAAAGTTACAAAATAATCATTGCAATTGATTCATTGCTGGACGGAATCAAAGTCTATCAAGGGAGTGTCACACATTTATAGTAAATCACTACTACATTTTGCTCTCAATCTAGGGTCAAGTAGAAATTATCGTCTTTATTAACATTTATTGAGTACGCATCATATTTGGGGCTCTTCTGCCTTCAGAATTTATAACCCAGCAGTATGAAACTAAGGCAACTAGATAGTAAACTATTAGCTCCCCCCCCCTTTTTTTAAAGAAGCCAAGTTAAAAAAAAAATTATTCCAAAGAACTGTCCATCTAAATCAAATCAATTTGTTTAGGGAGCATTACGGCAAGAAAATCTTTAAATACAATTATTTCGTGTCAAATAATGTAAATTTGTGTAACACTGCTATTTTAAATATGGAGATCATATAGATTTTGTGACCTAGGCTTTGAAAAGAATGGTAGAAAGACAGAGTTCATTGTGTGGACTAATGTCAAACTCATACACCTGTCTGTAGGCATTTCTCCATGCATAATATACACTACTTCTGACTATGTGGCATGGGAAAAATCATTTGGATGGTCCGTGTGCCTTTTACAATAAAACAAGGCTAATAATTTTGAATTGCCTTATTGGGTTATTGTAAAGAGAAAGTAAAGAAAGCACATTAAAATATAGCATATTTTAATGTGCTTTAATTCCATGTAAAAACATACTAGGCAGATGGGAACAAAGGGATCAAGGTAGACCTGTGGATAGAGTGTTGGACATGGAGTCAGGAAATCTTCAGATACTTACTAGCTGTGTGACCCTGGGCAAGTCAATTAATTTTTCTCAGCCTCAGTTTACTCATCTGTACATCAGGGTTAATAATAGCACCTACCTCCCAGGTTGTTGTGAGGATTTAATGAAATATCTGTAAAGCACTTTGCAAAATTTAAAGTGCTATATAAATGCTAGATAACAACCATCATGATGATAATCCTCTATGAAGATCATTACTAGAATTCATCCTGAAATCCTCATAGGTTACAGAATTGTTTTAGATATTTCTAAATGGCTAAGTGAATACATTAGTCAGTTTGATTTTTTTTAACTTCTCATTCTGTTGTTTTTATAGCAAATAACCCCCAACTTTCCAGGCAGTTTCAAAATTTTGTTTTTGAATTTAGAAATGAGCACCTAGATATACAAATTAGATTGTAGCTGATTGGATCTCGCAATGTCACAATAATTAATGTAGATGTGCTAAACATATTTCATTAAGAAGTACTGTGTTTTTAAATGACTACTTAAAATCTCTTATTTCCTGTTTCTCCATTTTAGTATCTTAAGACCTTCACTCCAGCCTTTCTATAGTCACCTATAACACTGCAAACTGTTTCCTTTTCAGGTTGTTTAGTTAATAAATAGAGTGGTATTAAAATAAATGAGATGTGCCACTGGCTTCCTGGTAATTTTGTACAGCAAGAAGAAGATGAAATAATCTTACACAATGACATATAATGGGGGAAAGATATTCCTAGATGAAAATGATATCGGTATATGTTCTCATAGAAATAAATTTGATTTTTCTGCAGTATTCTTTGTGCTTCTATTCACTGCTGATCAGATTTACTGCATTTTAATTTTTATATATCCATCCTTCTAACTAATATCAACTTCCTGGGACTGAATAGAGAAGAAAGAATGGGCTTGGTGTCAGTGAAATAGAGGAAGTTTGCTATTATATTATATTATGTATATATTATATATAATACCATATACAAACATATGGTATTATATGCAATTTTATGTGATGTCGCATGGATATATCTTATATGATAAACAAAGTAAAATTATAGAGCAAATATATCTCCAGTATTATAAATATTCTGTGATTGGAAGAGTTTGTTTCTCATACACAGTAATTTAGTTACCCTCTCTTTTTCCATGTTTATAAAGTCCTAATATCATAAACAAATAGGCAATGATTTCCTTTTTTTTTTGAGGGGGAGGTAAATGGTTATATGTTATTGATATGTTTTGTGCTACATATGGCATGTGATGAGTTATCTCCTATAAGCATATGCTATGTCATTTTCAGTCAACATATAGATATATAGAAAATTAAATTATTGAGATATTAAAGTTAAAGCTTCCCTTCTAACCTTAAGCAACCTGAGGCATTTCATTTCTCAAGTGTGGAGAAAGAAAAGAGAAAAGGAAATCCACAGAACCTTCTTCTGTTGGTCTGTGTCTAATGGCAGAACTGTACCTAGGAGGAGCAGAAAGACATGAGAATTGAGTGGTTGCTCCTCCTACTTGAATTTTTTTGTTTTGTGAATTTGTCTGTCCCTTGGTGAACCTTATTTGAACAGAGTTTTGTATTTAATGGGTGATTGTATTATAGCGTGACTCGGAGTGTAACACATATTTTCTGTTTTTATTTTAAAGAAAGGTTGCATAGAAGCCAAAGGATTTAAGTTGTAGGAAATGAAGTAAAAGTGAATGTTCAGACTCTGAGTACACTGCATATTACTAAAATATCTTTAAATCCACATCACAGAAGCTTCTGAAAACCTAGGAGTCTCTAAGTAAGGCCTTTGTTGACATGAGTGCCTCACTTGTTACAGAATGCTCTGAGTTTATTAGCTTTGGAGTTTAACAGAGGAAAAAAGTAAACTACTTACAAATTCTGTAACAGACTTTAATATCTTACATCTGCCTTTCAAAAGCTAAATCAAAACTATCACCTTAAAAAATCCTCTGAAACCTCTTTTTAGTTTTAGGATAATTTGGGGGGGGGGCGAAGGGGAGGTGGTGGTGGTTAGGGCTTTCAGAATTACAATCCATGTCTTTTTTCTAATAGCCAGGGGGAGCCTCAAATAGGTCTTGAATTGGAACAGTTTAAAAAATTCATGATTTTTGGTGTGATTTATGTGTAAATCAGGAGATTAGTCATTTGACATGACCATGCCGAAAGAAAAGAAGTATATTCCGAAAGAGACAGAGAGTGAAGAGGGGGAGAAAGAGAGAGAGGGAAGGAGAAGGGTAAAGGGAGGGAAACAAGGAGAAAGAAAGGAAGGGGGAGGGGAGCAGAAGAGAGAGAGGCTCTAAGGAGGAGGAGGAGGGGTAGGGTAAGGTAAAGGAAGAGAAAGGACAAGGGAGAGAGAGACAGGCAGAAAAAGAAGGGGAAAATACAAACAATGAATGCTTCTTGAAATTTCCCAAGGTTGAGAATAGTATTAGTAAGAATTAGGGCTGACATTTCTCATGATGCAGATTGCTTTTATCCTAAAAGAATAAATGCTGTCATATCTGAAAAATGTGTTATACACACTATTATCTGGGAAGTTAGTGTTCTAGAAGGGGGGGGAATCAGCAACGGGATACAGTGTTTCTTTTTATATGCTTTTATAGGAAGAGAAGAAAGAAGGAAAAGACCAACAACTTGACTCGGAGAAAGTTTACCACACTCTGCTTTTATTTTCTGTGTGATTCCCCATGTGGTTGTAGTACAAGAATAATTCATGGTTTACAAATGAGAAAACTGAGTCACAAATAGGTTATTAATCAAAACAAATATGTATTGGGCACCTACTATGTGCAGAAGGATGGAGTTTAAGAAAATATACAGTTACTCTTGCAGGGTTTTAACCTTTTAAAAAACAAAACCAAGCAAATTCACGGATCACAGGTTAAGAACCTCTTCTATGAATTAAGACAGACAGACACATACACACACATATATGAATAGACAGATAGCCATTTGCAGGAGCACATAAGTGACAAATTGAACGGTCTAGTATCATAGACTGAGGAAGGAAAACTGAATTGTCATAGCTTACTGAGGTTGAATAACAAAGAATAATATGTACATAAATATAAGTGGACTAGATTAATCCAACCACAACAACGACAGCCACACAATTTGAATAATACTCTTTAAAAATGCCAGATGTCAATACCTCCTATTAATAAATATTGCTTTTGTTGTATTCTCTTGTTTCCACTGTGTCCAACTCTTCACGACTCCATTTGGGGTTTCTTGGCAAAGATATTAGAGTGGTTTGCCATTTTCTTCTCCAGCTCATTTTACAGATGAGGAAACTGAGGCAAGGAGGGTGAAATGACTTGCCTAGGCACACTACTAGTAAGTATCTGATGCTGGATTTCAGCTAAGATATTCCTGACTCCAGGTGTCTAGGCAGCTAATTGGTGCAGAGGATAATCTTGGGCCTAGAGTATAGAAGTCATGCTTAAATCCAGCCTCAGACTCTTACTAGTAGTTGGGTGACCCTGAGCAAGTCACTTAACCTCAAAGTGCCTCCATTTTCTCAGTGGTGCAACACCTATCTCAAAGGATTGTTGTGAAGACCAAATGAAATTGTGTTTGTAAAGTGCTTAGCATATAGCAAGCATCTAATAAATTGTTGTTCCCACCCTTACCTTTTTGAACTTTTTTGGTCATGTGCTCTATCAGTTAAAAAAAAATGTGCATGTAACCACAACATATAAACATACTGAAGACCTGGTTTTATTAACAATTCACTTTCTACTAGACAATACCAATTCTGATCTTATCCTGGTAGTCAGCAAATTATCACTAAAATATAATAATGACATATGCATATGTGTGTATATATGTATATATGTGTGTATATATATATATATGTATGAATAAAAACAGGCCTTGTTTAATTTGGAATTCTTTTAACCTGGCGGTGACATTACATCCCACAGGTTGTGACAGCTTTGAAGACATGTTTTTTAAAAGGTTTAGATCTACAAATATTTTTTTCTAGTCTGAAAATGATTCAATATCCATTTCCGTATTTTCCACTTGCGATGATCATACTGATGATGCAGTAAGAAATAGATGTCAAAAGGTATGATGCTCTGTAGGTTGTAAGGATGAGGCTAGTTACAGCATTATCTGTTAATTAATAAGAAGCAAGGAAAAGGGCTCTTTCTGAAATTTTTGCTTAGGGATTCAGAATCTAACTTTTGTTACCAAACCAATTTGTTTATTTTTGGAAGGTACTTAGGACTTCAAATCCCCCTAAAATCAAATTCCTGCTTCTAATATCACAAAGTTAATTAAATATTCTCCCCCCACCCACCCAAAGCAGTCTGCATTTACTAGCTGGGAAACAATGCTCAAGAAATTGAAACTTTACTATGAAATCATAATATTTAGGATCTGAAAATGACCATCATCCGGTCTTATTTTACAGCTGAGGAAACTGAAGCTGAGACGGGTAAATTGGCTTTCTTCAGTTTACAGAGCAGGTTGAGTTCAAACTCAGCTTCTAATACTTATAGTGTCCACCAGGGTTGGAACTCAGTAATTCTGTTCTCTTTTCACTATTCTAGAGATATTTTACTACTTTTCTGTTGCCAATTATGGATTTCCATGCTGTTGATTATTTTTCTGTCATAGTTCCTTTCAGGGTAGTGAGATGGACCTTAAGGCAAAGTAAACTGGAGAATTCATGCAATTATGAGAATAATTTAGGCAGGACATTCTGAAGACTGAGGAAACAGAACTGATTTGTTATAACTTACAAAGATTGAATAACCATGTACATAAATTTATGTGGACTAGATTAATCCAACTACAACAACAATAAAATTTGATTAGTACCCTTTAATAATGCCAGATGTCAACACCTCCTACTAATAAATATTGCTTTTGTCGTATTCATTTGTTTCAGTTGTGTTCAACTCTTGATGATCCCATTTGGAGTTTCTTGGCAAAGATATTGGAGTGGTTTGCAATGTCCTTCTCCAGCTCATTTTACAGTTGAGGAAACTGAGGCAAGGAGGGTGAAGTAACTTGCCCAGGGTCACACAACTAATAAGTGTTGGAGGCTGGATTTGAACTGATATCTTCAGGCCTGGTGCTCTGTCCACTGTGCCACCTAGCTGCCCCAAATATTGCCTTACTTGGAGGCAAACATTGCCGCACCTATCATTTACCTCCTTAGGGTCATACAATCTTTAATTTGGAAGGAGAACTAGAAATTATCCACTTCAATAAATACAACATCTGGATAATGAATCTTCTCCAGCTTCCATCTGGAAATGTTTCAATAGGGAGTTGTCAAACTGATAAAGCAGTCCCTTCGCTACATATTCCAAGGTTAGAGTTGGAAATGCCCATAGATATCACCTTATCCACACTCCATTCCATGTAAAAATTCTCCTTATAATAAATGACCACGATCAAAAAATTTCAGTAATGGAGAATGCTCTACCTCATAGGGCAGTCTGTTCAAATTTTGCATAACTATTAGCAAATACTTTCTTAAATTAAGTCAGTATCTGTTTTCTTGTAGGATCTATCGGTCCTACACAAAATGACTTCTGGCTGTAGACTTCTGACATCTCAAATACGTGGAAATCACATCAAACTACAATCTTTCCCAGAATGAACATTCCCAGATCCTTCAAATGATCCACAAGTGGGATGGTTTTGAGACCCTTCTGCATTTTGAGACCTTTCTGTAGGTTGCCTACCTCTATATGGAATCTAATTTATCATTGTTGGTCCTCTTGAAATATAGTGCCTAGAGCTGAGCGTGATGATCTGGGTGTGATGTGACCTGCTCAAGAGAACAGTGGCTGGGATTATTACCTTGCCTGTCATAGCCATTATGTTTTTTCAGTGTAGCCTTAGATCACATGAGCTTTGTTAGTACCGGTGTAACACTGTTGACTCACATCGAGCATATGGTCAATGAAAATCCCCAAGTCTTTTTCCACATGAACTGCTCTTAAAGTAGATCTCTGACATTCTGTACTTGTACAGATGATTACATGATCTGTCATCTAACAGAGATTCCCTCAGAAGGAACTTCAGCAATTCTTCTCCTGCTGAGTTTCATTACAAGTGTATTTGACATATCCATATGTCAAATAAAGATCATTACTTCCTTTTTTCTCTTATTTTCAGTTCAGTTAGAGAAGTTTACATAAAAATGAAACATAATCATTTAGGCATGACCAAGATCATAAGATTTTAGCATAGGGGAACATTAAACTTTTTTCACTTTTATAAGAATTTGTAGTGTTTAATAGGTCAAAATCTATTTGGTTGGAGATAAATTTACAGTAGTTCTATAATAAGAAGTTAGTATGAAAAACAGGCCACTAAATATATCTTACTTAACATAGGAACCCTTTCAAAAGAGGCATCCTTATTGAATTTGTCTATCTTAAAATTAATTCTACTCAGTGGCCTAGTTCCTTTTATTTCTAAAACTATTATGAACCACATCTGTGGAATTCTATATCAGCTATTCTGAAACCAGCTGCTGCAGAGGTTCTCTCACTTAACTTGAAATTAAGAACAGATTTGTGGGTCCCCTACTTATTGTGAAGTCCTGACGCAGTTACCAAAAACTGCACATGGGTGAGAAAAAGTGGCTACAGCCATTTGAATGATTGGTGTTTTCCTATGACACCTTTGCCTCCACTGGAAAGCTACAAATTCATGTAGTGGCCTTACATTATTTATCAACATAACCTTTTTCTGTCACCCTAAAACTCTCACAAAAAAGGCACCAAAAGATAATCCATGTAGAAATAGAAAGATTTATATGAATCACTATGTGGTATAAAAGAGTCAGGCATTTCTGTTAAAAATGCTGATTCAGTGAGAAAGTTTGCAAGATTATTTCTGCCATGAAGAAAAATGAGTTGAGGCATTCTATGGATCATACATATGGATATATTTTGCACAGAATCTTGAAGTAATAACTTGCCTGTTATTAGACTCACCAAAAATTCTGGTGTGGTTGCATCTTGAAGGTATCTTTGGATTCTGTAATGGAGGTACATGAAATTTTATTGTTTGCCTATTACAAAAGTATTATTTCAAAAAGTGCATTTGATTTAGCCATGACTATGCAAAAAGAATATCAGAGCTTGACCCTAAATGTAGCATGATAATCATGTTCGATTAGGACTTTTCTCAATGTAAATGTTGGAGTATTTTGATAATGATTGGCAAAAATACCCTTCACATTTTCAAAAATCAGAACCTTCTTTTGTATTTATAAGATTTTAAAAGTGCTCATTGCCAAAATATTATTTTATCTTCAATAGAATAAAATTTATAATGAAGTAAAATTGATTGGTCAAGGGGAAAATATTCTGTTGGTTTCTTACTCAAGTAATTCAAAACCATTCCATTGAAAATTGTGTTTTAAAAATAATTAGTGAACCACATCTCCATCAAACACCCTCTGCTGGGGTTTAGCATATGTTAGGGTGTATGCTGATCCATAGATTAGGTCTTTTTCTCTCTAAATCCTAAATACAACAGATCTCTGTGTGTCTGTATTTTATGAAAAAAAAATTTTTAAAGTCAGACTATGGATATTGGTAATTTCCTTTGAAATGATTAGTTATTAAACAGAATCTTTAAATTCTAATTCCTGTTTTTAAACGATTATCCTTGGTTAAATCAGAACATAAGCCACATACATAGTTTCTGCTATGTTCTTGAAAAGTCTTCATCTATGAATACTTCAGACTTGGAATCAAATTTACCTCCAGACCCCTAGAGAAATCTCCCAATTTAAGTGAGTTCTGAGATATAAAGGTAAGATTTGTCTCAAGATTTCAGGGCCTAAGGTCACCCTTATTAATCTATCTGAGAAATTTCTGGTAAATTCAAACACTGAGATAATTTAAATGAAATAATCACAAATAGTAGCAGGCCAAATTGTCTGACGGTTCTATTTACAGTTTTGTGAAGATGAACATAGGTGTAATATTTAATCAGAGCTTATTTGGTTTGACTGTCTAGTAGTTTACCATGTGTATTTTTACCTCCAGCTCTCAGAAAGACATGGCCTTTTATTCTTAGCTATTCTATTATGGTGTTTCTCAGGAACCTTTCTTATCTAAACTTCCACCAATCACTCCTAAAGCTAAGTTATGCAGACAAGCCATTGCACAGATTTTCATCAAAATGCCATTTTCCTTAGCTTGAGAAAGCAAAGTACCCAATGCTGAACAAATAATTTATTAGATTATAGCAAAGGAAAATAAATGTTTCCTGCTCCATATATTTCATTAGCCAGAATTATTATATGAACAAAACTACGAATAGCCAAACATGTATTGAACCATTAATATCACTGACATTCTCTCACCAAATACTGTAATTTAACTAGAAGATTTCAAAACAGGAGTGCCTCTCTTGGAAGATTTCAGGGATTTGTATAATGGAGTAATGGTGTTCCTTAATCTTTAATAGGCTACTTTAAATGTATGAAAATATTAAACAGCTGAAATTTCTGGCAATGCTGGATTTGGTTATATGAATAAAATCTAAAATCTTATTAAATATTTTTTTTATAGTGACTTTCCGGAGTCTATTAGCATGAGCTCCAGCAAGCCATCTTTTAATGTTGCCTAGAACGATAAACAGCTACTGTTGACTTTCTGTCCAAATAATGTAAACTTACTATGACCGTCAGAGATGAGATTCTCACTGAAATCACAACAATGCTGAGCTCTTGCTGCCTTTTCTGCATTTTTGGCAAGCCGATGATTTGGAGTTAACTTTTGTTTGTCTGTTACATTAATTTTCCTGATTTTGCTTACTAATCAAGGGAATGTGGGGGGAAATATTTTAGAAGCACAATATTATTTCACAACAGGCACAGCCCTTGAGTGAATTCACAAGCAGCTATCTTAAGGAAAGATCCTATCTATGTTGACTACGAAAGAGGCAAGCCATGAAAATCAGAGGTTGTGGTTGTGGTGTGTGTGTGTGTGTAGGGACTTGGAAGCTTCACTCACCTTTCGTTGCTTTAACTTGTCAATTTTCAACATGTGGAAATTATTAGTGGACACTGTAGTTTTAAGTAGAACCCAAGAATGCAGATGTATAATGGATTTTTTTAAACCTTTAATATAAATGCATACCAAACTCCTACTAAAATACTAAAATTGCAAGTAATGCAACATGCCCATGCAACTTTGACCTTCCTGCTGTATGAAATAGAAATATTTCTAAAGAATATAGAGACAAGCATTTCGTGTTAAGATTAAAGTCTTTCAAAGTATATAATTTTGAGTAAAGGAGACTGTCCATTCACTGTCTTATCTGGGTAATTAGTTGAACTTCTAGTGGAATGTGAGTTGTACTTTTGTGTATTTTACTGTGCATTGCAATGGACTGTGTGCATTTCAATACTTTCCTGTGAATTAGACTGAAATTTGATTGTTCAAGAATACATCCCACTCAGGCATTCATGCTGAAACTAGCAACAATTGTCAATGACCTTTAACATGCCAGCTTTCCAAATTAGTGCAGATCATTAATCACACATAGCTTACTTTTTATGATTCGTGTATCCTTCATGGCGTCTCTGTCTCTATATCTCCTTCCTCCCTCTTTCTCTCTTCCTCTCCTTCACTCCCCTTTTCCCTCTCCCTTTCTTCTCTCTTTTCAACTAATCTTTACTCCACTCCCCACCTTCAACTCCCCTCCAGACACATTTCCCCAGATCTTTGAGAGTATTGCTTCTACAGGCAAGAGGACCTTCCTTTGGAGTTTGACTGTAGTACTTCCCGTTCCAAGTGCCAGAAGTTGGAGGGCATTCCAGCCGTGCTTGCATGTTATGCGTAGAAATACCACATCGCTAGGTAACCGTTTAAACTGGAGAGCTGCTTGTCTAGCAAGAATTACTCAGGATTTTATTGGACAATGACTTTTTGGATTCCGGAATTATCATAGGGTAAAAAACCTGGAGGGAGAATATAATATTGCTCTTTCCAAAATACATTAATTTTTTTGGGGGCGGGAGGGAGACGGCGGCGAGGTGAGAGAGACACAGAGACAGAAAGGGGGTGGGGAAGAGTGGGAAAGACTCTTTCCACATCCTTGATAGCACCAAAACTCATGGGGTTAAATTATAATGTACAGTGCGATATAAGCTGCTCTGCCTTTGGCTAAATGTAGTCTGGGTAAATTGAGTTCTGAAAACAGAAAAATAAGATTTTAACTTTTGAATGATGAAAGTTAAAAAAAACAACAACAACACCACAACACTGCAAAAACCATATGGCACAAATACTGTTCAGAGGTCTTTCAAATATTCCAGTGTAACTGGTGAACTCTTTGATCTTGATTGAGGACTTTAATGTGTTGTTACTGTGCATTTGAATAAATCTATAAATATTTTACCAGGGAGTTAAACACACACACACAGACACACCAAACGCACCAAACCATATCTAATATACATGCATCTGGGACAGCTTGAGACTATATCCATATTTAAGCAAACATTTCTGGGCTCTAGAGAATGTTTCAGTCCCCAAGTGCCCAAATTCTCTACAAATGTGTAACCGACCTGTGTAGGCACATACGTGTATATGTGTGTCTCTACATGTGTCTGTCTAGTGCATCCAGCAATTGAAACCCCGAAGTGAGGCAGGGCTAGTCATCTGAAAGAAGGTAAGACAAATACATGATCGGATAATGATTCAATGCTATTAGTGGAACAATCATTTGTTTATGAGTCATTTGGAGCATCTAGACTTTCCCCGCATTGTAGCAGAACTTTGTGCTGATGAGACAATAGTAGATAGTGTGTGCATTTAATATAGGACAGACCATTTCTCATACTGGGGGAAGACACCAACCTATACATGTGGGAAAGGCTCCAGAAAACGCCTTGGATTGGAGAAGTCCTCTCTCACACCTTGGCTTGGGGGCCGCCGCGGTGCCTCCGGGCCACGGGGCGAGGGGAGGTTCAGTGGGGAGGGGCCCCTTGGCGGGGACTGCAAGCGGCTGGCTCACTCGGCGTCCCCCCTCTCCCGAGTGGAGCTGGCGCAGTCAATCATGTGCAGTCCTTTCCTTCTTGCATTCAGCGCATGGTTTCACCTTCAGATTCTTCTGTTTGTCTGCGTCCTTCCAAAAATAACATTACCTTAACTCAGCAAGGTAAGGGGCCCCGAGATCTCAGCACTACCCTTCTTGGGGAGAAGGAAGAGGTGGAGGAGGATAAGTAGGGGTCGTGGGGGGTACTCAAGGTAATGGGGATCCTGGTGTGATACGCCCGAGGGGGGGGGCTGAAGATGGGGGGGGGG
>CM053622.1:178327906-178406566 GCA_028646595.1 Phalanger gymnotis
GTAAAATGCTCGGGCTAATGAAGGTGGGTAATGGGGCTCCGAGTCTGGAGTAACCACTTAAATTATTAAGGGCTTTGCTGATAGTATTGATTCAGTGTGTGCATGAATCGCCTGATGTCCTGTGAATGTGTTTGTGGGTGTGGGTGTGGGTGCGGGTCTTGGTTTTTTTTTTTTTTACCCCTTTTTCCCTAGTTACAATCCCATCAGCTGAGAGCACATAACTGAAGCAGACATTAAAGTAGTGTACGTCTTATTAAAGGGAAATTGGGGCAAACTGGCGGGGGGGGGGTGTGTGAGTCAGGAGTGGGGAGAGACAATTATTCATGTAATGACTCTGAAATGCTGAAAAGGGCTTGAAGGACAATGTCTGGGTGGCAATTACTACTAGAAGATGAAAATAGCCTGGTTTGGGGAGTGGGGATGGGAGCTGTTATTTTTCCTAATATAGATACTGCATATAGATAATATGGAAAATAAAAAATAAATGTTAGATAACGTGCGGGGGGGGGGCTGGGCGCATGTTGGAAAAAAAAAAGCCTCATTTTTCATTTCAAGTGAGAATTAGCATACTAAATAGTTGCGATCCTCATTTGGATTAAACCACTTTTTCAAGTTTTAAGAAACTTTGTATGGGTAACTTTGTAAAAAGCTAGCCTAGTGGGGGTATTTAAAATGAGAGGTTTGTGATGGTGGAATGACAATCAGCCGTTGTTTTCTGAAAAACCAGCTAACCTCTGCAATTAAGGACCATAGAGACCCAGTATTTTAACTGAAAAGTGTGGGTCTGTAGTCAGCACCATTTATTATGAGCGTTAATAAGCTCCCAGCAGTAGACTAGGATCTTCTGGGGAATGTGCATTGTATGTGTATATATCTTACTCATTTCATTGCGCATATTGATAAAAGAGTCACTTGGACTATAAATGTGCAAAGATCAACTTGCTTGGACCTCTTTCTAAACATATTCATTCTGCGCTTTATTTAATCCAGATGCACAAAAACCCATTTGCTGCCTTATTGTTGGTTTACATTTTCTGAAAAGGCGACTGGTGTAACCTGTGGAATTTGAAATGCAAATAAAAGCCTGTGGGAGTTGAGGCAGAACAAATCATCATTTATAAAGTGAAAAAGATTTAATGTCTTTGAAATCATTGCAGGGGGAAAAATTGGGGGAGTGTTTTTTTTAAGGAGCCGAAATGTGACGTCAACTCTTTTGGAAAAGATTTTATTTTTAATGTCTGAAACGCGGGTACGTAAAGTGCTTACAGGAAAAACAGATTACAAGATTAACATCTGTTAACATGATCGTTTATCTCCAGCCAAAAATAGGTCAGTTCTTTCTTAAGGAAACACGATTGCTGGCGCATGATTAAATAATGAAATTAGACTAATGAGTTCATAAATTAGAGACAGGCGTGTGTTATAATCTGACCTGTGACAAAAATATTTAATTCGGAAATCAATGAAAGGTCAAAGTCTCCCTTTCGGGTAGAGACCCAGCTATTCACCCCTCCATCGACTCCCCCTTCTCTCAGGTCCCCCTAGTCCCTACGCACCCCCCTTCCCCCGACCCGCCTTAGTTATCGCTAAATTGTCTCCATTTCCTCCCTTGTGAAGTAAAAGATTATTGACTGACACCCTACTTGGTAAGGGAGGCACACTCTTTCGGTGCAGATGCCCAAGTTTCTGAGGTCTACAATTGTTTTATCATTAAATGGAAAAAAAAAAAAGTGGCAAAGAATAGGAAACGCCGATGCAAAGTATCCCTGATTTGCATCTGACTGCCCCCTCGTTGTGAGTGACAGCTGAGACGTCCAATCCGGAGCCTCTTTCTCAAGCTCTGAGGTAATTGTGTGTTGAGAGTGTGTGTGTGTGTGTGTGTGTGTGTGTATGAACACTGTTAAATCCTCCTAGCCCGGTGCTAATCAGTCAGGCTTCTGTATTTACACAGATTTGTGCATGACTCTGTGTGTAGATATTGCTGTACTTAAATCCATATAACTGCATGTAGATGACCAAAACACCCTGTAAGATAACACTCCAGCTATTCAAACATGTAATAATTAAACACGTAGGCATATACTCTGCTTTCAGATTCAAGCTGAAACCTGTTAAAGTGGGAGAAAATAGAAGCGATTTTATTATGTATCACAGTGGTCCTGTGGCCTTATTTGAGAAAAAAATGAGGAACAGACATCATAGTATAGCAACCATTTTCCTTCCCATGTTATTACTTATTTTGTTCGTCTTAAGGGGTTTAAGACCAAGCTTAGTAGCTTGTGGCAAAAAAAAAAGTGCATAAAATTAATTGTTTAAGATGGTGAGAAAAAGTCATAGTTAGAAACTTCCTTGCCCCACCCCCCAAATCAATGTTGCAGATTCTTGAACTTAAAAAGCTCATTGGTGGGTAAAAAGAAAGTGCTGCTGACCACTAGACCTATGAATGCTATGAATAATGGTCATTTCTGCCCAACACAATAGGCACATTCACTGAAGGAATGCCTGCCATGGACCATGCCACATTTTGTGCTAGTTTAATCCAACACCCAACTTCACTCCAAATATTGATATTGTAAATTGATTTTTTGGTTGAGTGTATAAGACATGCTGTTTGGAAGTGTTGATCGAAGAATGCAGTTGCAGTTTGGCATTTTTTCTAAGATTGGATTGTGGCGTTATCTCTGGGGTTCCTTTGTGGTATATTCACATTTCTGTGTGTATGCTTCCATGTATGAATGATGATGTAGATTAATTAAAGGACTAAATACCACAGAGTACAGGGTCATTCCACATTAGCTGCAGATTAACAAGGAGCATGGCCTCCCTGACCCACTGCCTGATCTGAGTCTGTCCAGAGAAGTATCTCTCTGCCTTTGGCTTTGTGCCACACACTTTATTGTGTGCCCTGCTGTTGGACTAAATGAGTTAACTATCGAAGGGGTTTTCATTAACTGGATTTGGCAGCCATATACTTAACTTCTCCCCCCTCCCCCCTTTAGCAGCATACATAACTTAATTAAAAGATGAAGCGAACGAATACTCTTAGGTGTGTAACCACTTCGACTCCCACTCAAGCCATCTTCAAAGGACTAGATCTCAGCCTGAGCCCTCTCCTGGATTTCCCCCTCCCTAGCTTCCTTACCCCCCCCCCCCCCATCCTTTCTTCCTTTCCTGGTTGGATTCCTGTGTATCAGAGAAACTCACTGTCTATGATGGGAAATGGGTAGTAGTGGTAGGTATTATTAGACTCTCTCATTTCTATTTCTACATCTCTGGAGCTTCTGCGGGAGGACTGATGTGCCTGTGACATACATGTGGTGAGTGGGGGGCATAGTTACCGGTGATGGGGGAGGAGACGGATGGGGGAGGGGGAGGGGGAGCCCGAGAGAAAGGTTTCTACCTGACTGGCCGCAGGGCAGCGGCCGCAGCAGCTTGTTGCTGTGCTTTTTAGTCAGAGGGAGGGCACAAGAAAGGAGGCGGGAAAAGGGAGGAGTAGGAGAAGGAGGAGGGATTTGGCTGAGCACTTACACTCAGTTGTCCGCCCTCACTCACCGCCCCCCCCCCCCATAATGTAGCTAGGACGTCACGCAGCCTTGTACTGTAATACAAGAAGTGAAAGAGCAGAGGAAACAGACACAGCTCAACTTCTAACCTTAACAAAGGCAGGGATCTGTCAAAACGGCTGGAAAGAGAGAGAGAAAGAGAGAGTGAGAGGAAGAAAGAAAAGGGGGAGGGAGGGAGGAGGGAAGGAGGAAGGTGGGGGCGGGAGGAAAGCAGGGGTTGGAGGGAGAGAAACCCAAGCAGAAGAAGAAAGTCCTCTCGTAGCGTTGTAGAAAGTGAAGCATGGTTCATGGAGGAAGGTTTACGGGACCGAAGTGGGGGAGATTTTAAACCTTTGCCTTCTTGGATTATGTGGGGTTCTTGGGACTGAAGCGTAGTGGTTTGGTCAGGTAATTGCTTTTCTATTTTAAACTTCACTTTGTTATTGCTGAGATGGGGTGGCATAAAAGGCGTGGCACCGGAGAATAATTACATAAGTATTAAAACCTGATTTGGGTACTGGGACCAAAAAAGGGGGGGGAGGGGGCACCGCGGCAAGGAATTTGGTGGTGGTGGGGGGGCTAGAGTTAATTTCTTGACACTTTATGGCTTGGGAGACCTTAAGGTGGGTTTTTGTTTGTTTTTGTGTTGAGCCAGAGAACTGGTCACTCCCTGATAAAGCTTCCTAAAGAGTGTAATATATGAAATTGTTTCTGGAAACACAGATGTATTTCTGGGCGTGGAATAAAGCATTAAAACAGTACTCAGTGCATAACAAAGGACAGAAGAATGGGAGTTGGAAGCCGCTTTTCATGTACTCACTGTACTGATTTAACCACTTAAATGCTGAGAATTACACAGAACAGAATGATACTTTTTTGTTGTGCTTAACCTGGAAACCACAAAATGAACTTTATTAGAGATTGTGGTTCTTAATTCAAACTAAAGCAGCCCGTGTACATATGTGGATATATACACATATGTATGTGTAATTATAGATGTATGCTATACGTATATGCATATGAAGGAGATTCCCCTGGATATGTTAGGAAGTCTCTACTCCTGGGAAAAGATTTAAAAGAAATCTTGGTGCCTCCATATGGCTATGGATATATCCAAATGCTATTAGAACATTGTCCAGGTGGAGAGCTGCCGGTATGTTTTACTTCATCGAAGTTGCCAAGATAAAACCAGTCGGTTAATGTGGTAGAAATGTTTTGACCCAGAAATTTGAGTTCTTAGTTACTGACTGAGATAATATAAAATCAGTTACCTTGTATGCTGCTCTATTTGCTTAATTCTTCTTCGTTTTGTCACATTCTTTAGTTGTGGTGTCAAAAATGGCCTTTTTGTTTATATTTGCACATACAAGATATAACTTAAAACGTATCATGTGTCGGGTTGGGAGTGAATCTGGGGGGGGGCCCTCCCCCACATAGCTTTACCTATGGTGTAATCACTATTTGAGTTTGGTTACTCAAGGAGACATCTTTAGTTTCACAAGAGTAACCACCATGGCCATCTTGAATGATCTCTAGAATAAAATGACCACTATTACTTAACTTGCAGAATCAGTAGTGTTCTCTATATTTAGTTAGACCATTACATTTTGGAACATTTTTTTTTCCGGGAAAAAAATCTTATTTCTTGATAGAACCCTTCTCCCCTCAAACTTGCTGATGTAAAATCTGTCTAGAAAATTGTCTAAATTCTAAAAATGATAACTATGGAAAGTAACATGAAACATTGACATCATGTAAACATGTTAGAAAATAAGTAGTAAGACAGACTTATTGCATATAAGGCTCACTGAGTGAACTGCCTTTCCCAAACAAAAAGGTGGTGTGGTAGGGAGCATTGTATCCATTAGTTAGGTACACAGAAACCAGCTTTACTTATGAATTAGTTCTTTTTTCATTTTTCAATATTTCAGACCTAGCTATGACCTTTTAAGTTGCTTAATATTACTGAAATCTGTGGATCAAGAACTTTTGATCTTGGGAATGTAACTGACTTTTAATCATTACTAGTGAATAAGAAATAGTTTATCTACAGAGTGTTAATCTTGACTAGTGTATTCAAGTGGTCTGAATTCCTAACTATCTGGTTAATACATTCAGAGATTCATGAAGTTTTTCAGGCACTTTGAGGTCAGTTTTTCACCTTAGGAGGAGGTTGTGTGTAATGGAAAGGTGGTTATATTTGAGAGTATAGGAATTGGGTTCAAATCCTAGGTCTCTCACTTAGAACTGGTGTGACATTGGTCAAATCATTTCACCTTTTTGGGTCTCAGTTTCCTCAGTCTGTAAAATGCAGATGTTAGACAAGATAATCTCTTGTGGTCCCTTCCAGCTCTAAATTTATGATTCTTTTTTTTGATGTTTGTTCGTAATGAATTTTTAGAGTATTGTCATTGAAACTAAATTGTTTTGGCAAAGAGATAAAACATGGCTGTCACTCTAAATCTTTTCCTTTCTCTTTTTTTGAAACTTCAGATTCACTTTTTTAGACTTAATTTGAGTTTAGAGGAAGATACTTTGGGGAGGAGGTTAATTGAGATATGGAATATTTAGAAATGACTTTGGAAACAGTTCTATGAAAAACGAGAAATCTTTGAAGTAGGTCTTTAAGTAGTTCATCTGCATAATGATACTACTTTATGTAATGTCAGGGTGATGTTCTAATAGACATTTCTAACATGGACATTTAGTGTAGTAAAGGCAGTGTAGAGTAGTGGAAAATGGTCTGAACTTCAGGTTCTCAGAGACATAGCTTAGAACCCTAAGTTTGACACTAGCTAGATGACAGAGTGCAAGTCACTGAGTTCATTTCCTCATTTGTAAAATATAGATAAAAATACTTGGACTCTGTACTTCACAGAGCTATAATGAGGATCCAAGGAGATATCTATGTAAAGTGCTTTGCCAACCTTGAAACACCATGAAACATGAGTTCTGTTCATCAGAGGCAGGCTTTAAAAATCAGCCAAATTTTGGTGGGTTTCTGTGGGTTTTACTTATTTTAGTATGTATTTTTTGGTTGGTATAGAGGAATCATCTTTTAAAAATAGTTATGGGAGTGGCTGAAAACTGACTGGAAATTGTGTTTAAGGTTTCTAACTACATTATACTTTCACTCCATAGAAATAGGAAGCTAAAATATAAGCTGATTATGTTCAACAGGAAGGGGCTTGTCTGAACCTGTATACTTCCCTCATGTAATGAATGTGCCTGCTTAAATTTGTAAGACCATAGAGTAGGATGGTTTTTAGAAGTTTATTTCTTAATGCAGGATAAAGACAAATGTTACTTATCTAATGGAAAATGTTTTAATCTTCCTGTAACTGGATTTTCAGTGAATGAAGAATTATTTTAAAATCTATAGAAAATAAAACGCTGTTTTAGTCATAGACTTTCAGATTAAAATAAACTTAGAGATATTTAGTGCAACCACTTCATTTTACAGATAAGTAACAGAGGTTTTAGATGGGTGAAGACCCAGCGACTTGTTGAGTGCCACACTAAGTAAATGATAATTCAGACATTCTCAGCGATAGCCCCCCACCCCCACACTGCTACAGTTATATAATTAATGACTGGATGGCAGAAAGAAGCACAATGTCAAATTTATTTGATTAGATATCTGAAATATAAATATTTGAACTTAGAAGGAACATTCCTTTTTCAAAGCAGACATTTTACATGCTGTAAATGTTTATACATTGCAGTTCTTGGATAAAGCTGAAATGACTCAGTCAATTAGTTCTAAAAACACCCCACTTCCATTCCTATCCTGCAGACTAAAAAAAAAAAAAGTTCTAACAATTGTCTCTAAGAAAAAACAATTAATTAGGCTTCATCTTGAGTTTACTCCATGAGTGGATCAGTGTTCTTATTGTACTCCAGGAGTTTAATGTGTGCTGCAATGACTTTCATTAGTCCAGTATCACTTTGTAAAGCTGATAGTCATCGCATAACTGTTTTGAACAGAGAGCTTGTCTCCAGCCTCTTGCTTATCTAGTCATATGTCATATTTCTTTCAGCAGCTGGAATAAAGTGTTAATTCTATTCTTTAGCTTTTGTGGTATTGGGAATGCTCCACACCCACAGTTAAAACTGATAGAGCCCTCCTTGTGTATGTGTGTGTGTGTGTATTTATATTGCACCCTTTGTGTCAAATTGAAGTTAACATTCCTTAGCAGAAAGACAGCTGTAACCGTTGCTTCATTCTAAGATCTGAGTTTGCTCTGGAGTTTGATTAGAGTGAGGATGTATCATAGAGGTAGGTCTCAAATAGCATTTAATATCCGTTCAGTTTAACCATGTATTTTTTTGTAGCAGCAATCTTCAACGGTTCAGCTGCTGTTCATTGCTTCATTGCAGTGACCTAACAAGTGGTGTGGCTTTTGGAAGAGTGTGGCCATTTCACCTCTTCCTCCTCCTCCTCATCTTGCTTCCTAGTACTCTCTTACCCCCAACCCTTTGACCTATATGGCAACGAGTGTAGTCCCAGTAGTATATTAAGTGCCTCAAATGTAGCCAGGGGCCACAGGGCCGAGGGTGTACCGTAATGCCACCGATGGTCTCAATTCTGACTGGTCACAGGGGCAAGTGGAGGTTGGTGGTAGTGGTAGGGAGGTGGGACAGCTCTTGCAGGCAGGTTGACTTTGATAGACGAGGGACCTCTTGCCCTGAGCCAGTTAACATCATCCCCATCCCCCCTCCTAAAAGGAGGGAGGGAATAGAGAGACTTAGAGGATCGAGTATGCTCTTTATGAAGAACATAATTATGAATGCTGTTAGTTTTTCAAGAATATTGGCAAACTCACAAGTTACCTTTTTCAACATTTGGTTTTGAATTAATTAAAAAATTTTAAAACCTTTTGGGTTGACTGAACAGTAGCTTTTACTTATAGACAACTAAGTGTTTCAAAAGTACTTTAATAACTTTTAATTTAAAATCACTTATTGGACAGAATTAAATTGCTCTCAGAGAATGTTGTATATTTAGCACTGGGTTCACAAAGTTCACATTTTATTTCCTATGATTATAAGAACAACATTGCTTAACTTCTACTTCAGGTTTATAGTCTTGGCCAAGGCATATCAGCAATCAACTATAGTTAAGAGAAATTGGCATTAATTGGTTATTGAGCCTATCCATTTCTTCCATTTTTCACTCACTACATCTGGCTATATGGAATTTGAACAGAAAGAAAGTTTTTCTTTCCAAAGCCATGACTGTCATATTTAGGTCTAGAATGAAATGATTTCCAGCAGCCCACACCAAATAGTAAAGAAGTATAATTTTGTGGCTCCCAATGTTTTTTTTTTTAAAGGCAGTTTTCTTAAAAAAGATTCAGCTTTTAATCTTCATTTCAAAGTGAAATGGAAGCTACAAAGCATGTGTAATTACAATTTGCAACTATTTTTAGAAATCAGACATGTTTGGTATATACTATGATGATGAAAACAAATACTCAGCACACAGGGGTAATGGCTCAAAAGGAATCATTTTTAAATCAACTGAATTCATTTTTGATGCACTGGATTTCACACAGGTTCATTCTGGTAGATTGTTATTTCTCCTCTCTGTCTCTCCCCTCAGGAATATAATGAAATCTTATGTTCCCAGGAATTACTTCAAAGGATAGGAAGAAAACCTAATGCTTCTGTGTTTCAGACAGTTCCTGATCAGATTACATGTTGAAAATAGGATGAGCTCTTAATGTATTTTGTTATTTTCTGAGTAAATGTAACCTGGGGTTTTCCCCCTTCAAAAGCAGGTAAAAGAGAAATGCAGAGTTGATGTGCTGCAGTTTCTTGTACCACAGGGAATAGCTGATGTCAAAACATCCTCCTGGATACAGCTGTCCTGTTATTTTCTTGCTCGTTTAAAAAAAATGGTGAGCATAGTCTAGCATGTGGTGTTAGTTTTCAAGAAATATTGAGAGACTAGTGAAAATTGAGGTTCTTTGTTTAACATTGTGATTTTTTTTAAGTTTACCGATTTACTTTTTTAAAAAACTTATTAGCAAAACTCTGTATTTTTCTTTAGAAAAATTAATCCTCAGTTCTTGTCACGTGAAAAGAATAGAAATTTGCTCAAGAATTTATGTTCTTTGTTTCAGAAAAGGGCAACATGTGTCTGTCTTTACCATATGGTAGTATTTAACCTATATTGCATGAGCTGACTAGGAGTTGCATTTAAGCATTGATTTATTTCAGCATTTCAGAATGTTCTTTGAAATTTAGTACAGTAAATGATGCATTGAGAGTTGTGCACCAGGTCTGTGGCTTTAGCAGTTTTTTGTTAGGTTGACATTAGGGTCATAAGCGGCCATTTACCATTTTTCTTTTAAAAATATGTAAAATGATTTTCTTTGGAAATAGTTTAAGTACAAATTTTGAAATGAGAGATAAGGGACCTTCTTCAGGAAGGCCTGCCATGGAAATTGAGTGCTTTCAGCCTTCTTTGTGTACAATAAAGCAGATTTCAAGGTTGATAGAAGAGCAGTCTAGTCTTTAATGTTAGTGGATTCCAGTGGTGTCTCCATTTCTTAGTTCGAATGGCCGTAAAAGGTAGCATGATTCAGTGGAAAGTATTCTGGACCTAGAGTCAGGAGAGACTTGATTTTGAATCTTTATTAGCTGTTTGCTTCAGTTTTCTGATCCTTAGTTTCCTCACCTGTAAAATGGAGATAATCAAACTCATAAGAGCAATTTCACAGGGTGTTTTTAAGGAAAACACATTTGTCAAGTGCTTTGCAAACTTTAAAGGGCTGTACAAATATCAGCTGTTCTTATGAAAGACTTTTTCTTCCCCAGGGGGGCTTGCATTTTCTTTGTGAATACTTGAATGTGTGAGAGATTTCATCATACTGTTTTCATATATTTTTCTGGTGGCATACTATTCTAGAGTTGGATTTGAAGAGTAAAAAAATAAGATTTCTTGATTTAATTTTTATTTAATTAAATTTTGTTTTCTTTCTATATAGGGATAGATATACATATGGTAAACATGGGTAACACATCATAACAGGGATTCATTAACTTTGAAAAAGCTCATTTTAATCCTTCCCTGCCTACTTTCCTTCTTCTTTATGGTCATTGTCACAGTTGGTGTTTTTGTGTGCACTAGTAAAGTCTAGACGTCAGACTTAGTATCTTTAAAGTATGATATGCTAGAAAGAGCACTGTTTTTAGAGTTAAAAACAATGAATTTGTCTTTTGGCTCTGGCTACTAGCTCTATGACCTTGAGTAAGCTCATACCATTTCTGAACCTTTGCTTCTTACTTTGTTTTAACACTTGGACTCACCTTTGTAAACCATAAGGCATAGATTATACAAGGTATTTTTTTTTTATTACTGGCATTATTTTTCCAGTTTTAAGGAGAAAAGGAAACAAATTGGACTGATTTTCCATGTGACAAGTAATCTCTCTAAGGGCAAAATGGTGGTCCTAGATGAAATATTTCTCATTGAATTTGAGCAATGTAAATGAATACTGCCTTTGGTAATGCATAATTTATATTGACATTAACACCGCCACCAAGAGAACATTTTTATTCCTGTTTGAGAAAATATCATTTATGTTGGTAATCATATTCTCATCAGATACTGACTGATCATAGCACAGCTATCTATGCCTGTAGCATGGCCAAAATCATAATGATGAAATAATCCTCTCTTTTTGAGTAATAACAAGCATACATGGAGCTAATGTCATTATAATCAGTGCACACCAGGTGTTAAATGGCTTCCCTTGTGTGCAACTTTATTTCAGAATGGCTAGTTTAAAAAAAATAAGTTTTAAAAGAGGGTCAGTGGCTTTTAAGTATTAACTTAAAATTGCTAGCATATAGTTTAGTTTTTGATGAAGCACTTAACCCCTTGGTACTAGGTATTGTGTATTTGGGGAAATGCTATATCAAATTTATGTGATTAGTACTTCAGGAGAAGGATTAAAAATGGTCAGAGTAGATTACCCTGGTGAATAGAGGCAGACTCTGTTAATGGTTTTACAGGAACTTTGCTTATCAGTTATTTTTTAGTTTGATTGGGGATTAAAGGTTGCTATATGGTTATACTTTAGGAAGTCTGTTTAATCTTGTTTAAATCTAAAAAAAATTAAGTAGCTTTAGTTATTTGCCCAGAGAAACAAGGTTTCTGTAGATTTATGTTTGGAATTTGATATGCCTATACATGCACATTACATCATAATCTCCTGTTTTGCCTTTTAATTTGTCCATTTTTAACTCTAAAAGTTTAGCTCTCCTGCACAGAAATGTGTGTTTTTGCATTCATCAATCGGATTCCCCAAGTGTTCAAATATTCCATGAGGATGAGTTAGACAGTTTTGGAAACTATGTTAATTTTCTTGAACAATTGCCTCTTGGAGAAAATATAAAAGCCTCAACTTGGCATTTAAAGCCTTTCACAATCTGGCTCCCACTTACCTTTCCAGTCTTATTTCATATTATTGCTTCTCAGGCACTTACCATTCCAGTCAAACTGGCCTGCTCAGTCTTCTCTGTACCTGATATCCCATCTTCTGCTTCCATGGCTTCTCATAAGTGGATCCCCCATATCTGGAAGGCCCTTTCCTGCTCACTCCTGCCTCATAGAATCCCTAACTTCCTTCAAAGGACAGCTCAAGGGCCGCCCTTTTATGTAAGACTTTTTCTGATCTCCTATCCCTACCCCAGTTAATAATACTTTCCACTCCCTTGAAATGACTTTATACATACTCTTGTATCTATTTGCTTGTATCATATCTCCCAGACTGTAAATTCCTTGGGGGCAGGGGCTGGTTGGTTTTTGTTTTTATATCTCTCGTGTCTTTCACAAGGCCTTGTACATTGTAGGCGTTTAATAAATATTTGTTGTGTTGAATTAAATGGAATCAGAAAAGTGCCATTTATTTCCCTAAAGGTAATAGTTACTATTTACTTTTGTTTTTGGCATTAGGGAGTTAAAGTATCTTCCACATAGAGCTTACTTATTCTTAAGGAACAGTGTTTATAACCACTGGGAAAGCCATGATGAAAGTCATTTTCACATCTCTTTAGACATTTTTGTAAACGTACTCACTTTCCATTCATCTTTATTTTTAGACTGTGAAAATTTAAGACATATAATTTATAGGAAATGTAACCAAAAGAACCAGAAGTAATTAGGCCACTCTAGCTCCTTTATTTTGTAGATGATGAAACTGAGGAGAAAAGGTAGGTAACTGTTCCAAGATCACTCAACAGGACCAGAATCCCAGTCTTCTTATTCTCTCTCCGTTATTGTTCCTAGTTAACCAGGCTGATAAATGCAATACAATAAATACAAATACAATAACATAGGGTACTTTCCCAAAGGTACTTTGTAAGACCTAAACCTGTTAGGAATACTTACCAATTTGCTCTAACGTGAGGTCAATTATTTGGCCAATAACCATTGAATTGAGGCTATGTCAACTTTTAGGTCTCTTTGATTGTATTAGACCTGGCTTCTTTGAGGATGAGAAAAAAATAAGGATGCGAAAGGGTAGCTTAGAGTCTTACTTGGCAACTCGAGAGATAACTGACGAAGTGCTGTGCATATGAAGACCTACTCATTGTATTTTCAAATCCTTTAGAGGTAGCAGTATGGAAAGCTGATTCCAGGCAAGTGCGGAGCCAAAAAGGACCAGTCACTAAATCTCAAGTAACTTCCAGATCCAGAAACCACAAGCGGCTCCCAGAACAGCTTGTCTTCTCGGTGAACAAAATGGTAATCGTCAATATGAATATTGCTTTCTGTGACTTTGTGGAACACATACGCACATTCACACTCACGTACCTACACACTTTCTCTCACATATATTAATCATTCTTCTCGTATATTTAAACAATATGTGTGTATGTCTGTAGGTATATGTAGGTATGCCTGTGTGTGTATATGTGTGTATCCAGTACAATAAATGCTTGTGGAATCTGTTGCTACGTTTTTAAGGAACTATAGAATAAAGAACAGTAGAATGGGGGGCAGTTGGGTGGCTCGATGAGTAGAGCACCAGCCCTGGAGTCCGGAGGACCTGAGTTCAAATGTGGTCTCAGACACTTGACATACTTACTAGCTGTGTCCCCTCGGAGTTAACCCCAATTGCCCAGCCTTCTCCCCTGCAAAAAAAAAATCAGTAAAATGAAAGAAACTGCTCAGATTTTGCCACTTATCCTCTCTAAAGAATAATAACCCCAGTTACAATAACAACGAAAAACCTTAAAGGTGGGGAAACAAAAAGAAAAAAAACTAGAATGAATAGTGAGTGACTGGGCAAGTTAGTCTATTGTCCAAGTCTTGTGGCCATTGCTATTCTTTGGCTATAAAAGTGAAGTAAAAGATAATTTGAGGAAAAACTTGCTCTTTTGTGTCAAAGTAACTTCTGTCACATTTAAAGGGGCAGATGATGGGCAAATGCGCAAAGGTTGGGCAAATAAGTTTCCATTGGTTTTGAGAGTGAATTGCTGAAAAGAACAGAGCAGAAAGGCAATTTAATTGTGATAACTGATCTCTTGGAGTTACATAGCTGTTCTCCCTTCTCTGTGCCCTTTGCCTTCAAAAAATTTTATGAAAGTTTTCTTCATCTTTTTTTGTTATAACTATTTTGTTACTTTAGACAAGAATTGAAGAAAGTGGAAGCACAGTTGCCTCAGATGAGAACAGTGAGATTTAAGTTCCTTTGGTTTCTTTCTAAGCAATTGTAAAAGTTGGCAGAATCAACAAGCAGCATGGCAAAGAGTCATAAGTCACAAAGTCATACATTTAGAACTAGAAGGAATCGCACAGGCCGTACTCATTTTACAGATGAGTAAACTAGGCCCAGGAAAATTAATTGTTTTGCTCAAGATCAAGAAACTTAGCATCAGAAGCAGACTACAAACCCAGGCTCTCCGACTCCAAAGTCAGTGTTATTTCCACTGTATCATAAGAGTATGTGATATTATGGAAGGGACATGGGATGGGGGTCAGTATACTTGGTTTCCGGAGCCAGCTAGGATGTTAATATAGTAATTACCGTGTAGCGTTTTGAGGTTTACAAAGTATTTTTCCCAAAATGGTACTTGCCTTGAGCTAATGCAAGTTGTATTACTATCCTGATTTTATAGATAAAGAAACTGAGGCGTGGATAAATAAGGTAACTTATCCAAGGTCATAAAGCTAGTAAGTAGCAGAGATGGAGTCTGAATGTAGGTCTTCTGTCTGCAAGCCTAATGTTTTCTCCACTACTCCACATTACATTCTGCGGCTGATGAACAGGACAAGTTATTTAAAATCTTTGGGCTAAAACAAAGAGGTTGATAGAGTTGATTTTTAAGGCCCCTTTCAGCTCTAACATTATATGTTTTTGTAATATGAGTCTTATCTCTCACAAATTACTTATATAAACTCATGCAGATTTTTAAAGACCACCTGAATAATTAGCCTTCCTTCAGCCAGTTCCAGTGATTTTGGGGATTGTGTCAAATGGTACAGGTATTTTTTTCCATGATGTAGCATGAATGGCTGGAGAACTTACCTTAACAAACTTCCTGTTGTGAGAGAATTTGAGCCCAGACTCTAGATTTTTTTCCTAAGAAGGCAGAATAGATGAGGAAGACTATTTTGGCAGTAAAGTAGATTTTTACTTGTAATGTTATTGTTTAAGTGTATTTTTCTTCCTATGTTTTCATTAACAGTGTATGTGTGTGTACATTTTCTTTCTTACCAAACGATAGCTGACATTTGTATAATATCATCCCATTGAACCTATTCAGGATAGTAGCTCAAGTATTATTATTTGAATTTTATAGATTAGGAAACTGAGGTTCAGAGAGATTGGAGATCTTGCCCAGGTTCAAACAATATTAGAACCATGCTTTGAAGCTAGGGTTTCTTTACACCAAGGAAGACGACTCATTCTGTTAAGCCAGAGTCATTACGTTTCTGTCTATGTGTTCTATTTTGGGTAATTTTTTGGGAAATTTATCGTTTTCTTACTCTTTTTCTTTCTTTTCTTCCTTATCCTCATCAGCTTCTTGAGGTCATAGACGACAGTATCATTATTGTTTTTGTATCCCAGTTGCCTAGTACCATTCCCGGCACAAAGAAAACATTTAATAAATGTTTACTGATTGACTATCATCATCCCGTACATTCTTACGACAAAATACATCTTGGCCAGAATTATCAAAATGTTACAAAGCCTCTTTTGCTCAATGAAAACCTTTATGGACTTTATTCTGTGTTCCCCTGTGCAAGAACATTTTTGCAAGTTTCTTAAAATACAGTATATTGTAATTCTTTAAAATGTAATTGCTACCATGTTGAACTAGCTTGATGAATAAGTTTTTGTTGATAGAATAGACAAGAATATTGAGTTCATTCATTTTATGGCCAGTTTATTTCTGGTGGCATTTTAAAAAAGTGCTGGCTGATGCTTTTTCTACCTACCGCAAGGTATCTTCATCTAAAATCCATGAACTTAGTTTTAAAAATATTTTGATAGCTATATTTTAATATAATTTTTCCATTTGTAATCCTATGCATATATTTTATTGACCACCGAGAAAGGGACCATAGGCTTCACCCAGCTGCCAAAGTGATCCATCACACATACACACACACACAGAGGTTAATAACCTCTGCCCTACAAGATTGTTTAAACGTTTATTGTTTTTTATTCTTCTTATTGGAAGAATATTACTAATGGTATATATCATTGAGTCAAATCTGTTAAAAACCTAATTATAGTAGGTTTACTAAATGAATACTTGGAAAAGTGGTCTTTGTTTTAAGCTTTTGGATTAGTACTAAAATTTTGATTCAAGTAGCTCGTGAGTATCCAGGATATTTAGTTAAGAACATTTGGGCATCGTTGTGAAGAAGTAACCTTCTGTTTTCACTTTGATGAAAATTTTGCTTTTTGCCTTTAAGGCATTTTGGTATTTTACAGTTCTGATTATAGGATTCTGTATGACTATTCTAGAAATCAGTGAGCACCTAGGGATGATGATGCTCATTTTGGAAGAGAGTCTGCAGCGGAGTGCTTAAGGGACCTATACCTTATTCCATGCTGTTTGACATTTTTACCATTGATTTGGAGAAGGAAATAAATGATATTACCATCAAGTGCAGGTGACACAAGGCTGGAGGGTTAGCTAACATGTTGGATGACACAATTAGAGTTCTAAAAGATTTCAATAGACTATGATGTTGGGCTGAATTAAATATGATATTTGATGAGGAGTAATGTAAATTTTTATACTTGAGATTAAAAATAGCTTCAAGGATAAGACAGAGAAGGTATGGTTCAACAGTAAAGATCTTAGGCTTTTATTGATGTGGCAACTAGAAAGGCTAATGCACTCTTAGATTGCATTAGAAGGGGCCATCACGTCTTGTCATAGTCCCACTATATTCTGCCTTTGCGTTTAGTTCTGGGCACTAAATTTGAGGAAGGAAAATGATAAGCTAGAGATGATATAGCCAGAGTAAAGCAAGATGGTGAAGAGGTTTAAGATGACATTATATGACTATTGGTTAAAGGTACTGAGAACATGAGAGTCTAGTGAAGAGAAGATGTAAGAGGCATATGGTGACCTACTACTTATTATGGCTGTTCCCAAAGGGCAAAATTATGTGGAAATTGCAAAAAGACAAATTTAACCATGATGAAAAACTTCCCAGCATTTTAAACTATCCAAAAGCGTAATGGGCTGCCTTTGGAGTTGGTAGGTTTCCCTCCGTGGAGGTCTTCATGCAAAGACTGAATAAGCACTTGTTGGCCACGTTATAGAGGTAATTCTTGTTCAGGGATGGATCAGACAAGATGGCCTTTGAGGTCCCTTACAGCTTTTAGATTTTGTGACTTGGTAAATAATAAATTGTTAAAGAGAAGCTAATGAAGTGGGCAAGGCTGGTAACTCACACCTACAAAAGTTTAATCAAGTTATGTGACCTATCATCTCTGCGTTTCAAATGCCTGAGAATTAGACATATCCTTCAGGTAATAATAAGAAATTAATGAATAGAATAAAAAGGGATGTGAGTTTAGTAATTGGAGGGGACATGAAGGCTGCTTCTATTGAAGATAGGGAATGTTAGGGAGACAGTCACCAGGAAGAAGTGGGGGCCACCATCAAAGCCACATGTCTGCTAACATTAGGTCCAGGGGTTAGCCTTGTGCAGAAGAGCAAGAAAAGGGTTCGTTCGTGAATTTGGTAGATTAGAAAGTAAAGAAACGATTTGAGGGCAAGGATATGACTTCTAAGGGTTCAGAAGCATTAGCAACTTCAAATTTGATGTGATTTTTTTTTTTAAATTTCTTACACCAGTTTTAGTTAAAACACATATGTCTTTCTGTAATGACTAATGGTTCAAATGATGCTGGACATGAATGATTCAGATGCAGATCAATAATACAAGTACTGTAATATACGGATATAAACAAAAGCATTAAAAGTGAAAAGGATAAAATGATTATTTACAAAAGGGATTAGAGATCTCTGGGTAGATCTCAAGCATAAAATGGGGAAGGGGAAGAGGGAGGAGGCAAATTACTAATGGAGCCAGAACATTCCATGCTTGGCCTTGGGGGAGGGGTCCTCCATACAACAAGCTACTTTTAATTGTAGAGGGAGTGTTGGGGATTGTGTCTATTTTTTTTTAAATTTATAAATTTCTCAAGTTACTTTTGTTTCTGCATATTCATTCACACTTTACTAGGGTCAAATGGATAGTCTTCTGGCATTCTTCTCCCTTCCATGAAATTGCATGAAATTCTTCTTTTGATAAGCTGTCTACAACAGCAATTCCTCAGGAGCCAGTAGTTTCCTTACAAGTAAAATGATGGGATTGGGCTAGATGATCTCTAACGTCACTTTCATCTGTATCTATGTATGATAGAAAAGAATGTGTTCTGGGTCTGTAGCAAGAGAGAGACAACAACTGCATCGATAATTCATGAGTATGAAAAGAACTCATGGAAAGCCTTCATTGTATTGGGTATAGACTCTATTGAGGATTTATGGACCGGCATGGGCAAGAATCACAGGGTGAGTTGTCATGGATAGTTTGCAATCTCCTTTGCTGGAAGGAGAAACCAAATTGTTGTGATCATGGGGTTGTTGAAATGTTAAGTTTGTAATTTTGATAGGGTTCAAATGAATGAGTGGATTCAGGCAATGGGCATTTTAAGGAGCTGTTTTTTGGAGTTTCTTTGAAGCATCTTCTCGCTAGTGACATAGTGGAACCCGTTGCTATATGAGTTAATTTTGACTAGACTGATTAATCTGGCAAGGAAAAGGAATTGTTTTGTAGATAGACTCTCTTTTCAACTCGTTTTGGTTCAATGAGAAGATAAGGTACAGTTCAGGAGTGGGGAACCTGGGGCCTCAAGGTCACATGTCCTAGGTCCTCAAGTGCAGCCTTTTGACTGAATCTAAACTTCACAGAACAAGTCCTCTTCATGAAAGAATTTGTTCTGTAAAGCTTAGACTCAGTCAAAAGACCACACCCAAGGACCTAGAAGGCCAGGTTGGCCTTGAGGCTGCAGGTTCCTCGCTCCTAGCTTAGATTTAATCTATTGGGGCAGAAAAAACAACTCTGCCTTGTGTTATTTATTCTACAAGTGATTCAACTTTGAGCCGGTGGTTATCCTCTGCACTTGTCTCTATGTACACTTTCTTAATTTCCGAATAACAATTTTGTTGCTTTACCAAAAGGGATATGAGGACATAACCAAAAATACCACAGGGGATATGAGGACATAACCATAAACACACAGATCTTACTTAAACTAATGATGATAATTTGACTGATTATCTTTTTGTGACATCTAGAGTTTAGAGTAAACAAGATGTCTCAGTGATTTTGCAGTTTGAAATGACTATGGATTCTTTTTTCTGTCTTTAATTTTGAAAAGGCTTGGGTTCTTTCTGGTCTCTATGTAAGTGTATGCCTTCTAGATGTGCAAGTGAGAATTTCACATTCAGGATATAAACATTAATACTCTATACTGTATTCTTATTTTGGAAGTTTAAATAACTTCTTTGTTTTTCAGAAAATACATTTTAAATGGTTGTATAATTTGAACATTGTATACACAGTATATTAATCTTGTTTCTGACTTACATGGTAGCATGTTTATATTTTTTAAATTTATGAATTAAAGAATTTTAACTGGAAGTAAACTTTGTTTACACCTTGAACTCAACAATGAGCAGATTTTTAGATCATTTCTGAAAAGTTTCCATTTTATAGGTAGCTTGCATTTGAAGTGGTTTGCTAGTGAGACTTAGACCACTTAATTGGTAACATTATAATTTTGTATATTTTCCTCTTATTAGTTATTTTGCCTGTAGCATACTTTTTGCGGTGTGTTTATGTTTAAAATTAAACATAACTAAACATTTTATGTTAAGAATTAAAAGGAAACTTGTAGATTTGATAAATACTTTTAAAATAAGAAGGCAGCAACTTCCAACTGTTGCATTTATATAAATGTTCAAATTTTGCATTTTCTTTGGAGAACAGCAATAGTTGCAGATATAATAAGAGCATTATCATTAATATTTTTGTTTTAGAGATTCGTCGTTTTAAAGATAGTCACAAAAATGGATATCATCAGTTCTTTCCCAGTAGACTCTATTCTTAAAAGATAGACAAGCTATATTCAGGAAAATTATTCTTTCTGCCCGAAAGGGACTTTGCTTTAAAAATGAAGAGCAACACCTTCGCTTGTGCTAGATTTCAATATGAATAGCTACTTCAGAAAATTTACTGAAATAAAAAACAAAAATGGTTTTGTAAGACAAATAGTTTGTTTCAAAGAAACTTCACTGAAGTTTTACTCCAGTGCCTTGTCATGACTTGGAGGTGACCATGGATTCTAGAAGGCTTTTCCAAGAGAATATAATGTGACAGATCCCAAAGCTGGAAAAGCATCAAATTAAGGTCCTGAGATAGTCTGTGTATCTTTCATTTGAAGTTCTGCTTAGCTGAGTGTGAAGATGATCGGTAGGAGTTTGGGCACCAGATGGTGATTTTTTTTTTTTGGCCCACACTAATCAATTTTCCTGAGATGGACCTGAGGTCTGTCTCCATGGAAGGGGCAAAGGGATATACTACAGTCCTGAAATCCTAGATCCTTTGAAGTATGAACATTTTTCATTGACAAAGCAAGAAAACCAATCTAATTAAATTATACTTTCTTTAAGGTTATGATCTTCTGAAGGCAAGAAGTACATTTTACCATCAAATAATTCTCCAATTTGAAATTTTTCACATAATTCATCTACTGTATTGGTTTTTTCAAAAGCTCTAAACTGTTATTGCAGTTTGAAAATTGTTTTAACATTTCTAGTTCCAAATTGGTTAAATTGCTTCTTTTGGGGGATAGAGATATATGAAGAGAAAGGGAAAGACTGGACTAAATTCTACCAAAATATTTTATGCTCTCTCCAGGGGGAACAGAATAAAAATTTCTCCCCCCACCCCAACCTTGCACCCCTGTTGTAGGCAATGTAGGTATGACCTATATTATCTTAGTTTTCCTGTGGTCCTATTTATTATTGCTTCATTATGTATATTATCCAGGCAAGTTGGAAATAGTTTAGTTACACTAGTTGAGGAAATAAGTTACCTGTGAAATAGTGTTATTCCCTTTATTTATGTTTAGAAGATGAATATTCAGCAAGTTTGTTGTTCTGTTAGTGTACCTTTGTTTACTTCCTTAAAATTCTTAAAATATTAATCACCGTTGAGTTGTTTTTTTTTTGATGGTGCTCGTGGTGGAGTGGCTACAGCACTGGGCCTGGAGTCAGGAAACCATGAATTCAAATCTGGCCTCAGACACTTACTAAATTGGCAAGTTACTTAGCATTTGCTTCAGTTTCCTAGTAGCACTTGAGTCTCAAATTAGTTCATATTTGTAAAAAGTATGTAGCACACAGTGCCTGACACGTAGTAGGTGCTATAAGAATGCTTATTACTTTCCCATCCCTCCTTAATGTGGTGTGAAAGGAATACAAGATTTAATTTACTATTTTTCCTATGGAGCCATCATATTGACATCAAGACAACTTGTCATATTGCTTTAATAAGATGACTTCTAGCAGTATTAGACTTTGAAATTCAAGTGAAATGAATGTAAAACATTAAAATCTTTTATTTGCTCAGAAAAATACAATTTATCTTTTCACATTTTAGTGCCTTTAGCAAAGCACTTTCTTAAATACATAGTATATGCATATATATATGCATGCATACATAATAAACATGTACATACCTACTATATATCTACATTCATGAATGTACCTGGTGTAAATAAAATGCAAAAGTTCAGTTACCAGCTTAATCCCTTCATTAGTTTATGGACCCAAAATTCTCTTGAGAGTTTCATAAATCCACATGATCTTCCAAAGTGTTAGCTTTCATATGTGAATTGTTAGCTTAAAGATGATTTAAAACTATACCCAGTCAGCCCCCTATTGGATATACATCTGAAGAGGCTTAAGAGCTTACGTTATTTCTTCTAAAGTCATTTGTAATTTATGTTTATTCAATTGCCTTAGGATCTGCTGGTCAGATGGCACTTCTGTATCATAATAAATTAAAGCTTTTTGATTAAAACATCTTTTTTCTTAGACAAACTATAACCCTGGTTCTGGAGGTTAGTGGAAAACAGACACAAGAGTATAGGTCTTAATTTAATCACTCAGAGAAGAAGTCTTTTTTTTCTTTTGATATTTCACTTACCTAATATTTTAAGATCTTGAAAGTAGGAGCCTGGATTTGGAATATGGCCTATTTTCAGATAAGAGGAATTGAAGTTGCTAAGAACAAATATAATTTCCTTTCTTTAAACCTCTTGATATTGAATTATCATTTATTTAGGGCAGGAATTAATATCAGTTTATTTATCTTATTCATCGAATAAGATATATGTCTTAAATCTTATTCATTGAACCCAAATGATTATGCACCTTTTTAAAACCTATTTCTTCCGAAATTAGAGAAAAATATTCTCTGATGTAGACATAATGCTCAGTGATAGCATAATAGATAAAAAAGGGCCATATCAGGAGTGTGGAAGACCTGGATTCAACTATTTCTTTTGCTAGACACTAACTGTGTGTTCATAGACAAGTTGTTTAATCTCATGATAACTTTTCATAAGGAAACCGTATCCACCAATGTAGATCAGCAACTCCTCTAAAATTTACATAGATCGGAAGATACATACACACACATAAATATTTGTTTTTGAAGTGTTAAGAAAATATGGAGCAATAAACGTTAATTTTGAATTGAAGTAGCAGCATTTATAAAATTTTATGCACTTACCACTTTTTATTATCACTTCAAAAAAACCCTAATATACTACTTCATTTTTGAACTACATATTTATTTAGTCATATTTACATTTAATTACTGAGTAGCTGTCTTGTCCTATTTAAATTAAACTTACTCTTTGATCATCATCATCATTAAAAAAGTTTTGCTGTAATGTAGAAGTCAATCTCTTTTTTTTGAGTACTTTACAGTTTAAATGGGTTGGTAGACAGATATCAAACAAACCCTTAAGTGATACATTATATGCATGTAGTCAGTCAATAAACATTCACTTAGTGCCTACTTCATGCTTACGCATATCTACTTATTTGGCATATTTACACTTTTAATTACAGATTATATGTATAAAATATCACAGCTGAATGAAGGACTATGTATGTGTTGTGATGAAATGAGTAGTGTAATTTTGTTGGTAACCTCGGCCCATAAGAATTCTCGTGAAAATTAGTCACATGGGGCCAAATAATGGTGGTGCGTAAATAAAATGCTTGTCTACTTGAGACATGCCATCTAATACAGTGTTATACATATAATAAAAATTCAACACATATTTAATAAACAGATGTAAGTACTTACGAGTCACAACTCTGCTTATTCCAGCCCAATGTTATCTATCTGTGACAGTGTCGTGGGATAGAGGCTTTCCATGATACTTACCTCTGAGTATTAGTGCCGTACCCTGAACACCCATAATTTTGCTTTCACAACCAGAGATGAATTTCTGTTTCAAATATTTGCCTTTGCCATCTTTGAACCTATTTGCACAGTAGTTTGACTTTGATTATTTTTAAGCTTTCTCCAGAGTTGGAGTGATATATTTTCCTGCCAGCCTACGAAGGAATGTGCTGGCTTTTTTGTCTTGAAAGATGACTGCTTAAGTAGCTTTATCTATAGTAAATTTTCAGTGCTGTGGTCTTCATGGATACTCTTTGGTTGGGTGGGGCTTATTAAATGTTGCTTATAAATCTATAACTTCATTTTCCTCTAAACTGACTATTATGATTTGGGTAATTGTAAAAGGGTCCATAGATTTGTTAGAACCTGAATAATTTTTATACAGCTGGTAGAATTGCTACCAGGATATACCTTTCTTTACTCCCAGTCCAGTGCTCTTCTCTTGACGTTGCCAAGTGATTCCTTAAGAATGGTAATATTTAACTATACTGTCTTTTTCCTGGTAAAATGATAATGCCTGTGGTGTCTTTGCACACCTTTCGTTTCGTTTGCGTTCTCAGTGTTGCGAATTTGACCAGTCTAATAGACAATCCATATGATTTAGGTCTCGTGCACCCCTAGGCCAAGTTTTTGGAAACACTTAATTTTGCAAAGGGGTGGGGATGGAGAGACAGCATGGGAACCAGTAGGTGGAGCCCTGCAAAAAGGCAAGTTTATTTCTTTGATATGTTTTATAAAACTTTATTAGGACCACCCCCCCTTTAAAGAATTAGACTCTAAAAACTTTTTCACACAACGCTTTATGTGGGAAAAAAAGAAAAAAAATGAGTCTATTGTGATTGAGCCTCAAAAGAAAAATTATTGCTGTATGTAGGATTTTGTTAGCCTGGCTGAGACATTCCTTGTATGAATTAGTTCGGACTGTTAATTAAGAGTGTTGGTTATCAGAATGTTGGTTAAAGGATGTTGCAAAACATCCAGGATGAAAATTAAATACAATGAGGCCCTCAGGAGTGATGGGTTATACAGTACTCCAGGAATAGAATTGCATTGAGTATCTGAATAGGCAGATATATTACTTTCCAAAATTGGGTTCATATGAGAAATCATCAGACGAAAGCATTACCATGTAAATCATAAATGCTGCCTCCTTGAAAACTTTTGCCTAGACTTTTGAAGCCTTCAATGCAAAGAGATTCTCTAGGTCCACGTTCAACTTCGGGGAAATTGCCCTTAGCAATCCGGGAAACTGTATAGCTGAAAAAGATTGCTTAAAGGCTTTGGTGGACGGGTGCTGGAATATATACTAATAAGAATCACGTGTCTTGTTGAAGATTGTAGAATAAAATAAAAGATGATGTTAAAGTCCCTCATAGCTCCACAAATGCAGTTTCATTGAGGAGAGGAGTCCTGTGGTAGCTGCCATCAATCATGGCCATTGGTAGCCTGGGAATGTATAGCAGAAAAAGGCTTGCTTTATGAGCTAGGGAAAGCTCAGATTGGCCGGGTAAAGTTTTATATTATCATTTTCAATTGACTATGCCACCTAGACAGTATCCCTATTTAGTATAAGTTCCTATGTACGTACATTTCTGATTTTCAGTCCGGATACTCACTTTGATGTGGTGGTGATAGCTTTCTGATTACAAGCTTGGAAGAGTAAATCTCCAAAGTTAATGTTACTAGAACTAATTTAGATAAAAATATCACTTATTTACTTGAAGATATTTGTCAAATTGAACCTTATGTACTTTTTGCTTTATGATGCTTTAAACATTTCTCATGGATTTTGACATCAAAATTACAGCGATATTTCTTTTAAAACCCCTACAAAATATAATTAAAGGTATGTTGAGAGCAATAATTTTTGTCCAAGTCAAGCTGATGTATTAACCCATTCAGGCACTAAGAGCTTTCTTATATAAGAAAGCAAATTCTCTATGTAATCTCAATGTGAAATGAAAAAAAGAAACCTAAATTAACATGTGGGTCAGGTGACTAAAGTTACTAATCTAAACAGTGTCTAATTAAGCTATTTCTTTACATTTCTTCTTCCCACTAATTGAAAGCTCTGGTTGCATAGAACTAGTCAGTATGCAATGGAAAATATTACTAGTGTTTTTGGTTGAGGGTAGAGGAAAAATATGTAACCTAGGATCATGAATACACTTAAAAACAACAAAACTTCTACTTAATACAATACATTACCTTCATAAATATTTACCAAAAGATATTTTCAGAGAGCTATCTAAATATAAAGAAATGTAATGGATGTAACTTAGTAATGTAAAAAAAAAAGTAGAACAGCAAATCCTTAATAATAATCAGTTTGAGTTGTAATTTGGTACTGCTGACTTCACCATGTTGCTTGATTTACTAATTTTACATGGAGCTGGGGAAAGGATAAAAGTTTTTTTCCAATGCTGGGAACTTTAGCACACCATAATTTGAGTGTATCAGTTATTTATATGCAGGCAATACAGCTAGACATGTGGAAATCTTATGACTTCATCTTAAACTATTCATGAAAGAGCTTTAAATATGTCCTTTAAATATAAAGACAGAAATATGAGACAATGGATCACACACACATGAAGTAATACACATGCTGTATCACTATTTTGGTTTTATCAGTGTTTTCTGATATGAAGAGTATATTTTTATGATTTTAGATCCTTTTGCTTGTTGAGAAGAAAGGTCATTCTCAAGTACAGAGAACAGTTAAAACTCCTTAATTACAAGAAAAGTCAGTTCAAAACAAACCCATTTCTTCCTTCAATATCGTTATTATTTTCTGCTGTAAAAGTCAATCAACCTTATACCCTTAATTGGAGTCTATTTTGTATTAAGTAAGTGAAATGTTTTCCCCCCACATCAAGTGAAAGTAGGCTTGCCTAAATGCATAAACATTTAGGGGGCATTCAAAATCATAGGGATTTATGGCTCTAACTTATGATAAGTGAGGGACACAAACCCTTGGGGGAAGTACATGCTAGTTCAGTAATTCTGTCTGATTCACTATAAGCCAGATTCTCCAAGTCTAAGTGTCTCAGGTACTCTTTAATGGGCTTCATTGTTTTGTTTGTTGTGCTTATCACTAGGTCAGCTTGCTTCACATTTGTGTGACTGGTAGACTTCTTTCAAAGTCTGTTGACATTTCAGTTAATTTTGAATGGCTTTTCATGTGTTTCTGTCTTTGGATAGCACCCAGTGACCCAGTTACTCGGTTCTTGTCAAAAACTTTTGTTTTTGTTTTGTTGCTGTTGAAATGGTGGTCCAATATAAGAGGTTTCAAGAATTAACAGAGAGTAATTAGCAGAGTGATTTATTTACTTTATGTGTTCCTCATTAAAAAAATGATTTTTTTCTTTGATGAGAGAATATGTAACTTTTTATTCTGAGAGAAAAAAGAGCTCGAGTTATACGTGAAAATTTAAAAGTGACTAGAGAAGAAAATTCTATGGTAGAATAGAGGTTTAGAAGAGATTTTAGGAGATGATTGCTTTAGATCACCAGGATAATAAGTAAGCAGAACTCATATCTGAACCCAGGCCCCAGTGTTCTTTCTCTTTCTTCCTCTTGGCAAAGAATTTGACCTAGAGCACAGAGGCCACTGCCTGTTGAATATTCCCTATAAACTGACCTGGCACTGTTATCATCACCAGCAAAGATTTATTGAGTGTAAGAAGTACTTGGAAGGCAGTAGTAAAACTGAGTTGAGATAGTCACTCCTACATTTCTTCATGCTAGAAGAAAGTTCAGTTGTGTGTTTGAACTATGTGCTCATCTTAGCATTTAGAGACCTTTATCAATAATGACAATACTACTTTGCACTTACATACTGTTTTATAGTTCCACATATATTACATTCACATACAAATGATAAAACTGAGGCCCATAGAGGGTCACAGTATATGCTAGAGGACCTCCAGCCCTATCCCCTTCATTTTATAAGTGAGGAAGCCAAGGTCTTTACTTGGCCCAAGGTTATTTAGTTAATAAGGGCTAGAGTTCCGATTGAAATCCATCAATTCTTAAGTCCAGTGTTCATTTTATTACAGCATGTTGTATACCAATTCATGAGTCTCTCTAATGCAATCCTTATGCATATTTTGAATATAATCATCTGTGTGTCATAAAGACCATTTGATTCAGAGTTGGAGAATTTAGAGATCAGCTTGTTTAGCCTCTTCATTTTATAGATGAGGAAATTGTCCCTTGTACTTACTCAAATTTGTTTCTTGTTTTCTTTTTAAAAAATTTTTTAATAAGTTTATTTATTTTTCGTTTTCAGCATTCACTTCCATAAGTTTTAAATTTTGTCTCCCTTCTTCCCCTCCCTGCCCCCGAGACAGCATGCAGTCTGATATAGGCTCTACATATACATTCCTGTTAAACATATTTCTGCATTAGTCATGTTTCTTCTTACTTTCCAACAAAATTCCTTTGTTACAGCTTGAAGTCTCTTTACTGTTGCCAGCATGTCCCTTGCTAGATCTTTCCTTGATAAAATTAGTCAATAATCATTTATGTGCCTTAATGTCTATCATAGACTCCATCTTGCTAGGAATGGTCAGTCTCCCGTATATTTCCTCTTCCAATCCATGTTTACAAGACTCTTCAAGGAGTCAAGAAATATTCCTTTATTTACCGTATCCAAGCTGATGATCACTTATTTGAAGGAGGCTGAACTACGTTTTTATGCGTTTAATTTATTTTGCTCTCTTGGCATTGGTCTGGCCCCACCGTTGATCCGATCTCATTGGGCAGCTGAATTGGATAATAGATTGCTGCCAGGCCTGGAGTCAGGAAGACCTGAGTTCAAATCTTCCTCAGATACTCACTAGCTGTGCAACCCTTGGTGAGTCACTTAATCTCTGTTTGCTTCAGGTTTCCCAAATGTAAAATGGGGATAATTGTAGCACCTGCCTCATAGGGTTGTTGAGAGGATCAGAGGAGCCAACATTGGGAAAAATGCTTAGCACAGTACCTGGCAAATAGTAGGTACTTAATAAATGCTTCTTTCCTTTTAATAACTGAATTTTCAAATACCTTAAATATTTTTTCTCTGTCCCTTTCCTTTCTTTAGTTAAATAGTAAATGCTTAGTGAATAAAAGTTCAGTTCAACTCAAGTATTTAATACAATTTACGTTATATAATTTATACTATATTTAACAACACTGTGTGTTTAGTAAAAAATCTATTTGGTGTATTTTTCATATGCATAGCAGGATTAAAAATCAAATTATAAGTCTCAAGTTAAGAGGTAGAAGGATCTAGCGGTGTAATTTTATATGTATGTGTTGTTGTTTTTGCCATATGGTGCTAAACTGATGAAAGGTGTAAATTTACTGATAAGTCATAGATCCATTCAAATGTTGATTGACATGAAATAAAGGTGAAGCAAAACTACAAGTAAAGAGAGTCAGAGGATCAGGTGTGGTATACCTGGCAAAACCCAAATGGAATTAATATTTCCAGAAAAATATTTTAAGCCCTCGCCTCTTAAATAGATGTCTAATTAAATCTTGGGCTGGAAAAGACTTAGACATCAAATATAGTCTCTTCCTCATATCAACTAATGGTGAATTTTCCTCATCTGGGAAGACTAAGAGTTGGAAGTGGAAATAAAAATGCATCGTCAGCTATCGTATATGCTCTTCTTTTTGGAATGATCGTGATACATTTTCCTGTTCTGTGAAGTTCGTAGTGACCTCATTGAGGGTAGACCCCTTGATGGGGGAGGGCCAGAGGGGAATGATTGGAAACTGACTCTTTCCTTTCTCTGCGTTAGCTCAGTTCCTCCTTTTTCCCACCTCCCACATCCATCTGCTTTTTACTTTTGAGCTCTGGGTCAGCTTCCAGAGCTATATATATGGCCAGTAGAGATGCCCTCCACCTTAATTCGGGAGAAATTCCCTTGTTTCTTTGTCTCTTGAACTTTTCCCAGTTCTTAAATAGGTGAATGGGCTATTAGAAAGCATTAATTATTGTAAAGAAAAAGGAACTCCTAGAGAATGTGTTTTCTGGTCACAACACTCAGATTCATTAAATAATACTAAACACTTCACTTTATGGTCCTTGTTTGCTCACTTAAAAAATAAACAGGTTTGACAAGATACACCCAATGAATATCATCATCAGTACAATTCACTTGTTGACTCACCAAGGAAAATTTTTCGTTTCGTTGTGCGTGTTTGTTTATTAAATATATTATATATATATATATATATATATATATATATATAAATATATAATTCCATTTTCTTGTTCCTTTATTATTTTTTTAAATGAACTCAGCAGTTTACTAAACACTAGAATGCATGCCCTCGATGCTAAAAGGCTATTTCCCTTTTTATCTCTTCCTATTTAAATGAAACCTATAGTTTCTGTAGTCCTTTCACTTGCCTTTGCCAACTCATGAGTGATGTTAAATTCATCAGTAGGCAACAAAGTAAATCTTAATTGTATCTAATAGTGTTATTAGTAAGATCCAAATTGTCTTTTAGGATTTTATTCAGTGGCCCTACTCAGCAAAATGGGCACCAAAATAGTGGCTTTTGCTTCAGTCTTTCCATTCTTAAAGTTGCATGGTTTAATAGTTACCCTAAACAGAATTAATATGATAAATAAAAACATACTACAGGGAATTGAATGGGAACTGAATTACCTCTTAAGAAAGTCTGTAACTTCAATACAAGATTAAATAATCCACTTGGGGAATAGAAAAACAAATGAGGAATAGATCAGTCAATAATAACCATGTGTGAGATTTTAGGATCAGTAATGTAAATATCAAATAGTGGGTCCCTTTGCTTGAAAGGATGGGGTTCAGAGACTGGGTAAAATTATGAAATAGATGTAATTTGTTTCTGATGCCCTGATTTCCTTCTATGGGGACTTTATATTTCTGTAGTGTCTGTCTCACTAGATACTTTTCTGAGCCACCTGTGGCCTGTTCTTAACAGATATCTATAATATTAAAGCATGAAGAGACCCTAGGACAAAAATATCATTCTTCAGAATTTAAGGGCCAGAAAAATAGTGATGCAGCTTGGTGGGTGGATAGAATGCTAGACTTGGAGTGGGAAGGACCTGAGTTCAAATCTTCCTTCTGAGACTAGCTATGTTCACTTGGTCTCTATGAGCTTCACTTTCCATACTTTTAAAATGGAATTTATTGTTACCGTTCAGTCGTTTCAGTCATGTCTAGTGATTCATGACCCCATTTGGAATTTTCTTGGCAAAGGTACCAGAGTGGTTTACTATTTCCTTCTCCAGTTCATTTTGTAGATGAGGAAACTGAGGCAAGCAGGATTAAGAGACTTGCCTAGGATTACAGGACTAGTAAGTATCTGAGGCCACATTTGAACTCAAGAAGATGAGTCTTCCTGATTACAGGCCCAGAACACTATCTATCCACTGTGCCACCTGGGAACCTAACAGAGTCAGTAATGGAGCTCAAAGGAGATTGTGTATGTAAACTGCTTTTTAGACTTGAAAATAAATGTCTGTTATGGTTGGTACACCTATTCTTCAAGTCTGGTTCTGCCCATTACTATCTGGACTACTCCTCCACCTCGATTTACCCACACTACTAACACCTCCACCCACATAACCTCCTATGATTGGTGAGTTCCTCTCTAAAACCTTCATTTGAGGAAGTAATCACACCAGCCATGCTTTTCACCTGACTCAGCCCCTTACTCTCCAGATGACTTCCCACTTTTTGTCTACTTGGTAACAACTCCTTCTTGCTTTGGGTCTCTCATATGAGGTATCTGTCTTCATTAGAATGTAAACTCCTTGGAGTGAGTGATTTTCTTTCTTTTTGCTTACATTTGTATTCCCATTGCATAGCACAGTGGCTGACACATAGTAAGGCCTAAGAAATATGTCTCCCTCCCTTTCTCCTCTTCTCTCTCCCTCCCCCTTATTCCCTTCCCAAACTCCTAGTTTTACATTCTTTTTACTTCCTCAAGTTGCTTTTCTCTCCCAGATCCCTAGATTTACAAGATGACAATTTGTTGGTTTGGTTGATGAATTCAAGCTGTTGGGATAATACTAGAAAGAAGCCCGGGGTTGTTCTTTGGCTTCTAGGTAAAATAAGTGTGTTTTACCTATGACCTCATGGAGATAGTGACCCTGTTTTCCCTGAAAAAAATTCTCTCTTATGAGATTTTTATATTTGGATGAAGGGAATCTATTTAGGCAGGGTGGCTTTAAAAAACTTGCCAAGTCTTGTTGCGTAGGTGGCCCTGATGTATACTCTCTGGTTTTCTGCTACATACTAGGTACATATAGGACTCATAAGTGGGGTTCATAGATGCCTATATATGTACTCTGCCCACCTGATCTACTTCCATGTTTTATTTGACAAAAACACTTATATTACCATCTAGTTCTTCAGTCTTTAATCTCTTGTCAGGCCAACTTGTGTCATGGCATTGATTGGGTTTTAATTATGCCTATATTTCCCATAATTACTAATTTTTATGAAAAAACGGTGATATTACCTTTAGTTATATGACCCAAAATGTACATTAAGTGCTTATAGTATGCAAGGTTCTAACTAAATGACAACCTTTTTTTTAATAGCAATGAAAGCTATACTGACATATCCTTATTCTTTCTTGGCCCGTCAGTTCATCAATAAATATTTCTTAAATACTTTTTATGTGCCAGGCATTTTAAGGCATGAATGACTAGTGTTAAGGCATGGTTTGTGGGCCTAGGACAGAACAAAATAGCAAGGATTAAACCTGTAACTTTTCCTTCTTAGAGCCATGTTCTGAAAACTCCAAATGTACCATGTACAGAAGTCCTATGTTCATATGGATCTATGATCTCATTAGGTATTTTTTTTAGTGATAGAGTTTTCAGCCTATTCTCATCTGCTCACGCTATTAGACTTGCTTGTGGTCCATCCACCCAATGTATAAGGAGACTTCTGTGGGTTCTTCTGACATCCTGAACATATCAATGGAGAGCACAGTGTTGAGGATAAAATGATTAGTTTAATCAGTTCAGTATTTTTTTCTCTGCAAAGTGTACCTTGAGTTGCCTAAAATTTAGTCTAAGCAGAAAAGATGGGAAAAAAGTACTAATGTCCTCCTTAGCTCACTAAAAATGTAATCTCACTAAGTCATAACCTCATGCTGTGTTGACTCCTTATTCTAATACTCAGATTTAAATTAAACAACCATTAAGACTACCTCCAGAAACTGGTAAGTCCTTTTGTATATGACCTTCTGTGAAATTCTTGTATGTTCACTAATGAGAACCTGGTATTCTGAAAGGTTTACTAGGTATTAATTCAATTCAACAAACATTTACCGAGTGCTTACTAGGGGTTCTTGGTCCCTGTGAATATAGAGACAAAAAATGAAAAAGGCCCTGCCCTCAAAAAGTTTATATTCTACTAGGGTTTGGGGGTGGTTGGGAAGACGATCTAGTTTTTTTCAAACCGAGGTTCTCAGTCACTCAGTGATATAGGTTGACTAACCCTAATTTCAGGTTGTGTTCCTAATTCCTTTTTGCGGTATACTAACTAATGGTATTCTTGCATGAAACTACCTTCTCTTTAGCCTAAAAGGAAGAAAAAGATACTATAGATTGAAAGTTATTATATTTGAAATTCTTACTCCATTTTATTTTGTGACAATTATAATTGGGAATTTGTCTCTGCATACCCCTAGAAAATGTAGAGGGTCATGTCTTTTGTCTCCTACAGATTAGTTACTTTTGTCCCAGGAGAATGATAAATGGATTTTAAAAAGGGCTTTCCTCGCATTTTCTGTTTCTTCAACTAAAGAACTGCTACTTCCGCTGCCACAGAGCAACAATCTTATCTTCCTTTTCCCTTTTTCTGTACTTAGCTATATACACATACATTGTCTCTGATGGTGAAATCCTCCATCACTTAAAAATACAGCTTATCTTTGGGGCAGCAATTGTATTAGAAAGTAACATTTGAAGTATTAACCAGTGTGTGGGTAGCGTATATGGGTAGTGTATACAACATTGACTTTTTAAATTGTTAATACCTTGGTTGAAAGACTGCAAGTTTCAGAATGAATAAGCCAGGCACGTGCTAAGGTGGCTCATTTTGGTCTAAAAGATAGGGATGAGCCATACATTTCTCCCTTTTTTGTGGCCAGACTACCTCCAATGCCCTGTTGAAATGATTTAGTACAGTATTAGACCATGATCATGAGTACTTCTCCCCACTCTCTTTTTCCTTAAGCATTGTTGGTTGCTTAAATGCAATATAGACTGTTAAATGAAGGGGATGACTCTTAAAGCACCATGTAAGTTGGCTATTTATGCTTCCTTCTAATCCTCCCATAATTCAGTTTCTATTCCATAAATAATGATTATCCAATATTTCCATCTTTCCTTCCTACCCATCAAGCACCCCCACGACTCTCCCTTACCTCAGATGCCTCCTCTGCCCCTAATGCATTAGAATATTTTGTTTTTTGGTGATGGGATAGGACTGAGAGGGAGAAATAGCTACTTGAAATTCCATAATTCCATTTTTTTTCTCTTGATATTGAGCTAAACTTATACATAAAGAAAGGACTTTAGGGATAGAATTTTAAAAGTAAAAGAGACTGCTTCAGTCCATTCACATAGATCATATTTGATTTGCAACACTATCATCCAACCATTGTTTTTTCTGTGGAGCTCTGAATTGTTTAAAACTTCCCTGGAAGCCTTCTAAGAGTTTTACTGCCAGTTATATATATATGAATTGACTATAAGAAGGAAAAGTTATCCTTCAGTGTGGGTTCTTAACCTGGTTTCCACAGACTCAGAAATCTGTGGAAAGATTTCAAGGGGTCTATGAATTTGTATGGGGAAAAAAATTTACCTTTATTTCATTGTAATTTATCTTTATTTTTATTTATTTTAATTTTATTTTTAATTTTATTTATCTTTATTTCATTATAATTGTTTCCTTTGTAACCTTGTATGTTTGATTTTATTAATCTAAATTATACATTATGCTGAGAAGAGGTTCATTGGCTGTACTGGACTGCCAAAAGGGTCCATGATACAAACAAGGTTCAGAATCTTTACTTTAAAACAGTTGTGCAAATCTATATTTACAGAAGTGTAATGGTGGTGGTGGTGGTGGTGGGGAGAGTCGCATATCTGTGCAAGTAGATAGCAACATTTTGTATGAACATTTGTGATGTGGATTAAGATATGATTATTGTTTATACAGTAAAGACTTCTTATTTCAACTTTTAAAGATGTCTTTTGGGTGAGAATATGGAAATACAGCATCAAAAATCCATTTCCATGTTTGGAAAAATAACCTCAGGTTGTACTATGCCCCACTAATGGTGGCTTTAACATAATGCTTCATAGTAGTAGGTGCCTAACAAATTGTTCCTTGAGGTGGCGTAGTGAGTGTAGTGGAAATACCATTGGGTTAGAGGACCTAGGATCCATTTCTGGATTTGCTGTTTACTTGCCTGTGTGACTTTGGATAAGTCACTCGCTCTCTCTGGGTCTCAGGTTCCTCATCTACAAAATAAGGTATTTGGATCTACATCTCCTTTCCAACTCTGAATCCCGTGGCCTCACTCCATAATTGCAGTCGCTCAATTCTTTATCTCGTTCTGACTACTGAAATAGCAGATGTAAGATGTAGAAACTGCCTTGTTCTTAATTATTAATCATGTCGCGTTTCACTGACAGCTGTACTTACGGAACATTTATTTATTCTGAAAACATTTATTGTAGCTATAGCATCAGGAAAGAAACAGTCTCATGCATTTGTATCACATGCATTTCAAAATAATGTTTGTGAAGCCCAGAGCTGAATGATTTCCTTCTTCAAGGTAAAACACATGAAAATCGGGGAGGAGCTGTGATCTGCCTAACTTTTGCATTGACGCATTAACGAGAAAGTTAAATTTGTTCAATCAGAATAGCTTCCTGTTTGAATTACTGGACCCTTGTTCAATAGCCCTGGACTTCAGATAAATGCTAAAAACAACTATTTTCATCATGACGCTGACATATGTTTGTTTTTCTTGGCATCGCTGAAAAAAATGTGAAAACAAAATTAATGGTGTAGAGCAAGAACAGTGATGGAAAATGCTCCTCCTTATATGTGGGGAGTTAGTGGTTTTTTTTTACTTTTCATTAAGGCCACGACAATATGGGAAGAAGTGTAACCTTGCTGTCCAGGGATTTTTTTCCTGGAAAGATTAGCTAGCCATAAACAGATGTAAAAGCTTTGTTGCTGCTTCTGCTTTTTTCCTTTTGATCATCCAGAAAATTATTGCTTGAACAATGTAACTTTTCATTGGAGCTTTGACTGCTTTTTATTATTCTGTACAGTGCTGTAAAGGACGAGTACTTTCCGTGCGTGACCGCTGCATTTTCTTCTCTGGGAGTTCTGCTAGTGAATACGATAATAATATGGAGATCAATTAATTATAAAACTTATGGATGTTGTTTCACTTATTTCTACAACAGATGTAGGAGAAGCTGTAACTCTGTCGACAAAGCACCAAGTTTCTTTTATAGTACAGGCATTTAAAGAGATAAACTGTTACTTTAGCGTGCAGTCACCCTGCTAAAGATATTCTGTGGTTTCATGCCTTTAAGTTAAATCTGTTTATATGACAAAGGGACGTTTTAGTAGCTGAAATATTTTTGGTTTGCAAATACCTTATAAGGAAATGTAAGGTGATATAAACTGTTCCCTTGTTCTGTTGTTATGGTATTGCACTTGGACCTTGTTGATTTAACATTTGTGAGATAATTTCAGGTGATTCTTTATGGAGTTACATATAATTCCTTTCAGATTGAAATGAAAGTTGAAAATCTTTCTGGGATGCTGTTGCATAGTAGGGCAACAGTATTGAAACAACATATTTCAGTGGCATAATTAGTCGTGAACATTTAGGTGTGGCAGTTAAAATGACAAGAATTTTCATTCCTACAACAATTTTAAGATTCATAAAAATATTGCAAGGAAAATTAAATTATTCTATTTGTGACCTGCAGGAAATAATGTTATGAAAAGAATACTGGCAGGAGCAAATTTATGTTGTTTACTCAACTTTGGGTTAATAATAGGAACAGAAGCTTTGTTATGTGGGAGGGGAGAGAGAGACTATTTAAATTATTAACCCTAAACTTTGCATGTACAGGTAAAGAGATTGTAAAAGCCTTACTCTCTGATTGGCTGACAAAAGGGAAATCAGAGGTGAGAAATTTCTCAAGAGACTATTCATTGAATGGGTTTTGTTACATAGAGTACACTTTTATGGTTACTCTAGTGCTGGGAAGGATTGCAGTTATAGTTACTCTTGTTAACTACTGATAATTCCTACTCTTGTGGGATCTGTGCTTATATTCATTTGATAGTAATTGTGATATGATTGATATACTATGATGGGTCAGTGTTTTACCAAATATTAGAATTTTTAGGGAATTCAGCTTAATTCATGTTTAGTAAATATCAGTACCCACCCAATTTGTAATGGAACCAAAAACAAAGGAGAATGACACATATAATTTCTCACCTAAAGAACAAATGGGACAGAAACATACCATTGGTTCCAGTTAGATGAATGTTTAGCAAGTATAATATTCTCTGGCAGTAGTAGTCGTCATTTATTGGGCTTATTGTTAAAGAGTATTTTTCCTTAACTTTCCAGTGCGTTGCCTTTTTTTAAACATTGTGGCCTTGCAATGTGCTTAAAAAAAACAAGTTCGGCTTTTTTAATTAAGGAAAAAAACCACGCCAGCCTTGTATACATTTTGCTTTGACTCAGAAATACTTTCAACAACACACACACACACACACACACGCACATACATACATACATACATCACCCACTCAAAAAAACAAAACAAAAGGATTAGTTTTATTGATTGTTAATGCAAAGGAGGTTTGTGTCCTATAGTTTTGGCAGTATCATTCTTATACTTTCAGTGTGGTGTTTCTGCCATTACAAATTTTATGGATCTTTCACTGAGGGTACCTACCGCAAGCAGTAATAGCAAATTTCTTAAATATTGTTTCATGAAATATAATGGTGGAAGAGGGAAAGAAAGGTGGTCGTTTTTTGTCTTTTAGACAAGTATTTTTGCCTTTTATCCATCAGTTGGTAACTTCTCAGTTAATTAGAGCTGCTACCTCTAAATTCTTTTGTGGGAAATTTTTTGGGTCTTAGAGGATGCAAACTTGAGAATGCAATGCTCTATTGAAAGAAACTTTCCACTGAGGATCAAGCTGTAACCCTGAACAGTACTTTGCATTTAAAGAGCATCCTTTTAATGAGAAGGTCAAAGCAGATCAGAGACGTCTGTCCATATAACATTTTAACCAAGACAGAAGCACTGGGAACCTAATTTTGAGTACGTATTAGAAAAAATAATGGTTGAGTTAGTCCTCCAACAGTATTAAAGGTTCTCAGCAGTTCACATTGCTTTAACCCTTTGGAGTAATTTCTAGGAACATTCTGACCCCTTTGTCTCCTTTGTACAGATGTAGTACAGGATCTGGGCATTGTTGACAGTGACTAACGAATAATTTTCACTTGGCTTACAGACCACAGAGCCAACCAAAAGATTCAGGTCATCTAGAAATAAGTTACTGGTTTAGTGGAGCCCAGGCTCTTATATTGATAGGTGCAAAGTTAAATAGTGTTTAACTTATTTAAGTAGAAAGCATTCAAGCTTGGCATTACTCAAATTCTTTTCTTAAGTATAATTCACTCCCCCCTCCTCTTTATTATTGTAGCAGAATCAAGAAGGCAGTCTAGGTTCTTAACAGCCAGTCCTTTTCTCTGTCCTTTAAAAAATGTTTTTCCCTTAATTCTGAGCCTCTTGGTTTCATTGTTAGCACGTTTAATGTGATGTTTGCAGCCAGCCTAATCATAGACTCCATGGGACTATAATTGCCCTCTGGATCACCCCCATGTTACAGTAGGAGAGCTACTGGTTTCCAAGAAAAATATCCTGTCTTCTGTATAAGTTTTCAATCTGCCTTGGTTTTCAGCCACTGAATGAAGCTTATAACCCAAATCATACAAGTGTTTGGGGAAGTAGAAGCCCAATCTATTAACTTCTGAAAGCTGTTTTTTTTTTTTTTTTGGTGAAGCTGTGGCATTTGGTAACAATGCAGTTTGCATACATTCAAACTAAATGAAATATCCTGCTAGGTAGAACATGCCTGGGGGAAGAGCAAAAGAAGAGTTTGCCTATTACATACAAGAAATAAAAGGAGGGAAAGGTCTGAGAAATTTAGTTTCCAAGCTTGCTTTTCTTTCAAGTTGAAAAACTAAGTACTGCACTAAAATCTAAGGGCCTAAGCCCTCTCAGACAACTGGAAAAATATGAAATTTGCATTTTTTTCATGTCAGGAGGAGCACGCTTTCATAAACAGTATCCCTAGAGTAATAAGAAGGGTAACAATGCCTGATTCTCTGTGTGATTCATGTTTCTTGTTGAGAATGGAAAGCAGCTGAATAACTATGTGGTTGACAATATAGTCAGTTCGGTCATTGATTCCAAAGGTTCTCCTGAAATGACTTTTACCCAGTCTTATGTTTATTCTTTGTACTGTTTCTCTGACTGGCCCCGAAATATTTTAAAGAAAGTTAATCCCATGGGAGAAAGCTCTAAAAAGGTACCAAAAAGGAATGTCCAAATCAAATGAAGTTTACTAGTGTGTTCCTAGTGTCAGTAAGCAATGAAGCTTAGCTTATACCTAAGTTACACCAAATGGAAGATTTAGTCCACATTTGCTTCTTTAGAGACCCAAATGATCTATTTCTTAGCCCAGTTCTAATCTAGTACTGGCTTCTTCTGCAGTGAGCATTTTACCTTCATAAAAAGTAGTAGCATGAACTTCTTCCAGTGAGGAAATACCCCACTCCTTCCCCCTTCTCCTCCAAATGAGCTGTATGGCAGTGAGGTTGTGGAGATCACTTGGAAGAAAAATCCAGTTTACCTTATTTTAGTAGACGTTATTATAGCTTAGCATTATTTATACTCTCTACTAGAATGCACGCACATATTTGTCCTTTCATTAGTGTTTTGTAATACTGGTGGGTATCTTGTTGGAGGGTAGAACTGGCCTGCTGGTACTCAATCCTTTATGCTTTTTTTTTTTTTTCCTGAAGGATGGGACCTAGCTGAATCTTTCCCAGGCCTTTTTTGTCTCCTTCCCTGCAGGGTGGTTTAGGGTGTGATCTTTTCACCCTGGCCTCTCCTCTTTAACCCCTTTATCTATGGAGATTTAATCATCAATGCCCTTTTACAACAATTAGCTTCCTTTTTTAGTCTGGGGCAATGTATAATGGCCTATAGGACCTTTCCTCTTTTTTTTTTTTTTTTTTTTTGAGTTTCAAATGAAAAGTTATTAATACAATCATTTGGAGCACTCTGGAAAATTCTTAACTTTAAATTTTTGGCTTTCACCCTAAATAAAATTTTTTGTATCTCTTAACTCTTGGGCTCTTTAATATTTGAGGGAAAATTCAGATTTTAGGAAATATTGAGGTAAAAGAAGCAAGAAGAATATATTATAATGTCTAAGACAGGAATGAGGAGAGGGGTAAGTTGCCATGGGTCAACCACACACGATGCTTTTCTTATAGTTTCTTTAGGTAGCGCCTTTAAGTTTTTTTCACCAATTATACCTGGACCACTTATTATTTCTGGCTCAGCTTGTTAATTCTCAGTTGGCCTGGGGTTGCTATCTCCTCTCTGCAGCTACTTTTGCTAAGCTCTTATAGGTTCCAGCTCTCTTTAGTTTGCTTTTCTCAGACTGTATGTGATACTCTAAGAACTCCTTTGTGACTCAAATCTATTTTCTGGCTCAAAGACTGTGATAGTCTCAATTTACTCTAAGGGCTGAGAAGGGAGTACTTGTCACTTTGAACCACAAATCATAGAATGTCAGAAGCCTCAAACTTAGTACATTCCTCCCCAGGTTTTGGAATTTTGTGGTCCCCTGCAAAATCGACTTCATTACATATGACATCTGGCTATGCAGTATAGCATTAAATTACATCAGCACTTAAACAGAATAAGGTTGGTTGGTTAACCTGGAATCCTTGGTAAATCACTGTGCCATTCACAGTAAATGTACATGGATATATGTAATAGACCTAGTGTGATGCAGAGCATCACTTGACACGCTGCTTTGGTGATTTACAGAGCTAAATTTCATGCAAGTTATATTCAGTCGGAGATCAGCTTTAAGAGGTATACAGCTAACAAATGTTAATAGGAAACAGTGAGAAGAAGAAAAAAATGCTCTTAAGACTTGGCCATCACATATCACTTAATATATCAGGTTAAACTTATCTAATAATCTTAGGCATACTTTCAAATAAATAGAATTAAAATATACTAGGACTTGAAGGTTAACATGGAGTATATCTCTGTAAAATGATATTTTCCATTTGTTTCCTAAGTGAAGCTGTCTTTTCAGTGAGTAACACTGAAAGGAATTATCCTACTAGATTACAAGACTGGATCAACATGTTCTTATGAAAAGAATCTCCTTGTGTAAAAAAAAAAAGTTTATTATTCTAGAGCTTTTCTGTTTTTGAGACCCCCTCACAATAGTAGTAATGCCTGCTTGTCACTCTTTTGAGAAGGTTTTTAACCTTCGTTCTAATTTTCAAAGATTTCCTGTGAATTCTGTGTAGGCTTTTCTTTAGCAAGCATTGCTTCCCTTTATATATTTAAACACTTGCTTTGAGAAAACTGCCATTACTTAGGGAAGTAAATATGAATGCTTATCCGAAATGTAGGTGGTTGTAGTCCTAGAAGTTTTTTTTTTAAAAACCCTCTTGAATATTTACTAAAACTATAACTGCTTATTTATAATTTGCCTGATAGTCCTGCAAGCAAGCTACTTATGCAAACATTTCATTTACCACCACCCATAGTATGCATTGCCTTATCTAGCAATGTTCAAAATTAAAAGATTTTTCTTTTCCTATGGATTGTGTCGTGCAAAATACTGAACAGTTTAACTTAACAGTTGAATAGATGGTAGACTAACATCTTTTCTCCTTTTTTTTGGTGGTTTACAGTTTTCATATAATAATAGAGCCCCTACCTATACATGTCTTAGAAAAATTGACAGAGTACTCTCAAAGGTAGAAAAAGTATATTTACTTTTGCACACTCATTAAAAGACACATATAGGAAGGTGGAGAGGAGGCAGAAAGGTTGCTGAAACAGTGGAACATCAGGCTATTGATGTGAGCGTGTTTTGTGATCGGCTTTGAGTATTGCCTTTTGAATAGAGAAACCAACAGTATTTGTGTATTTAGGAGCAGAATCAGAAAACACCCCATGATGAATCAGTCATGCAATAATCCATGCTTATTTGTTGTATAACAGGTTTAAGGATTTAATGGTGTAGATCAAACCTAGGTCTTTAATTCTGAGCAGAGCAGTTAAGAGTGTGGGTCTTCAATGGGAAATATGCTGATCAAGCATTGCTAGCCTGAGAAACATGGAACTATTTATACTAGCCTAAAATTATCATCTATGCTGTGTTGTTATTTGGGCAGCTTTAGTTTGGATAGGTTTTAAGTAGAAGCTACAGTTGCTAGGAAGATTTGATGGTGGGCTAATCCCTGTAAAAAGAATACATTTGTTATGTGAGATTTAGTAGCAGAAATCTTACACTTGAATTCTGAAGTTGTGCATGACCACTGGTTCTTTATCAGTTTTTTTTTTTTTTTAGGGATTAAAAATGGGGAACAAATTCTGACATGTAGTTGTGCTAGATTCCAGACGCGCTTCATTCTTCTTCTCTAGTATTCTTAATCAGAATTCCAGATTCTGCTGTCTAACAAGGTCAAAGAATAGGTAAGACTGCCTGCAACCTCAGGGTTCAGAAAGGCAGGGAAAGGTTTTGCTTGAGCAGCTTAAGCCGCCAAAGAAATCTGGTTGGTAGTGGGGGCTAAAGTGAGCTTCTATTGTTTCACTTTAGCAAGGTTCCTGAGATGAATAAGAGGGCAGCAATACTGTCTTTATCTGAAGTGACAAAGCTTACTTTTCAAGGAAATAGGGAGTTTAATGACATTTGACCATTGCTGCCTGGCATCATGGTACCTGTCTGCTTTTTCATTGTTGTTGTTGGATAAGAGAGAAAATGGCAATGAAGTGTGCGTTATTTTATTTTTGGATGGAGGCTTAGGGAACAGATTTCTTGGTTAATGACCTCCATTTCCATGAATTTAAATGATTGATTCAGTAGCAATTTGATGAAAGACAGTTACAAGAATCGTGTTTTCTTCAATACTTATTGATTAATTCATTGAACAGAACAAGTTTTCTTTAATTTGGACTAAGTTGGCATGGAAACTTTTTCATTACATGTGTGTAGTTGTGCACATTTGAATATCTATGACATGTTCTTGCTTGCATACCTGTCTTGTTATGTTAAATTTTACAGTAGTGCATGCCTAGATAATTTGACCTTTTGACCTTTCATCAAATATGAATTTTATATTGTTTTGATAAATGACATTTAGACAATTTTCCTTCATTAGGTTGATTTTGAAGTTTCAAGCTCAATAGTACCTAAAGCTCAAAATCTGAATGGGTCTTAGTTCTCCCTCCCCCCTTTTTTTTTGCTGTGCAAGCAGGGATGGCATGGAATTATTAGAAGTGTTCCAAGTAGACATTTAATTCCATGGTCTTTATTGTAAACAGTCCTTTTCTACACCACCTGTGCTGGTTACAGTCTTTCAGGATCTTTATCTGTCTCCTAGCAATGCGTTGCACATCTGGTCACAACATTTGCACTGAACAAATCAAAGAGGAAAAAAATATCTAGGGAGGTGGAGTAAAATTGAATTTAAAAAGGGAGGGTGAACATTGCTAGAGTTTAATGGCTACATCTTAAATTACATATATATATGTCCATTCATATATAAAATACAGATATAGCTATATATGGATGAATTATATGCACACACATATATCCAAATTGTTACTAGTTTAATTCCAAGTATGTACTAGCTGTAGCCAAAGAAGAGATACTCAATATGGCTGCCAAGTAAGTGTCAGAGTTATAAGGTTCTTGAAAATGTTTGTAAACAACTGGTTTGACTCCCATTTGTCTCCCTGTTTGACATAGTACAGTGATGTTCTGCATTAATAGTGCAACACTTTATTCCCAAATAAGCCAGACTGGGCTGACAGCTGAAAGGTTCGATTTCAAGTTCGATATCACCTCCCTAGGGATTACTGGGTCTAAGAGCTTTGAAATTCAAAATTTGCCCGTTTAAATTTAGGATTTATTTTTACATGAAACACTTGCTTTGTAAGATATCCTTTTTTTATTCAGAAAAATTTCCCTCCGTTTCCCTTATGCAAGATCATATGATGATCAAATGTTTATGCTTTTCTTAAATGGATGGTAGGTGACATATTTACTGATCGTTGGAATAGTAGAATAATGATGTAGGGAATTGGAATTTGTGTATGTGTGTGTTGGGTGGGGGGTTCAGTTTAGGAAAAGGAAGATGATCTGATCCCTTGAAAGCCTAGAACTTTCAGTGATGTATCAAATCACAGTCATTAGGCTTCTCTCTCTGCCCACACTCTCCCCCAAACACAATGCAGGATAAAGCCCATAGAGATATTACATAATGTACTTGTCAAGAATTGTTCTTTGTAAACATTCACAGATCTATCACTCTTTCTCCTTTAGCTGCTGAGGCATCTAGCATCTTTCAGAGGTACTGTATGTTTAATATGTATGTATGTATACGCATGTGTTAGTGATAAACTAGGTCATGTTACAGTATATATTGACAGAAATAGACTTGTATAAGCTCACATTGTACACATTGTATGCAGTATATGCTGTGCAACAATTTTTGGAGGATGTATTCATTTAGAATTTTGGTCTTCATTAAATATTGATTAAAATTTTAGATATGGCAAGCAAAAAAATCTTAAATGACAGCTCACATGATATGCCTTAGAGCAACCCTACCAAAATACACTAAACCCCAGGATATTTTTACAGAAGCTGTGTGTGTGTGTGTGTGTGTGTGTGTGTGTGTGTGTACGTGTGTGTGTTTAAATAATATTCAAGAAAACTGATTACTGCCTCTCTTATATACTTTTTCCTTGTATACTCTTCCTTAAATAAGGGCTTTTTGGTTGACTTTCTGTGCAAAACAGCATTACCTACGAAGGTAATGTTTAACAGAATGCTTTCTGGCTTGCTGCACATAATTGTCTCTGTATTCTAAGGCACAATTCTTTTATTTGATGGTGGGAATTTGAGGCTCTTTCACAAAATGGAACTTGGAAAGGAGATAATAATGTTAGAATGGGAATTAACTGCAATCCATTTTTTCGTGGTGTAGGAGAAATGTTGATTTGGGGTAAAGGAATAGAGAAGGAAGGATGTGGCCCAAAGCTTGTCCCTTTATTATTTTGTGTATATAGAAAAAATAGACTATACTGTTATGAACAGGTTTAAAATAATAGGACCATAGATTTAGAGTTGTAATAACCAACCAGTCTTGCCTGCCAACACCTTGAAATTTAAAAAATGGTGTGCTCAGGAAAAGGGGATTACATAATAGGAGGATGTCATAAATTTTTACCTTTCACCATTTTAGATATGCTGGTTCTTTTTCTGCTAACTAATCTCTGAAATAATAGGGAGAATACATTTGTTTAATTTTTGTGAATGGATTCTTGAATTTGTCAATACTCCAACTTAATAAAGCTTTATAAACACTTAGAAACCAGATTAGAATTTCATTTTATTGTAGTTTCATGATAACATTTCTAAGTTTCCCTAAAGATGGATATTTCAGTTGATTTTTTTCCCTCCTTTACCTTGAAGGTTAAGTGATTTTCCACTTTGATGCACTACTTCTGAAAAAGTTATATGACTCTATACTAATATTTTTGTACAGGGTGTGAAAATAACCAAGGTAAATCTCTTTTTTTGATTGCTGATATGCATATTAAGAGATGTGTAAACTATCTTTGTAAAAAGTGAATCAACCCTTAGATGCCTGTATGACTTTATCTAAGCTGCCAAGTTTGTACCAGATGCAATTTAAAATGGCTAAGTTCTAAGCCTCTGGAAATGGGCTTCTTAATGGAAATAGTGACAAGATCATTAACTATAGTAGCCCTGCTGGGTGCTTTCTGCAGGAATACTAGACATGTACATCCAAACGTGTTATGTGAAAGGGTCATAGCAGTGAGGTTGATTTGAATAAGAAGTTTAGCTGGTATAAAGTGCTGGAAGAACAAGAGGTTCTATCTTTTCTTAGTGTCACGAAGGCTAATTAATTAGAGAAGAATGGTTTGGTGAAAGTACTATTTGATCTATGTTTTGGGAATTGTTGACCTGGTGGTCTTGAATTGGGGAACACAAAGGAGGAGAAACAAGTTTCTTCTGTTACCCTTTGATTTTGAAGGGATTTTTCCTAATTCTTAATGGGAGTCTCTTTGTCATATTATTGTATTAGTCATGTTAGTATATACACACATACAAACTCTGTACTAGGATAACAGTTTTTGGCTTCCTAACACACATTATTAGAGACCCTAGAAATTAAAAAAAAAACCCAAGCAAAACAAAACACCACATCTGTACATCTGCACCAGTTGATTTCTCGGCCTTTCTAGGTCTAATCAATAATCACATTGTGTATTCATCTGAGTTGGTTTTTTTTTCATTCTCCTTTGAGGTCAGATTTTATTGTTGGGCTTTATATATCAGAAAAAAGGACATAGCCTTATGCACTAATAATTTTGGCTTCACTGTTTCCTTTTGGTAATTGATTAGCATCCATACTAGTAACTTTTAATGAGTTCTGTTCTACTTGTATGTTTTATCCTCATCAATGCTCTTCCACCATTTATATAACTGCTCTTTAGACAATATGATTAAAATGATGAATAATTCGTGTTTGGCAAAATAACTGAGATGGCAGAAATAACTAGATGTGTGACTGTTGTGAAGGTGCTTACACTGATCATTTCTGAATAGACTTTTAAAATGATAGGAGATAAGCACTTTGATGATTTTTGCCTAGAGGATCGTCATCACACAATTGCAGATCCCTAACCTTCTTATGGTCAACCAAGTCACATTTGGGCAGTGTCATCTTAGTAAAAGCCTTTGTTTTATTTGTATTGACAAATATTTTAAAGAGAGCATTAAAAAAAAAAGAACATGATAATCGTGTCATGTTTTGTCCTGATTCATTGCATTTTATTTTCTGAATGAGACCAGGCTCACATTTAAAACAAAAATTTCAGTTTAATAGTGTAATATATTCCTTTTTTTGGTACTGCTTTGAAATAGAGATTATTGGTAATTGTGTAAGCTTAACATATTTGCTACTAATCAAATCATGGGATGGCAATATTTGGTAATTTTTTTGATGGTAGTGGTATGCAACGAAGCTTTCTGTGAGTGTTGCTGACTCCAGTTCCCCTTTTTTTCATTTCTTCATATTAGAGTGGAAATTTAGTTTGTTCATAATGTATTATTGATTGGTCTGAGAACAGCAGCAGCCCCAAGGCCTTGTCATCAATGGTACTTACTCTCCCAATAGTGAATGCGTCACTTCATGTAGCTCTTTGGGATCCAAGTCTGTGGGATATAAGCCTATAATTGTTAATCTTGTACAGAACAGTTTTTAGGGAGAGGAACTCTTCATTGTTGTTATGGAATTTTTTCCCCCTTTGTTAAAGAATAGTCTCTTTGTCATAGCAGTAAGATAAGCTTGTTCAGGATGTTAATGATGTATTTTCATTCATTGCTCATAATACTACAGTGTAACAACTGAAGTATCTTTCATTGTCTCCAAGAGGACAAACATGGACAGTAGACTGAAACACAAAATCGAGCTCTCACCCACTCAGTACATGTGTTTCTCAACATACCCTGTAGCAGCAGAGCACAAGAACAACCTTTTCATAGAGCTGTCTCTTTAGAAACCCCTAAGAAAACAGTGGGAGGGACGTTGGTGTTGTTGACTGCTTTTGAAGCGTGTTACCTCTTTGCAGCATGTCCCTGTCAAACATTTAAAATATTTTGTTTTTATTTTTAAGGGTTTTTTTTAATAGAGTGCATTTTCCTTCCCTCTCTACATTGCTACCAAATTCCACTCTGTCCTGCCACATACACATGTAATCAATCAGTCGACCGTTCAGTCCAGAATTTGAGGCTGGCGTACAGCTTATCTTTGCTTTCTGAACTCTTGTGAGTTTAATATCTATCTCTCTGAGGGCTTGCTGTAGAGAGAGAAGTGAAGTCACTTTCTGACATTGTTGGTAATCTAGAAAAATCCAAAGTAAGTTTTTAGCATAAGGATATTTATATTATTAATGAAAACAAGAGTTGAAAGAGAACAGTTATTGTAATAGAAATGAAAACACAAATCAAAAACTCCATTGGAAAAAGATTGTTACTGCTAACTTCAGACTTTGAAAGGCCTAAAAACACTAAAGTAAGTTTAGTGTTAGAAACACTGTGTTTATTTTTCTTAGTAGCCCCTTTCAATCCTTTGTCTACAGCCCACGATGCCACTTTGGGCAGGTTTAAACAAACCTCAAGAATTGTATAGTGATGTATATGTGATAATGACTCTAAATAATTGAGCATGTTAGAAAGTTAGCCTTCAGTGAAAACTGGTTCAGTGTCTGAATGGGGTTTTGATTGCATTAATAACTTAGCTGGTTCTGTGAATATAAATAAAATCATTTAGCTTTCATATAATCCTAATTTACTCTTCAGTGTTGGAATTTGCTACAAATTTAGGAATATTCTTCCTATTAAAAGATCTTCTCACTTTCTCTTTATGAAAGTACACGATATTTTGCTGATTAGCAATCTGTTATCTACTGAAAACAAATTTTTTTTAAAAAGTAGTTTTTAAGAATACAACAGTGAGACTTTAGAAAAGGATGTTGTCAGAAAATGAATTCAACTTCAGTCTTGTTTGGTTAATAATAGTTCACATTTGTAAAGGGATAAGGATTTCCTTGGAAAAGGGAAGTCCTGGATAAGGAAAAAAAAGTTGTCTTGTCTAGCTCTGCCTCTTCATTTCTTTTATTTTTTAAAAATTTATTTATTATATTATTATCCCTCTACTTGCTTAATAAACCAATCCTAGTTCAGGCTCTGATTGATTCTCCCCTGATATAATTCCTTCATAATTTGATTCCCTGCATTCAACCTTTCCCTTTTCAAAAGCACATTTTCAGATATGCCAAATTAATGAGCCTAATGTGTAAATCTGACCATGTCACTCTCTTGCTCTGGAAGCTTCAGCTGCTCCCCATTGTCTCTGGAATAAAATGAAAATTCCTCAGTTTGGTATTTAAAACCCTTAACAATCTGGCTCCAACCTATTATTTTAGACTGATATTATTACACGCGCACCAAATTTCAGACAAATTGTCCCTGTACTCCAAATTTCCCCTTATTTTTGTCTTGCTTTCTATAAAAACCAGGCTACCCCAGGTGCTTAGAATCTCCTGACCTACCCAATTCCACTTCTTGGGATCCCTAGATCCTTCAAAGTTCATATCAAATGAAATTATGTCAGTTCTTTCCTGATTCCTCCTGCAATTAGTAGGCTCCCCCTGCGCCCCCTCCCCCAGATTTCTTTCTAGTTTACTAGCATTTATGTAACTGTGTCCATGTTTCCTCCCTCTTCAGTTATCCTCCAGGGAAGGTAAGTTCTCTGAAGGCAAGGACAGGTTTGATTTTTGTCTTTGTATCCCCTGTGCCAAGCACAATACTAATTCTATAATACATGCTTATTAAAATGAATTGACCTGAAACGTTCACTAGAAAGAATGGTGTAGGTAGCCCAGCTATTCAGTTCTTTAAGTCCCTTCCAGTGTGATTCTCATTCACCTTTTCTCCTAATATACCTGTAGATTACCTCCCTTATATTTTAAAGGCTTTCTTCAGGTTCTTTTAATATCACAAGAGTACTTACCATGTGCTGCCAGTAGGCTGTGTGTGTGTATATATATATATGTATTTTTTTTCCTGTTTTTCTTTTCATAAGACTAGACTTCTTTATTTCCCTGTTATAAATGATCTCAATAATAAATTGTTTATGCCACTTCTTGTTAGCCACCAAACATTTATTAAACACTATTTTTTAAACCTAATGTAGCATTAGAATGAAATAGGAAAAACCATGCTGGGCTATACATTAACTTACTCTAGCTTATATCACCATGGTACCTGAAATGTGCCCGAGTTGCTACACATTCCACATCTCTCAGAGCTAGTTCACATTCCTGTTTTGAATGGTAAACACTCCTTTGACTGCACATTACATTTTTCTTCTTGTAATGTAATATTTTGAGTCTGACTTATTTAATGTTTTTTCCTTTTAGCACGAGAGGCTAAGGTTACTCTGAGGTTGGGTGATTTGTAATTGTTGTTTAGTCATTTCTGTTGTTGTCTGACCCTTTGTGATCCTGTCTGAGGTTTTCTTGGCAAAGATACTGGAGTGGTTTGCCATTTCCTTCTCCAGCTCATTTTACAGAAGAGGAAACTGCGCAAAACTGGGTCCAGTGACTTGCCCAGGGTCACACAGCTATTAAGTGTCTGAGGCCATATTTGAATTCAGGTCTTCCCGACTGCCAGTCTTATGCTGTATCCCCTGTGCCACCTAGTTGCTCTGGGTCCTTTAAGAAATTAAATGAATTCCCTTAGACCTCTAGAGTGCCCTTTAGGGATTGTGCTAGGTTCTGAAGTTAGTGCTTATCCCAAGGTCCTTACTTCAATCCAGGTAGTTATTTATTAGCCCAGTGGTTCTAACTATGAATTATAGCTGTCTCAAATTAAATAAATGTAAGTACAGATCTTTTAAAAATCACTTAATTTTCCTCCATGAAGGGCAAGGGGGCGGGGTGGGGGGATGTGTATTGGCTAATAAGGAAAAAAAATATTCACAAAATCTGCTAAAACTTTACACATTCATGTCTCTGAATCTGGGAATTTATTGTATTCCATTTTTCATTTCAATTCATGTTTCATTTTCAGTTTTGCTGAATGTGGCCTTTCTTTTACTTTTCCCACAATTAGAAAAAATGTGTTTTCTAAAAATAACTCTGAATTGTTCATTAGATCTCAAGGGAAATTCAAAAAAATAAAAAAAGCATTTGAAATCTATTTTCATACAGTAATCAGCAAGCCATTTTCATGTCTAAACAATTAAACTACAGTTTAGTCTGGCAAGTTCTCAATTTCAGCTTTGGAAAAAGTTATAATAATAACAAAACTGTGATTTATTATGACAGAATGTGTTCTAATTGGTTTATGCTTTGTTTTGTGCGTATAGGTTGACATACTGTCATTGTGTATTCTAAAACATATAAATACTACCTTTTTACCTCCCTTTCCCCTTGAGTTGCTGTAACTATTTTCTTTAACTCTAGTTTGGAAAGAAAACTTGTCGTTATGAGTTTTATAAGATTAATGGACCTGTAAGTTCACTACCTTCAAGGAAGTTATAACTACATGCATTCCTTAAACCTCTTTCATGTCTGATAAGGGGAACTGGGAGGTTTTCTGAAGTCTTGGAGTTCATTTAAATAGAATTGAGTTTTGTGGTATTTTTTTTTTTATTGTTTTTAGATGTAAACCATTGACCCCTAGGGATGAAGCTAAATTCTGCCCATCGTTACCCCTAATTTGAGGTAGGGTAATACAGATCACTAGGAAGGCTTATTACATTTCAGATAAAGGCTTTCAATTGCGCTTAAGTACTAGGAGAACATTCTCAAATTTAAGGTTTTGATAGCAACACACCACTTTTTATCTTTATAAAGAAAAAGTTCGTCCCTGTCTTAAATGCTGTTTCCCATTAAACAAGAATGATTGCAAAGATATGATGATCTATCCACTTAGGTCAGCTAGAGGACATTAATTTTTTTAATGCATTTTTGAAAAGCCTGTAAGAAACTTTGGGCCATTTTAATGGTGGCCTTTGGGAAGGTACTTACTTTGTTCCCCCCCCCCCCCCACAGGAAGATTCTTACATGTTCAGACTGATTTCCTCAGAATATGCCCATTCTCTTTGTCTGTCGCTGTTGTTACTCGCTCCTGTTTATACATTTATGTATTTTTCTATGCTAAATATTAATCTTCAAAAAACATTTTTCCTAAATGAATAATTTTATAAATGGTGATGAGGGGAGGCAATCAATGAGCTTTGTCAGAGAGGTGAGGGTGGTCAGTAATCTAAGAGGAAAATATTAAAAAATAGAATAAATAAGCATGTTTAAGCTTCCCCCTGAGGAACCGGGTTGGCCTTTGAAATGCAGTCAGGCTAGTTTGGGGGTATCATTTTTAAACTTGCAGAATATAGTATGAAATGAAAATTGTATTTACTAATTTGGAGGGCTTCTGAAAAGAAAAATACCTAATTATTTTTTAGAGGTTCTTGGAGGGTCTGAAACTCATACTACATGGGGGATAGAGGTCTCTTCAGAGTAGTGTCTCAGAGCTGATTTTTTAAAACTTGGGCCAAAAGCTGATTTTTTAAAACTTGGTAAAGAATCTAAATGACATTGTGAGTCATGATACCAAATAGAAACATTTTATAATGTTCTTGGCAGAGAAAGGAACACTAGAATTATTGTAGACTTTTACTCTGTAGTTATTATGTTGTAGATAATTTTGATCTGAGACCAATCCAAATTAACTTCTGTGGGCCTCAGTTTCCTCATGTTCAATGAAGGAGACGAACCAGATAATCTCTAAGTTATTTCCCAACACACGTGTCGATGCTATAAAATCTGTGTAATAACAAATTTGTGTTTTAATATGATTATATTTATTGTGATTAATAATGACTTTACCTTGTGTTTTAAAGTTTTCAAAGTGCTTTCACATCCATTATAATATCATATTTATGCACCTCTTCATTATAAAATAGCGACCTTTCTCTCCATTAGCTCACTTGAGCATCAGGACAGCAGTGTGAAGTGGATAGTACAAGTACTCACAGATTGAGAGCTGAAAGGAATCTACTACCTTAGTGGTTGTATAATTCAAGCCCTGCCACTCCCACCTCATTTTACACATGGGAAACCTGTAGCCCACAGAGGTTTAAGTGTCTTGTCCAAAAGACTTAGAGTGATCAAATGACTTTCCTAGGGTCACACAGTTAGTTCTGGATAGAGCTGGGGTTTGAACTAATGTCCTTTGACTCCAAGCCTACCTGTTTCCATTATGTAATTGACTTGTATTTAAGCTCCATAATATTGCTCTGAGACAGGCCTGATTTTGATAGATGGGGAAAATGAGGTACCTAAAACAGCTAGAACACAAGTAAAAGATGCCTTGACATTTTTACTCTATTATTTAATTTCAAACAATTTTCATTATATGGTATCATTAGATGCTAAGGGCAGGTAGGTGGCATAGGGGATAGAGTAATGGACTTGGAATCAGGAAGTACTGAGTTAAAATCTGGCCTCTGATACTAGCTGTGTGCATAAGAAACTTTTCCATGTGCCTCAGTTTCCTTATCTGTTAAATGGGGATCATAATAGCACCTATCTCCCAGGGATGTTGTGAGAGTCAAATGAGATAAAATCTTTGCAAACCTTAAAGTTCTATATAAAAGTGCTAACTATTATTAGCTATTATCATCATATGCAGGAGAAACAGGGAGAAGCTTCTCTGGCTGTAATGAGTGGGGAGGGATAAGCAAAGAGATTTAAAAAATTAGTTCTGACACAGATCATCAACATATATGCATCAGATTGGGTCGGAAAGAAGTTTTTAATGAATATATCTTTTGGAGTCTCTTCCTTATTCTTGAATTGTCTTAATTGATGTGATTTTTTTTTTTTAGCATTGGGGTTAAGAAAAGAAAAAAAAGAATAGCCAGAGAAGCCTTGTTTCAGATAATTTATTTTCAACCTTTTCACTTAAAAAATCCATTTTGAGTTCAAGGTGAAGATTTGTATTGGTTCTTATGTATCACCAACTGGTTGAGTGAATTTTCTCCTTCTGCCTTGCCTTCTTGTCTTATTAATAGGTTACTTTATTGTCTTGGTTACATGGACAAAAACTACATGCTGAATGGAATAAGGCCATGTGTCTAGTAGTTCTGTCCTTTCAAATTAGTTCTGAGACACTAATTTTGGGGGTCAGGGAGCTAGTTGCTTGCTCCCTTTGTATACTTGATGCACATGTGGTTCCTCAACCATTTGAGATTATGTGATTCTCCTTTAACAATGTGAGATTATCAGATTAGGTCCCTAATTTAGATATTAAAAATGTTTCATTTAAAAAGTTAAGTGTATTTAATTCAAGATATGTCCCAAGAATAAAAAAAAATTTTTGTAGCTCACGTAGTCCTTGAGAAAGAGTTGCACCTAAAAATGATACTTTTATGGGTAAAATGATTGTAAAATAGTAAATTGCAATTAAAACAAATTATTAGAAAAATTATTTTTTGTACAAAAAATATAATTTAAAATGCTGTCTTTAGGAAAAGCTCAGCTCTATGTTTGTGATGATAATAGTGTTCACATAACACATTTAACACACGTTAGGTGATGGAGTAAATAATTTTCTTTTATCATTTTCTTGATTTTTGTATGAGAAACTTCTAGTAATATGTACCTATAAGTCTTGTAATCTTTTTTAGTCTTGTGTTTATAGTAATGAGTTGATTTAATTTTATATCATATACCAAACAGTATTCCTGAATGAAGCTACTTTGTCTTTTCTGTGGACTGAGTTTGGTGCTTAGGCTGAGTGATGTTTCTATATTGGAAACCTAGGGAATATTAGCTTGGGGCTTGGAAAGATTGAAAACTAAAATTCCAAACAAAGTGTTTCCCCTTTATGTTGAGGGCCTATAGCATGTGAAGAGGGAAAGATTTAGAAGAATTGCATTGTTTTCCCTTTATGTTGAAGCTATATATAGCATGTGTAGTGGGAAAGATTTAGAAGAATTGCATCTTTTGTTATCAGAGAGAGCTCACTAATCAGGTAGGAGTGGTGACTGTCTTCTTGTCATCCTAGACATTAACTAAAACATTGTGAAAAAGTAGCAGGCGATAAGAGTATTGGCTACTATTAAAAATTCTCAGTTCCGAATTCTGGGAAACTTCCTGCCCATCCTCCCAAAGGCTGCGGGTTACAAGTTGCCTCCATTGCTATCAACCATTGTCTTATCTCATTAGTTACAGGGGTGACATATGGTCTCCCCTCCCGATTTTGGTGGCTAAAGAGTGGTGGCAGTGGGGGAAGGGAAGGCAGATGGTAAAAGCTAGTGAATATCACATAGAGTGACAGATCTTGTCACTGTATGTATTGAGTACATATGTGTATGTGTATATGTATGTATGTTATATATGCTTAACTTTTTAAAAAAGGTTACTAAATGTAATAGTTACAGTGTTTTTAATAGTTGAAATTATTTCAATACTTTAAAACTAAAGTTCGCATCTACATTTCAATATTGCTTAATAACTGACCACTAGGACATCTTGTTAAGACATGTTGTACATTTTCTCAGGCTATTTCTGTTTTATTCAGAATATTAAACTTACTACAGGTTGTTCTCATGTTCTGAACAGGAAGTACTAAATCAAGTAAAGTAGTAATGCTGAAGGCTCAAAGTGAGTTTCAGACCATCTGCTCTGTAGAAAACTTTTACTCTTAAATAAAATTAACACTGTAATAGTTGACATTTATATATAGCACTTTAAGGTTTGCAAAGCACCTAACAATATATCATGTCATTTGATCTACTTAAGGATATACATGGGTACAAAGACATTTCTGCTAATTATTTTCTTGGTATCAATTTAATTCAATTAAATAGGCATTTGGTAAGTGAATTGTTTTTATTTTACATTTGTTAACAACATGTATTTTAACAATATGTTGTTAAGAGATGTAGGCTTTATACATTATCTTCAGAAGTTTTGTCCAAATGGAGAGAAACATTAGGGGCTATTCACAGCCATTCAAACTATGAGTTCTGACTTGAGAAGTGTAGAATAAACACCTTGGCCAAGTGGGAACAATTTATACTGTTTTATTATGGTTTTTTAAAACTCATCTAAATAAGGTTATTAAAATTTGAATATTGCAAGTACTTTGTTATTTTCTGTTTTGTTTATTCTGTTTATCACCTCTTCAGCTGTAAATTGGTAGTCCCATCGTTTATACCCATACTTCAGATGTTTCAATAGAGATTTTTGAATGAACCACAATTTTTCCAAATATTTGCACAGAAGTGATCTGGTCATTTAGAGAAAAAGACATGTATTTTCAAGTGGCTGTGTTGTATGGATGATCCATATTATTTACACTTAAGGTTGGAAGAGATTTTAGAGATCACCTAGTCTAGCTAGCTGTTTACAGGTAGGAATTCTGAGGCCCAGAGTGATGAAGTGACTTAGTAAGCAGATCCAGGGGCTTGACCTAGGTCTTCTTAGCTCTAAACCAATTTTCTTTATATTTCTTTATATATATTCTATTATCATTAATTTCTTTATGTATTTCTTTATAATCTTTGTAATATTCCTTATGTATTTCTTTATAAACCAATTTCATTATATCATATATCATATCACATCAGTACTATTTCACAAAGGTAGGACTAGAGTAAAGACTTTGTCCCATTCAGTTTTACTAGATGCTTCCCCAACCCTGCTTAATTTCAGTGCCTTCCCTCTGTCGTTTTCCTATTTATGCCATATATAGCTTGCTTTGTATATATTTGTTTGCCTGTTTACTCCTTTATTGGGTTGTAAGCTCCTGGAGGACAGGGACCTTCTTTTGCTTTTCTGTGTGTGTCTCCAGTGCTTGGCGCTCTGGCACAGAGCAGGTGCCACCAATAAGTGCTAATTGATGGATTAATTGATACATGTCTTTACTTGGTTAAATCGTTTTCTTAAAATAATAGCTGACATTTACACGTCACATAAAGGTTTGCAAAATACCTTTTATATACATTATCTCTATTGATCTTCATGACAACCTTGTGAAGTCATTACTATAGCTACTATTATTTCTTTTTCCACAAGCCAGAAATCTGAGGCTTAAAAGTAGTTAAGTAACTTTGCCAGTGTTCACACTTCCAGTAAGAGTCAAAAGCTGGATTTGAACTCACGTCCCTCTTGATTGGTTCTGCTTTGCTAGGCTACCTCATTACTTTACTCTATAGAATAATTATACCTTATATTTGTAATGTACTAGCAAATTTATGGTGAAGTTTTATCACGTAGATTGTTCCTGTTCCCCATCTGTCTCCTCTCTCTTAATAATGGTAATTATAGGTGACATAATGCTCTGAAGTTTACACGCATCATGCCTTTTAAGTCTCAGACGTCTTTGAGGTAGGCAGTGTAAGTAGTACATCCATTTTACAGATGAGGGTTTTGAGACACATAAAGAGATTGAGTAACTTGCCCAAAGTTACAAAACTAGTACATGTCATTTGTTGTCGTTCCAGTCATGCCCGATGCTTCATGACCGCATTTGGGATTTTCTTGGCAAAGATACTGGAGTGGTTTGCCATTTCCTTTTCCAGCTTACTTTACAGATGAGGAAACTGCAGCAAACCGATTAAGTGACTTGCCCAGGGTCACACAGCTAAGTAAGAGTCTGAGACCAAATTTGAACTCAGGTCTTCCTGACTGAAGGCCCAGCACTCTGCCATGCTACCTAGCTTCCCATAGTAAATGGTATAGGAGGATCTCAAAACAAAGTCCTTTGACTCCACATCCAGCGTCTGTCTTTTTTCTCTTCCTCTCCTTTTTTGTCTTCCTTCCTCCCAGCTTTTCTGCCCACCTTTTCTGCCCACTTTTTTTTCTTCTTCTCATCATGATTATATACATATTCTGACTGGTAGCCTAGATTTTTCTCACATGGGCAATTTTCCTTATTGCCCTAACACTTTCTTAGACATGATACGTTTTTAATGAGGATTATTGTGTGTAATCTCTGTGAAAAACTCATTCATTTTCTTTAAGGGAAGTGAATGTTTGAAGGGGCATATATTTGATTTTGTTTGCATGAGTTGGCTTTTTTTTTAAAGAAGTAGGATAATACTTTTGAATTCGGGGAAGTTAGAGGGCTGTCTACTGAATATGAAGCATACTTACTTACATTTGAAACTTCGTTTACATTAGTTTACATCTGCTCTTCCTGTTTCAGGTGCTTTTTGCCATCTTCTATATGGTTCGCTTAGAACATGCCTGAACATAGTCATACTGGGAACATCTTTTGCCTTTGGAGAGGGAAGCTATCACTTGAAAAAGAAGAGATAAAACAGTTGCTCTTCAAGACTGCATGACCCAAAGCACAACTCTACCTGCCACTGTTGGACAAAAGCTTGCCCTTTTCCCCTTCACAGCTAATGGTGCAGTCGAACAGATGGATCGCAACAGAGAGGCAGAAATGGAATTGAGGAGAGCCTCCAGTCCCAGCAAAGCCAGTAAGAGCAATGAAGTGGATGGAGATAGGTCCCTGTGCCACAGCTGCTGCATCTGTGGCAAAAGCTTTCCCTTTCAGAGCTCCCTCTCACAACACATGAGAAAGCACACCGGGGAGAAGCCATACAAATGTCCTTACTGTGACCACAGAGCTTCCCAAAAAGGCAACTTGAAGATTCACATCCGGAGCCATCGTACAGGAACTCTGAGTCAGGGACATGAGTCCGAGATGGGAGAGGCACAGCTCGGAGAGATGGGAGTGTCTGAAGGCCTTGATGGGTGTACCAGTCCCACCAAGAGCACCTCAGCCTGCAACAAGATACTGAATGGGGCTACCCAGATGGAAAACAGCAAAATCTTGCTGAGAAGCAGCAAGAAAGATGCGGGGCCTGATGCTCCTGCTGCTGAAGAGGACAAGGTCTCCACGTTCCAGTGCACTTTCTGCAAAACTAAGTTTGAGAGGAAGAAAGACCTTGAACAGCACGTACACCAGGTCCACAAGCCATACAAATGCAGGCTGTGCAATTATATGACTTTGAGAGCGGAGACTCTGTTGAACCACATTGAAAAGGACCATATCACAGCTCAGATTCCAAATGGGGAGGCCTATGTGGAGAGTGGCAAGAATGAGCTGAGCCCTGGGGAATTTCCTTGTGAAGTCTGCGGTCAGGCCTTTAGTCAAACCTGGTTCCTTAAAGCTCACATGAAGAAGCACAGGGGCTCGTTTGACCATGGATGCCATATTTGTGGCAGGAGATTTAAAGAGCCTTGGTTTCTCAAAAATCACATGAAATCTCATGGCCCCAAAACTGGGAACAAAAACAAACCAAAAAGTGATTTGGACCCCATAGCTACTATTAATAACGTGATTCAGGAAGAAACTATTGTGACTGGCTTGTCCCTCTATGAAGTTTGCATCAAGTGTGGGAACTTGTTTACGAACCTTGAGAGCTTAAAGGTCCATAATGCTGTACACCGCAAGGTGGAAGGGAGCTGGACCCAAGACAAAACCCAAGGGTTAGTAGTGCCCGGGAGCCTAGACCCACCTGAAACGCAGCAGCTTTTCTTACAGTGCCTGAATTTGAGACCATCTGGAGAGGGAGATAAAGTTACCAGCGGGCAGTCTGGAAAAAGGGTAGCGGAACTGGATCCTGTCAATAGTTACCAGGCTTGGCAGTTGGCCACCAAAGGAAAAGTAGCAGAACCCTCAGAATACCTTAAGTATGGAGGGTGGGATGAAACCTTGGCAGATGCAGATGTCACCTATGACAAGGATAAAAGGGAGTACATCCTTGTGAGTCAGGAGAAGCGCAAGCGGGAGCAGGATTCCCACACTTCTAGCAATTCCAAGAGGAAGACCTTTTCAGGAGGGCGCTCAGAGAAGAATGGAGGCGTACAACTAGGAGACAACTGCTTTGTGGTTCAGGGTGATACGGATTATAGACCGTCTTCCCGCCAGAGCCGTCGGGCAACCCAGAATACTAATAAGTCAACTGAATGCTTTGAATGTGGAAAGATTTTCCGCACATACCACCAAATGGTGCTCCATTCCAGGGTACATCGGAAAGATCGCCGGACCTGCAGTGAGAGTGGGGCCACGGCCCAGAGAGAACGATACGGCTCCACCAGTGAAGGGGACTCAGGTTCCACTAGCCAGCCCAGCAGCCCTGGATCTGCCTCAGCTCCTGAGGATTCATTGACCTCCGGGATGGGAGAGGAGGCTGCTGATGACAGCTTCGAGGAAGGAGCCCCAGAATCATTACCAGGTAAGGCCCCATATTTGTTTAATTTTATGTTAACTCCGTTCATTATATGCATGCCCTCACAAATGCATTTTGCTCTCGTTGCATATTTCTCTGTTCCTTTTGATTAATTAGCTCTTGTATTTTTGCATAAATTACCCTTAGTGATGCTTTTCTGCCAGTATTCTCTCCTGGGCAACTGTAACTCTTAAGCCTAGGAAGCAGCTTCTTTCACACTTGAAAGATTCATGCCTTCTCCATATTCTACCCTTCCTCACTACTCCCCTTCCTCAGCCCCTCAATACATAATCGCTATCTCCCTCTGTCCTTTCAAACTTATACAGATGCATTAAATAAAAAGTAAACTCTTATGCAGCTATAATTAATCTCCTTGGATTAAACTAGTCCTCTGGGTCCAATGCTTGTTAACTGGAACAGATTACTTTCCAAGTCGTAGCTAAATATTTAAAGAAGCATTGTAAACTTCTTTGGTTTAATTTGTCTACCTTCTTCTCCATCATTTTCCGGTTTTAGTTAATTATTCTTCAAAAGTAGAAAGTAGAGTTTTAGTCCCAAAACTAGACTTAGCCACTTTGTTAACTGCATAGTGTTCTCAGCCAACAAAACAAGTAATGAATTTTGCCATTTTTAAAATCTGAAAATCCAATCATGATTTGAAGTGCATTCATATAGTCATATGAATGTTACATAGTAAATATTATATATGCTGTTAATTCCATGTGGAAGTGATGTTTGCATTGGCTATTTGTGCAGAGTACAATCTTTTAAAGAGTAAGACTTTGCGATAGATACTACTCATGTATCTTTATTCTGAAAGCATATTTTGTAGCTAAGTAGCTACAGAAATTATTTGGAAACTCTATGCCAGTTATGGGTTCCTGTTTTCTTTATCAATAAAGAACAGGAAATAGTAGTTTCTCTCTAATTAAAAAAAAAAGGTGGTGATGGCATTTTATATTTGTATAGTCCTTTATAGTTTACAAATTGCATTCACATTCATAATTTAATTTGATACTCAAAACTTTTAAGCTGGGCAGGGGCAAGATCATGGTTATGATCCCTATTTTTAAGTCAGGAAAACTGAGGTAAGGCAGTATGTGTGTATTTGCATACATGTGTATACACATATAAAATCAGGTGCAGCATTGTGATAATCATATAAATTCTGTGTGTAGATAATACATGATAATATATGATGTATAGTTTATACATTTTCTGTGTCAATTTCTTACTCATGGATTCTGTGGCAAAGCAAAGTAAGCATAATGCCTTTTGACATTACAATGTTCATTCAGGGAGGTAAATCATGGCTTCTCACCCAGTTAATTGGCACTTTGAAGCTTGACCTGTTTAATCAAGAGCTGTCAGCTGCCGCTGTGTTCCCCTTCCCATGTTTTTTGTTCAGCCTCCACCAGCATCCCATACTTAATGACTCCTTTAAAAATTTTTAAAAACAAATTTTTAATTTTTTAAATTAAATATTTTTTCTCTTACTGACTTTCAATGAAAATTCCTTCCTCACTACACTATCTTCTCCTCTCACCTCACCAACCGATCTGATTTTAAGACTTTATCTTAAGCAGAAGAGCTATATTTTAAAAAATGTTAGGACTTCTTTCATATCTTCTAGAATGTTGACCTATCATGCAGAAGACTGTTACTTTGAGAATCTTAAATGACACTCTTTAAAGAGTTAGCATATCACAGTTAACATACCACACCTGAATGAACACCTAATCCCTAGACAATATTTTGAGCAGCTTGGTTCTTGATAGACTAGCTATACTTTCTTAGTGTTAAAAGAATTGGTTTGTCTCTTCTCTTTAGCTCCTCTTCATTACCAATTGTATGGAAAAAAAGTGAAAAATCTAGGACTCTGAAAGGTTGAACAGCAGTTTTACTCATCATAATTGTAACAGGCATGACCAATACCCTTAAGGAGGAACACCAGGAAACTGGGTTTCTGGTGGTACAGTGGCAGTACCTCATTCATGCTTTGAAACTGGAGAAAGCAGCAGATTAAGCCAAGCTGAATACATAGGAGGATCTTGGAAAACAAAAGGAGTTGCACTGATTGGCATGGCTATCTTAAAATTCCACAACTTCCCTATTCAAGGACTGGAATAATTAATGGGAAGAGCATAGCTTGCAAGGAATTCTTGCACAGGGCTTTAGCTGTCAAATTAAAAATTACTTGTCAGCCCTGGGAATCCTAAATCAAGAAAGCTTGAAGAAGAAAGGTCATTGTAGTCATTGTGGGAATGATCCTGGTCGTGAGCGATATTGTCTATCTTTAGGTAGAAATCACAGGTTCCTAGTTTAGAAATACACGTTACTTGTTCTCAAACTGCTTGAAATATGTAAGACTTTTGAGGAAGGAGAAAAATACTAAAGGAGATGAAGCTCAAGAGAGTGAGAAAACCAGAGTGATGAAATGTAACAAATGATCTGGTCTTGTTAATATATTAAAATTTTTGGGAACTCTTTTCTGAATTGAGTTCACATGAAGACAGATTAACTAGGTACTTCATTAGGAATTTGGTTTGCCTAAGAATATAGAATTACTATTAGTGTCAATAAAATAATAATAGCTAAAATTTGAATAGTGCTTTAGGTTTTGTGAAGTGCTTTGCATATATGATCTCATCTGATGAGGTCTGTGTTCATTGGAGTTGTCTAGTACAACAAAGAAGTGCATTCTGAGCTTTGAATGTTTTTTAGGAGTTTAATTCTTAGCTTTCATTTTCCTCCGACAACTATAGACTTTCTTGGATTCCTTCCAATAAAGTTGAACTTAAATTTTTCAGAACAGAATTGGATAAAAATGTCAGGTTAATGCTAATCTCTTTTAGTGTTGCTTTGTTTTTCCACTTTGAGAGTTCAGTTTATCATTTAAGAAAAATTACCATTTGGCTATTTTATACCATTAAAAAAAAATCAGAGGATTAGTATTAATCTGCCCAATGGAATTTTAAATACTCAGAATGAGAAAAAGCACATAGTTTTCAATGTAATTTAGGATTTATATTGTTAAGTGTTTTGTACACGTAAGGGTGGTGGTTAGAGCTATTATTTACCATTTGAAGAAGTTACACATTTTAGCTTAGCTATGATCTAGCATGACAGGTACCTTACACATGTACTGTAAACTGTAGAAATAAGAGGAAACAGAATATTGTGGGTTAGACTGTAACTCATAAAATAAACTGATTGTGCTATTTATAAATCTGAAAAGCATTATTGCCTGCTAAAGTTGCCTTTTCCCATTTAAAGGGTTGGCTATTTTTGCCTACAGATTAACACTTTTTTGGAGTGGGGGGAGGCAGAACTAGACTTACTGTTCTCTATTAGAGTACTTGAGGAATATTAAACCACAGATTCATAAAGCTGCTTTGAAGCAAAGAATACTTAATATACTGATTTAACTACTATGAAAAGAGTCAAAGAGGTTGTGTGATTTGGACAAGTCCTCAGAAGAAATTAACTTTGTAAAGATGAAGCTCCCAATGTTTCTAGGTTTGTTTTTCAAACCCTCTTTGTGCCTTTTTTTTCTTCAAAGAACATGCTGACTTCTAAGAATGCTCCTAATGTCATTTAACACTTTAAACATTGAAGTTATCTTTTGTTAATCCTCACAGTTAGCTGATGAGAGCTTTTCTTGCTAGAGAAATTCAAGTCAACAGACATTTGTTAAACACACATAAAGAAATGGGAGTCCCAGAGAATCACTTAAAAAGTTATAGCAGTCATCTTGAGGAAATTATTATTCACATCTTGTGACAACTGCCTAGAAAGCCATGATTGGTATTATAATTTTATTTTCTATCTTTGGATGTTTCATTGACCTTTAGGTACTTAATTTTGTATTTTCCCTTGAATAAAGTTATAGCTTGCAATATCTTAGATTAACTGAAAAAAAAATATATGTTATAGAAATGTGATTCTGCAAATCACTGCCTGGTACTTGAGAAAGTTTAAAAAATTAGAGTGTGTCATTTTTATTTTCTCTAACATTGGCGACAAGCATAGAGAACGACAGAAGGAAAAACACAAAAATAGTATCTCAAGGCCATCTTCTGTGAATTTCTCTACTCCACATGCCCAACCCCCCTTCCGCTGTTCCTCCTTCTCTCCTCATTTGTGTCTGGAGAAGAGGCAGGTAGCCCTTTTCTTTGGCAAGGCCAGTCCTCTTCTTGTGTATCTTTGAGCCTGACTCCTCTGGAAGCTTCCCTTATTTGATCACCTCTTTCTTTCATCTTCAATCTCCCTATCTTTGTTTACTGAGTTCTTCTTGGACACCTACAAATATGCCTGAGGCCTTTTAAGAAAAACAAACAAACCCAAAACCAAAATCTTTTACTTTCCTACCATTTCCTAAAACTTCCTTCCTTTCACAGACTCCAAGAAAAAGTAATCTACATTCATTTCCTTAATTTCCTTAATGTCATCTAAATTCTTAACTCTTTGCTGTCTAGCTTCTCACCCTACTACTCAACCAAAACTGCTCCCTAACTTTTAAAAAATTTAATTTATGGGATAAAATAAGCATTTCCATAGCATAGTATAATAAAACTATTGCACATGAAACTGCAAATCTGTTGCTCTTCCTTTTAAATATATAATAAAGTTATCGTGTAAATTTATTTAATTTTTTTCTCCCCTCCGTACCCTAGAGATAGCTACTATTAGACAAATAAGTATACATATGTAAAATTATTATATGTACTTCTCGTTATCAATTCTTTCACAAACTTACAAGAAGTCTGACTCCGACATACCTCTTATTAATAATCATTTAAATTCCTTAAAATGGACTTATTGTAAGCCATTTCTTGTTAAGATACATGTCTCTATGTCAACTGATAAATACTATTTTCTTTAACAAATGCCTTCTATCTTTATCTTTTGGAGACTTGAGGAAGATTACTTTAAGGAGAATGAAATACCACATATCACCCCATTTTTCATTTGGAGGATTCATAGTATGATGTAATATTGATATGTATAGTAAAAAAGACTTAGAAATTAGAAGAGGTAATGGTGAACTTTGGGAAGGATATATATTTGTTTAAGGAGAGAAACTGGTTATTTGCAGAAATTCTTTTCCATATTCTTGCTTTTACTATACTAATTGCTTAAAGCAGTTTCCTATTTTCCTCATTAATTTAATCCTTATCTTTTGAATATAAACCTGGCACAGTTTGGGAGCATATTTTTGTGTTGTAGTGCATATAGGTTGTACTGATCCTCTTATCCAGTTTCCAGGGCACATTAAACGTTCTCCAAAGTAACTTTATTAAGGAAGAAAACTTCGTTCTCAATCCAGTGTGGATTGGAGGTCTATGCCTATTTACCTTTTATGTTCTAGAACTCTCAGAGATGAGAAGCTTAGGTGTTTTCCTTAGAGTTTACTTCACTTTAGAGAAGAGGTATGTGTGCCTCCCCATTGTGCTGTCAGGCACGTCCTTTAATGACACCAGGCACCTGCACAGAGGAAGCTTAGAGACTTGGGACTCAGGCTTTAAAGTTATTAGAATCTTAGACACCGGGTGGGTTGCTCTTTAGTAAGTTTGTTCAGATGTTGGATTGTAAGACTCTTTTATTCTCATTAAATTACTTCACCGGTGACTCTGCAGAAGAGTCTAGAGAAATAATACTATAAAGGGAAATGTTGTGAACACCGAAGAGGATAGATAAAAAAATAATACAACAAGAAAGAGAAAAGTTCAAAGTATAGGCAGGAAATAACAAAATGGCAGTTTAATATCAGGAAGAAAAACAACCACATCTGGGAAAAATTTAGTCCTAAACATTGATACTTCGTGCGGTAGAGCTACCAAAAGTAGTAATGTTAAAAAATGTGCGTGAGAGAGTATTGGTATATAACTTACTACGTTTCTAAAGGATTGAGGGCAAAATGAAAATGCCATTTCAGTTCAATGCCACAAACATTTATGTAGTTTCTTTTCTATGTCTGACCCTATGGTGGACACGGGATACAGAGAGATAAAAATAAAAGTTGCTGCCTTCCAGGTACTCGTAGTCCACTAAGGCTTTAAGGTTAGCCGTGTCTCATTGGATGCCTGTAATAGCCCTGTGAGATAGGCATGAGAGATGTTTTTGACCCCATTTTTACAGATGAGGAAACAGACACAGGGTGAAATCTTTAACTTAAAAATTTTGACCCAATAGGGTGATTTGCCATATGACTTTGGCCAAATTACTTAGTTTTTATAGTTGTTGGTCCTCAGTCTATTCATGACAAAACAAGTTAAATACACCACGTGAAGGCCCTGCTAGTAGAATGGTTGCAGTTGAAATGTAAAAATCTTTGAATGCCAGGTTGAAGAACTTAGACTATATTTGGTAGGCAGTATAGAAAGTTTGGGGCAGAGGAGTGATAGAATCACAACTATGCCTCATGCAGATGAAATTCTCAGGCCAGAGAATCTGGAGAATATCTTTAAAAGATTATCTAATTTATCCCCTTCTCATGTCACAGAATTAGAAATCGAGGCTATATCCTGACAGTAGTATGTATGATGGATTGATTGAAATCCCCTTGATCGATGGGATTGAAGGTAGGGAGACCAGACCATTTTACTCTAAATGCTACTATGTCACCCTTTAATAATAATTAACAACATAATGATAGCTAACATTTATATAGCACATATCATATGCTAGGGACTGTGCTAAGTGCCTTATAAATATTAGCTCACTTAATCTGCACAGCAACCTGAGAGGTAAGGGCTCTTATTATCCCCATTTTACAGATGAGGAAACTGAGGGAAACAGAGGTGAAATGACTTGTGCAGGGTCACACAGTGGGTGTCTGAAGCAGGATTTGAACTTGGGTCTTTCTGACTCCAGTCCCAGCAAGTGCCACCTTGCTGCCTATACTCTGTGTTTACCTATCTGCTGTTGAGAAAGCCCGAACAAACGTTAAATGGTTATTTGAGAAATTCTAGCAAGATTTGCCAAAGCAAAATAAATTGTCCTATTTTCTCTCATCTCATACATACTTTGAAGTTCACTTACGCAAGGGTCCAAAGAAATTAAAGTCAAATGGTGTACTAGCCAGAACTGGAAATCTGGTTTCTTGACAGCTAGGCTAGTGCTCTTATATCCTGCTGTCTCCCTTCTTGTAGAAGTCAGAAAGATCACAGTTATTTTGGAGTAGAAGTAAGATGAAGTAAGGTCAAAGGTGCCAAAATGATGTTGGATTCTTCAGCTTATTTTCTGATAGGATAATCTTTCTCTTGTTTCTTGGACGCATTGTTCCCCACTGTATTGTATTGATTATGGTAGTTAATTTTGTTCTTTCATGTTTAAGTGGGCACTTTATCTCCTTTTTCACCAAGAAAGGATGTAAGCTTGGAGAAGCCTGGGATAGCAGACTGGAAATATCACTTGTCCTAGAAGTGAGAAAAGAAGGGCTCAAGTCCTGATTTTTCTGCATTCTAACTGTACCACTTCGGTCAAGTTGTTTAGCTACTCTGAGCTTCAGCTCCCTCCTTTGTAAAATGAGGATACTAGAACATGGACTATCTACCTTGATAAGTTGGGAGGATCTAATAGGATGTAGGCATATGAGGTGTTTTAAAAATGTGCTGTTGTACTCAATACTCTCAGCTGCAAAATTCTATTGTTTGTGACATACAAGTCAAGGATCACTTTTTTGAAAGTAGCATTTATTAACAGTGACTGAGAATAACAAGTAGAAGGTCTTGAGAGACGCGGGGCTTTGCAAAGAGTGACGAGGTTGATAAGTTGTAGAAAGAGAGAGCATGATTCTGAATCCCATTCTAAAATCATCCATGGCTGATCAGCTGGAAGAAAGACAAAAAGCAGCTGGGAATAACCAGTGGTTTTGTTGAGTGCAGGTGTTGCTAAGGGACGGGGCTCTAAGTATTGAAGCTTGATGTCAGCTGGGAGTTGCCTGACAGTAGAGGGTGTGGTTAGCAAATGGCTCTGGAACGGCATAATTTAGGCTGCTGACGGAAATAGTTCATTCACAGCCTGGGAGATATGACCATTACATAGTCAATTGCCTTTCAGAGCTCACAGAGATTGTTTTTTGTGTCATTGCTTTGCTCAAGAAAATGGTCATCTGCTTTTTTTTTTTTTTTACATATTTCTTCAACATCTGGGGTACTATGTGATCAGTTCCCTTATTTGCGTATGTGTGTGCCTGCATGCATGTGAGGGTAGAGATAGTAAATAACAATGCAAAATTGAGTTTGGGTTTGTGTTATAATTATGATGAAGAACTATTGTGAGAAATGATACATTTACTAGGAGATAAATTTTGTATAGTAGTGTCTGGGAAAAAAATAGTAGTCACATTATGCTGGTAGCTTAACACTTGAACAACATAATGTTTAATATTTGTGTTCATAAGGGTTTTTTTTAAAGGATGGAAGTGCTGTAGCAATGCAAAGTGATATTGCAGTCCTCCTTTATATTCCATTTAGGTTTAATATTTCACTGTATATTTATGGTATACCTCAGTGGCTCCTTTTTCCTGAGTTTCTTGGGCAGGTTTCAGCATTTAGAGATCTGAATCCCCAAAGAATATGATTTTCACCATTTCTGACCCTGCACATCTCTGTATTATTGCCATTGTGGCTTTTGATAACATTCACTTGTTGTCTGGGGTATTAGTATAGGACTGGTGATACTATGGAAAAGGGCAAAAAAAAAATGTTTAAATCTATTTCTACATTTAGCTTCACCTCTGATATCAAAGACAATTTGGACCTTACAAAATCATATGGTCTAAGAAGGTCACTCAAATATTTTCTTGCTTCTTCTGCATGTCAGTGAGTTTTCATAATCTTTCTGTGAGTTCTTATAATCTTTACCTCCTACAAAGTTAGGTTCTTGTATTAGAGCATGAGACAATAAGTTAATCAATAAACTTTTATTAAGTATCTAGTGTGTTTAGTGCTGGGATACAAAAAGAAGCAAAAAACAGTCCCTGCCCTCAAGGAACTTACAGTCTAATGGAGGAGACAACTTACAAACAAATATATATACAAAGCAAACTATATACAGGATAAATAGGAAATAATTAACAGCAGGAAGGCTCTAGAATTATGAGAGTAAAAACTTCCTGTAAAATATGGGATTTAAATAGGACTTAAGGAAGCCAGGGAAGTTAGTAGGTCAAACTGAAGAGAGCATTTTAGGTATGGTGCAGAAAACAAAGGACAATAAAACACTGTTCTAAATGAGATCCTTTGTTTCTCTTTTTATATCTGTAAATGAGTGAAAAAAACGTTGAAAGCCACTGGGCAACAAAATATGATATCATTTGTGGGGTGTGATAAACACTGTATAACGAATGCTGGCATTCATTATGTGAATAAGTTGGAATGAGCAAAGTTCTGAATATCTGTAAAAAGGTGGATAATGGGTAGGGGTAAGGGACTGTGTGGCATTTGTTTATTGTAGAACAGGCAACTTATAAAACAGTCTTCATGCAGGGTAAGGCCCAGCATTTACTGGCCTAATAGACAAACCTCTACAACTTTCACTGTCCATAGTGTGCCGTTTCTGAGCCAGATAGTAACACTTAATATATATCCAGAGAGGGTTCTCAAAAACATCTCTTTTATTTAAATCCTAGAGCCAGGGTTCTTAATCTTTTTTTGTGTCTTGGATCCTATTAGCAGGTGAAACCTATCAACCCTTTAATGCTTTTATGTACATAAAAACATGGGATCACAAATACTGCACAAATTGAATATGAAATTTGCAATACATTCAGTTATCAAAATTTTTTAAAAAAATAAACAAATTCAGGGTCCTCAGACCAAGTTCCTCTGATCTAGAGCCTAAAGCTGTTGAAAACCACATACTCCCCTAGCTCTGGTCACTGGTCTGATTGGCAGAGCTCATTTGCTGTATGAAATTTATAGTCATCAGTTGGGAATCCTATGCATAAATGAAAAACTTCTTGATTCTCATTATCTGTTGTCAGATTGACTTGGTCAGTTGGTTGGATATTTTAAAGAAATCTCTTAGAAATTGTTTGATTTGCATCATCCTAGGATGAGTTTTCATGTTGGGAGTGAGTTTGTTGTTGTGAATTATTTAATAGATAGACTTTCGGCTTTCAAGCACTTAAATTTTATTCAGTGAGTGTGCCCTTTTATTGTTCAGTCTTCCCTGGAATATGCTCTTAATTTTTCATTTGTTAATTTAAATATTTTCTACTTGGATGATTCCTAGATAATTTGTATTGGGATTAATCTAGGTTTGTAGATTTATGAGCACTTTCTATGCTTATGAGCTAATTCAATGCATCCGTATTTGTTTGCATAAAGCTTGGTATATTATTCCCAATTATTTCTTTAGATTTATCTTTTACTGTTCTTAATGCTAGTAATGTTTGTTTCTGGATGAATGTATGCAGAGTGACAATTTTATTATTGAGACTCGTACTTTATTTTATGCATACTCTTACTGTACCGATTAAAATTTGAGAAATATTTATTAAGGCCTTCTGTGTTCATGGCACTAATATCCATTTAGAGGATTTCCATTCTACTGCTCTAGTCTGTTTGCAAAGAAAACCAGTGATTTGAAAGAGGTTTGTCCTAGATTAGGAAGACATTTGGGCTAACTGTTCTGTGCCAGATGCATTCCAGTAAAAACATGTGTGATCTGAATATTATTCTAGCTCTTTCTGCCAAATACAGAATAATTATTTGAGCACTGAAAATATGCTGATATCTTCCAAATGTTCTATGGTTACTGTTTTCTATTGAATATCCAAATGAGATATTGAAGTATGTTTTAAATAATTATATCAGTGGCAATAGATAGAGATATTTGTATCTGATAACTTGGAGAATAGCCAATTTAGTGTCCTTACAAAGTTTGCCTGTTTGGGCCTCTTAACTTTCCAGTCTCTTATTAGTTATGGTGTGTATTTTGTGAGTTAACTAAATTTCTACTTTGTATTGAACATTGTGTTAGAGTGTAGTTGCAAGGATATGGAATACAAAAGAAATGCCTCATTTGCCTGAGTGCTTAATGACTTTGAAGATAAAATGACTTTATTTTTCAAAGAGAAATAGCCAGAACTAAAAAAATGTTACTGAACATTAAACATCATTCATTAATATTATTTATATTACCAGTAGAAAAGAAAGACCTACCCCCAAATCTCTCTGGTACTGTGTTTCAAATTGTCAGATTTCCTGAAATTCTGCCAATTGGATGTATTCATTTGGATAGATAAGCATACTATTTAAAAATGCAAATGCCCCTGGGAACAGAAATAGTCATTTGTACCTTAGCAGAAATTATTTTAATCATATTGCTTTTCTCAACTCTTAGCTTATGCCAGTCTAATAAAGGAAAGATAGAAGAAGATAAAAGGGTAATTTTTGTATCTTGGGTCATTTCTGGTGAGGACAGGTCTGTGTAAGGCACCAGTATGAGGGGCTTACGACAGCTAGGAGGCATCCTGAAATGACATGTCTTCCAGGGGAGATGAGTAGAAAGGATACTATGAATGGGAACTGTAGGGTGGAGAGGAGTTAGAAGGTGATTGAAGACACACTTCACTCACTCCTGTTTAACCTAGCAATCATTTATTGAGGACTTGTTCTGGGGGACAGCATTGTTGTAGGCGCTGGGTGAGATGCAAAGATTGTAGATAAGATATACCACCCATTTTGTTTAGAGATGCCTCTGCATTGCATCCAACCAATTCTTTCTGAAATATCTTAAAAGAAAACAGTGGGCAGAGATTCATGGGCTCTTCTTCTGTCCTCTCTCACTGCCCTCTGTCATTCACATAGAGTGCGTTTTCTAAAAGATAATTTTATATCGATAATTTTTTATATCATCCGCTTTCCTTCCTAGAGAAACAACCCTTATATAAAAGAAAAAAAAAAGCTTAGCAAACCCCACACATATCAGGAAATGTCTGATATTATTTGTCGTGTTCTACACCCGCTGTCCCCCACCTCTGTGAAGAAGATAATCTTCTCATATCTTGTATTGGACAGCCTTCCATTTCAGTTCTTTTCTTGTTGTTCTTTCCAGTTACATTGTTGTTGTCATATATATTGTTTTCTTGGCTCTGCTTATTCACTTTGCACTAATAAGCCTTCCCGTGCTTCTTTGTATTTGCTATAGTTACTATTTCTTAAAGTACAGTAATCTTCCTTACATCCTCATGCCATAATTTGTGTAGCCATTCCCTCCTTAATGGGCATCTTACTTTGTTCAGAATTCATTGCTGCTACAGGAGCTGTAGATAGGGTTCTTTTCTTTTTCTTTTATCATTGACTTCCTTGCCTAGCAGCGGAATCTGTGAGGCAAAGGATAGGGACATTTTAGTAACTCCCCGCATGTGATTCCAGAATGTTTTCTAGAATGGTTAGATCAGTTTGCAGATCTTTGAACAGTGCATTAGTGGAGCCAGCTTTCTACACCTCCTTCAGTATGGACTCTTTAATCGTCGTTTGCTAAGTGGGAGGCAAAAGCCCGGAGTTGTTTTGATTCGTAAAGAATAGTAAAAATGATTCTAATAGCAGTCTTAGCTAGAATTTACATAGCACTTCAAAGTTTGCAGAAACCTTTGCATGTTACCTCATTTGATCCTCAAAACAGCTCTATGAGGTAGGTGCTGGAATATTATTCCCTAAAGATGAGGAAACGGAGGCTAGGAGAGATTAAATGACTTGTTCAGGCTAATGCAGCTATTAAGTGTTTGAGGCAGCATGTGAACTCGGGTTTTCCTGGCTCACCATCCAGTGCTCTATTCATGGTACCACCCAGCTGCCTCTACTTGTCTTATTACTGACTTGAAGCATTCTTTCATATTGCTGTTAAATATTTCACAATTCTAATTGTTCGCTAGCATAATTTGAAGCCCTATGAGGACCCTATTTTAAAAGTAATTTTTTCTTTGCCAAAGGAATGCTTGCCTTACATTGGGACAAATGGGAAGGAAATCCAGTTCCTGTTCCCATGCCTTTATAATGTAATTAGGGGAAAGACCAACCTTTAAATGTTAAAAAAAACAATCTATAAAAAACAGTAAGTAAAATGAAAATTAATAAAACCAAAAATATCAGAAAAGATAACTTATAATGTCTATGTGTGATAAAGACTTTAGACCACATCTAAATCGATACAATGATAGCTGAAATTTAAACAGTGCTTTAAGGTCTGCTTAAAGGCTTTCTAGGCATTATCATACTTGATTGTCATGCTCACAGCAACTCTGTTTACTTAGATATTGCTGTTATTAGCCTCATCTTATAGATGAAGAAGCCTTTTCTAGTCCCCTTCCATGGTAGTGTCTTCCCTCTGAGGTTGGCTCCTAGCTATTCTGTATATTCTCTTGTTTGTGTTTCTCTGTTGCATTTTGCTTCCTCCCTTAGATTGTGAGCTCCTTGGGAGAAGAGACTTTTTCAGTTTTCACTGCATCTCTAACACCTAGTACAGAGCCTGGCACATAACAAATACTTAATAAATGCTTGTTGACTTGACTTAGGATGGGGCAGCTGTGGCTCAGAGATGGTGAGTTGGCTATAGTCATGTAACTAGTAAAGATTAAATGAGTATAAAGAAATATACTAAGTAGATCATAATATTCTCTTTGTCCATGTCATAAATTTATAGAATTCTGCCCTAAGTCAACAAAGGTTTAAAATTTAAACTGTCTTGGTGTAGGCTAAATAATTGCATTGATCAGCTAAAAAGCCTAAGTTTGACATTGAAATTAGGGTTGTGTTTTATGTGTAAGTCTCAGTTGTGTTTCGTTTGCTTTGAGAGTGGCCTTTACTTTTAGTGGCTTTTAGATGTTTCCCAAATGATTGGTGTTAAATGATTTGTAGTCAGTATTTTGATATCAGAATAGAAATAGTTACTGGCTTTATAAATTTTCATTTTTTTTAGGACATGTATTAGTCAGTGATAGAAATATATGGGAAGAAGGAAGAATTATTATGGGGGAACTTGTGATTGTCCCTTCAAAACTAAGAAATATGGTACTCTAGGAATATAAGGTTGGAAGCCAGGTATAAAATGTTAAAGATCATTTTCTATTCTAGTAATTCATTGTGTATGCTTGGTCTATAGTGAAATTTGGAAAAATAAATAAAAACCTTGAAAAGCAATTAAAAATTTTGTTAGAAATGCTTTTTAAAGATTCTGACCATCAAGTATAAAGATCATGGGATCTGAATGAACTATTCCTGGCAAATATGTATGACATGATTTTTGCTAGGTCCATTATGTAGGTAAAAATATATAAAATTTCAGTAACCCAGACAGTTGGGGGCATAGGGAGAGAGTACTGAAGAGGAGACTTTAAAAGCACTTAGAAACGAATTATAGGGACCGATTTAAAAGTCAGGGTAATAGAGGCATGGCATTTACAATTGTGCAAGGCCTGCCTCCAACACTGTGTAGACATTAAGTTCCTTGGTATTCGAGAGATAAACACTATGCTTTTATAGCATTTATTCACTATCCTGGGTCAGAATTTTTTAGTTTATGTTTATGAGTTAAAACCCCATATTTATGGATGATCATGAATGCTAATGAATGTAGTAAATATCTTTGGTATGTTAAGTTGAATCATTCTGAAGTACCTAGAGACCTAACCTTAGCCACTTTCTTGTCTTTAATTTACTCATGTTTCTTTTTGGATGATTAGTTCAATTGGCTAAATCATTTTTTCCCTAAATTTCTTTGGCCTGATACACATTTCACAAGACATGTTGAGGAGCGAGAGGAGGAAGTATGCTTTTCCACTGTCCCCTGAGACCATCATCCAACCATCCTCTTTTCTACATAAATGTCCGTATCTTTCACTCTTAATTACATTAGATGATACGCATCTTATATATGTGTGTACATATATAATCTACACATATCTATTTCCCAGTTGGTTTTCTAAGCAGATATATTTACAATTATACAACTCAGTGAGAGAATTTATTGCATGTATTTGTTGAAAAAGGCATTTTATTTGGGAGAATAGTTGTCGTTCAGTTGTTTTCAGTCGTGTCAAACTCTTGGTGACCCCATTCAGATTTTTCTTAAGACACTGGAGTGGTTTGCCATTTCCTTCTCCAGGTCATTTTAAAGATGAGGAAACTTGCCCAGGGTCACACAGTAAGTTTGTGAGGTCAAATTTGAACTCAGGAAGATGAGGCTTCCTGACTGAAGGCCCAGCACACTATCTACTCAGCCACCTAACTGGCCCTTGGGAGAACAAAATGGACTTTTAATGACTTTGTATGCAAAATGTCTTCTACATGTGTTAAAATATAAAATTCCATCGTAGATGGAGCCAGTATGATAGAGTGAAGAGCGCTTGGCCGGACTCAAGAAAGATGCAAGTTCACATCCTTTATCAGAAACTTATAACTTTGTGACCATGAACTTAAAACTTGGCGTTTTTTAAAATGTAGTTGTTACAGTGTAACATGTTCCCTGGTTCTGTTCATTTCACTCTGTATCATTTCATACAAGCCTTCTCTGTTTTCTCTGAAAACATTCATATCTTTATTTCTTACAACACAACAATATTCTCTTGCATCGAGATAGCATGTTTTCTTCAGCCACTCCCCAATTGATGAGTACCACCTTAGTTTCTTCTTCTTTGCTGCCATAAAAGTAGTTGCAATATTTTTGTGCAATATGAGCCCTTTTCTGCTTGCTTTTATCTCCTTGGGTTTCGGTTTCTTCATCTGTAGAATGAGGATATCCTAACATCGCCCATCATAGGACTATTGAGAGCAGCAAAGAAGATAAGGTATGTAAAATGCTTGGCAGACCTTAATGTATCATTTTAATGTTTGCCAAGCACTTTATACATCTTTTTTCATTTGATATTAGTTTTCCTCCTCCTTGAACTCCTCCTCTTTCTCTTTTGTCTCTTCTTTCAGTGAGTTTCTTATTCACCCAACATATGCCTAGCCAAGGTATTCACAATTGCCATGGTTTCCTAGAGAGTCCAGAATGAAGGATTCTCTATTTATTAGTCTTTCTCCAAACTTTTCTATTAAGCAAATGAGATTGTAACAATTGGATTAAAACCTGGAGTACTGCAGATGCCTAAGTGGAATCCATAATAATTAGAAAGAGATTCATTTACTGTTATTCATACTGAAAAATATTGATAAAAAATGCTTATCCCCAGATTTTGATATGTAGCTGGACAGACACCTCATTGATTTTCATCCCTCATTTTATTATCATATTGGTCACATCCTCCTGATGGGCAATGAAGTGGTCCTAGAGTTTAGGAACAGAATTCTACATAACTAATTCAGGGTAGAGAAATGAGACGCAATCATTAGGTGGCACATTCATCCAATGTTTTCTTCTAATTCTGAACTGAAATTAGTGCATGGGGTTTTGCCTGTTACTCTCAATGAAAATGAAGCATACTAACAAGTACATCTGAAAATGAAAATCTTGTTGCAAACCACTATTCTGGGAATCCTTTATTGTGTTTTCAAACTACTGAAGAATTACTGATATATACTCCATTAGCTTTAGCTGCCACAGAGCAGTTCTAAAATCCTTTCCAAGCTGAAGTCCCTCCCGTTCTCCCTTCAACCCCCACCCCATGTCAGGGAATATGCAAACACAGATTTCAAATTTATTTTAAGAGATGGTCTATAATTGAAATAGAAGACTTTCCTAAACCTGGTGTTACTTTGAGATAAGGCATTCATGAGTCAGCTGAAGGCTCCAACTCCACCCGACTGCATTTCAGAGGTGTGTGTTATCTCATAACAACATATGTCTTACCATGCGTTATTGCTTAAATGGCATTCGAGGCAAGGTGCTGTCAGTGAAAATTAAGTAAGTAGTAGTGAGAAAAATGCAAGAAAGTCTTTGTGCTGTTTTCCCATCCCCAGAGGGACTTCTTGAACTTAAAGTTTAAAAAGTAACTTTTTCTTTCCAGTTTATGAAAAAGCTTTGAATTTGCATTTAGAAAAAAAAGACTCCGGGAGGCAAGCATATTTGTTGTCATTTGAAAAGACTAAATGTAGATTATGTCCTGGGAATTGTGTCCTGATGAACCATTTGAAGGGATTTACTAAATATGGACATGGTGCTCAGTGGTGAAATTGTGCAGTCCCCCAAACAGTAGAGTATTCAGAGAATGAAATGTTTTGGGGGACACTTTTTTTGTGAAGGTAGTGCAAGCAAAAGTGTCTCTACAGAAACACTAGGTGGCAAGAAGATTAAATATTTAGAATTGCGGGAGTGCATGGTGCTTGGAGAGAACATTCTGTCTTGTTTTAGGCAAAATTAAACTTAGTCACAGAGAGTCATTTACTCTTGTCCTTAAAGGCTCGCCTCAGGCACCCCGTCCTACTAATGAAAAACTTTTCTTGATTCTCCTCCTTTCTCAGACCCTATTTTGCTTCCTGGTCTATGTAAATGTTATATACCGTCCCCTAGGGGAATGAAAAGTCCACATTGAGAGCAAGGACTATATTTCTTTTTGCCCTTGTATCTCCGTTGCTTGCAGATGGGCAGGGTGGTGTAGTGCGTTGAGAGGGCTGCCCTCACAATGAGGAAAGCAGGTTCAAGTTCTGCCGCTGTCACCTCACTTCTCTATGACTCTGGTCCAGTCATGTTACTTCCACGGAGCTGTGACTATGAGCAGTAGAAAAGGTCTTGACCTTCATTGTTAGAGGAAGTTCCTTACTGGGAGCTCCTTATATGGATGAAATCAAGGGTCTAGTCTCTGTTGCCTGGCTCCACTGCCTAGCACTTCCTTAGAAGGCACTAAATAAATGCTCACTAAATCAAACTGAATCATTGTCAAAATGAATAGAAAAGGACATTGGTTTATGCAGTTTTTATTATTTATGCATTCTAATATCTAATAGCTTGCCTTCTGGAAGTTCTTTCTAATATCTACTCTCTGCTAATTACAATGCAAGTCTGTTTTTACTTCTTACTTTGGTAGAAATGGAAAACTGCTGCTCATAATTTTTCATATCTGTGTACATGAAGACTGTCATTAAATCATTCCTGATCCCACCCAGCATTCTCTTCTCCTGGCTAAATACCTCATTTTGGGGGTCTTTTTCCTAAGGGGCTGTTTTCTCAACCCTTAAGTTACTGTAAGACTGTTCTCTTCTCACCCATCTCGCTTAAATATGGGGTGACAGATAGATGTGTTACTCTAAAAATGCTTTATCAATGTGAAAGTCAGCATATTAACTTATAATTTAATCATTTTCAAAATAATACCTGTTATTTTAGTAAAAACACTGTTTATTTTCCAAAACCTATTTAGCTTATATAAAGTCAGTTTTTCTTTCACTTGAGTGTTTTCTTTGTAATTCGATTTTATTAATTTCATCTAGTTGATAAGCACCCATTATCCAAGTTGTCATAGTAATTTTTGTAAACTACCACCCAACTTGTCATCATTGGCAAATTTAATGATTTTATATGCACATGGCAGATTTAGTGGTCATATACACATTTGCATATTATGTATTGCATGTATACATAAATAAAATGCATACATTAAAATAAAATAAATATAAATATAAATAAAATAAAATAAAAATGTATACATACATACAATATATAGGGTGTCCCAAAATATTGCTGCATTTTTAAGCTTTAATAGCTTTACCTGTGTGCATGTCACTGGCCTACTGCACAAGCCTAATTGAGTAAGTTCCACAAAAGTGGACCCTGGAATAAGTAGAACAGGGATGCTATATATACTGACATGAGCATAAGATCATTTAAAATAAAAGAAATCAATTCAAATATTTGAAAGTCCAGTATGTAGCA
>CM053622.1:178407066-178439598 GCA_028646595.1 Phalanger gymnotis
AACAGGGGAGAGAGGAAGGGAAAGGGGGATGGGAGGGGAATGGGGCGACGGAGGGGAGGGCAGACTGGGGAACAGGGCAACCAGAATGTACGCCATCTTGGAGTGGGGGGGGGAGGAAATGGGGAGAAAATTTGTAATTCAAACGCCTGTGAAAATCAATGCTGAAAACCAAACATGTCAAAAATAAATTAAAAAAAAAAGAATATTGGTATTTCATTCATTTCAGTAGGATAAATTAATAATTGGTCAAGCTTATCTTTTGTCTAAATTTCTAATGCATTGCATATGTCAGCTATATACAGCTGTATCTCACTTCATTGAAACGTAATTGAGAATCAGAAAGCAAGCAAAAACTAAATGTTACCAAGCTGTAAAAGCTTATGCGCTTTGCTAGCATTAACTCCTCAGTGCTCAATCTGAGCTTAGTCACTTTTAATTTCACACACAAGTAGAACCAGCCTGATTACGTGGTCCTCCAGCCTGTAGCACATTACAAGCGACAAGTCAAAAGTTGAGAGGGACTACTAAAAGTAAGTACAGTGACTGCATTGAATTGTAATAGGTGAAAATAAAGAGATGAGTAATAGGAACAAGAAGGGAAAAAACAGGAAAATTATAAAAAACAGTTGTCATGACTTGAAAGGTGCTAGTCTGAGGTCAGGCCACCTATGGGGCATTGTGGTATTGTGATGTTCATAAGTTAAGGAGAAAAGACCAAATTATTTTTAGTAGCTTTTGTTTGTTTCTTAAGCCAGATATTTTGTTAGAGAATGTTGGAAATATTTTAATTAAAATGATAAATAAAAATTTATTAAAACAAATGAGGGCAAACTCTTGGTTCTTTTGAAAATTGGGCTTTCTGGATGACTTTCGGGGAAAGGTGTGTGTGTGTGTGTGTGTGTGTGTGTGTTTGCATTTTTTTCCAAATGGGTACTTTTATTTTAAATGACATTTATATTCTGAGATTTTCTGTTATCTTTTAAGTGGGGAACATCTTTTCCAGTTCTGCCAACATGCTACATTATTTTCTTGTTTCAGTTTCAAAACTAATATTTATAATTATTAATGCTGTTTTTTGCCTTTTCCAAAGATATTTTAGTTTTTAATGTAAAATATGCATTAATAGATACCATTAAATTATTAAACATATATTTGGTTTATGTATTTCTTGCTTTTATTTTTAAATGCAGGTTTATTTGTGTGTAAACAGAGCCACCTTTCTTGTGTTAGTTACTCTTATTTCCTGTCTTGATGTAGGGTTTATTGCAGTAAGTGGTTCTAATTATTCCAAAGATTGTGAGCTAAGTTTTTCTTCTTATCAGTTAACAGGTATGTATCTTCTGTTAATGCTGTGGAAAAACTTACATACATATCAGCCTAGCAATATATACATATATACATATGTGCGTACACACACACACACACACACACACACACACACACAACTTCAGGAAGTGTTGGGAAAGAAAATTTAAAATTTAAAAAATGCATTTATTTACACATTTCAGATAACCACAAATAAGTAGGACTGATTTTTAGTTTAAGAGTTTAAAGATGTTTGCCTACTAGTTCAAGACAATAACCCAATAACCAGCAAAGATGTGCTTTTTCTAACATAAGAGGAGACTATAGTCAATACCACTTGGATATTTAAATATCATTGTTTTGTTGTTAGAGATGCATGGTATTTTGAAACTAATACAGAAATTCATTGACAGCAGAGACTCCATAGAAAGCAGTTGTTATGAACGAAGAGACTCTTCCATGCAGTTATTTTTTTCTAAAGGACAAACTTAACAAGTTAATAGATTTAATTTCAGTGGGAAAGGAAGAAAAATCCTTTCAAGCTTCACTGATTCTGGACGTTAGTAGCAAAGCAGCTTGAGATAGGAATTGCTGATTTAGCAGTTTCTGTTAACGATTATGATGGGTGATGTGTTTAAAGAAAGCATGTTTTTTAAACCTTGATCATGCATAATACATTTTAAATATTTCACAAAATGTCTTTTAGAAATATTGATGTGCTTTATGCAATGGTCCATGACAAGGACAAAGGTTAATCACATCTCCAAATTTGCTTAAAAGCAGAATTATTTCTAGATTTTAAAATGTCATTAGGTGCTGTGGAGGTGTCAGATATCCTTGGCTTCCAAATTTTCATTGGTTCATTCAATGTTGAAGGAGCTATGAGCAGTTAGTCTAGAATTAAAACTTTCAAGGCCAAGACTGTTCTCAGACCTCTTCTTGCCTTTGCCTGGGATAGGCAGATATTGTCCTTTGAAGTTGAGAATAAGGGGGTAGATGAACCATTCAGTAGCTATTTTAGAGCTGGAGCATTCAAAGTTCAAAGGCATCTCACTGAAACGATTTGCCAAGTTCCATTTCAAAACTTTACAGCACCCTTCAAATGGTTGCAAGCTGAGAATCACTGTGAAAATCTGTTTATTTCTCAGTATCTTAGATCTTCCTAACCATGTATTCTTTAAGTTATTTATGGATGTGTTGATTGGCTATGTTTTCCAAGTATAAGAACAACTAAATGTTTTAGTATTTGTTTATTTATTTATTTTTCCTTATTAACACATGACTGCTGCTCATGATTAAGCCACATTTTCAGAGACAATGTACAGTTACTATCAACCTTGGAAAAACATCAGGCTTTTCAAAATTTCTGTTTCACATGCTAGTGTAAAAAACTAAGTTCCTTCAGAATCATAATTCAAAAAAGGCTTTCTGATGTATACCAAATTAATCAAAAGTGACTTGAGATATGGATTTATGATGTGGGGAGACATTAATATGGGTCCATAATATACCCATGTATACATATTAATAAAATCTACTTTTTATTAATTGGTAATGCATCCATTGATACTATGATGTTACTTTAAAGTGTTGAATTCATTTTCTTGGTGTCAGTGCAAATTCTGTATCTGTTAACTGTTTTTCATCTAACGTTTGGCCATGTGCTTATCCCCCCAATTTAAAATGGAGTAAATGATTGCCCGAAAGCATTTTATTTGGCATTAACAGACAAAAAATAACCACCCAGACATTCTTTGTAACAGTAAGTTAAAAACACCTGACAGGTCATGATTCTGAATACATTGTAGTTTTAAAATAAGGCTTGTGAGGCTTTGCAGCACTTTTCTCCTGATGAAAAAATGCAGGAGGGACCTCTTCCCTTGTGGTACAAACTAGATCATTTGCACCCTCAAACCAGTAGTCTCTCTTTGCACTTTGACAGACTTCTAACAGCAAAAAAACAAAACAAAAAACCAAAAAAAAACCAACAACAAAAAAGCCAAATTGTCGTAGTCTCCAAGCTTTGGTTACTTTCACAATATATTTTTCTGGGTGATGTTTTTCTTTACCAAGTTTCCATTTTTCTTGCCTGAGAACTTTCCGGATCCTTTCAGTGAGATTTAGTGGTTAAGCATGCTGGGCTAAGTGTCCATCTGTCACTCACCATGACCAGTGTGCCTTTATGAGTATTGAAAATGTATGATTACTGTTAACTTACCAAATCTACTTGTTAACATAAATTTTTGATGTTGTTTAACACTTGCTGAATCATTTTTAAAATGACTTAATTTGCAAGTAGCAACCACGTGATATTTCACTAGAGAGGAGATATGAAAGGCCTTGGCCATGAATGATGCTTTAGGTTTTGCAACATGATATTGTAGCTGAAAACTCCAGCTCCCCCCCTCTAGCACCTTAGTAGCTGAACAGTTGTAACCGTCTGAATTTGAAGTACAAACTTTGAAATGAACTTTGTATTCAGGGCAAGGAACTTGTTTTACATAAGAAAAGACCACAGTGTTCCTAGAGTCAAATAAATTATGTAGCTTATTCTTAGTACAAAAAGAGATAAAACAAATTTCCCAAGAAGGGACTCCTGAAGCACTCTCCTGTGGTCAGGTGAAGATTAGATAGATCAAAAGGACAAGAAGTGAATCTTTTACTTTTGGACTATTGAAAACAGCCCTCAGACTTTTTATTTCATTGAGGCATTATTCTGACATCATAAACCACAAAAGCAAAGCCCAGGAGCATCAGCCTTGGTGAATACCAGATGAAATTACACCCCTTTGTGATAGTACATTACTGCTTTTCTTTAAAGCTGGATACTGTCTCTTTTTAGCATAGCAACCGTGAACTGTATATATATTTACTTATATTAGAAGGTGATGGCTCAGAGAAGTGCTTTTAGTGGTTAGAAAATTGATGTTTAGTGAAGGGAGTTTGTTGCCAGTGTCAAAGCCAAGTTTGCTATTACTGTCATCAAAGTTAAATAACCATCAGCTGGATAAGTTGACCAGGTAATAAATGCACTCGAAGTACTCCTATGGTAGATTTGCTGTAACATTTTTCTTCTTTAACAGTTCCATATAGCTTTAGAATTTTCTTTTCTATAATGGTCATTCACAACATCTTGGGCCAGTCTGATGGGGCATTTGATTTTATATTTGAAGGCTTGCAGCACTTTTTATTGGGAAGGAAAATGATATATCGGATGTTGAATTGAGATTATATAGCAGCAACACGAGAGGCAAATTCACTTTTATGCCTTGCGACTCACAAGAGATTTAAGACTAAAGTGTCAGATTTAGATTCAGCTTCTGTATTTTAGATCCACGAGTAAATTGTGTAAAATCATTCGATGTAGATAAATAAGACAGCTTCAGGGTTGGATGGGATGGGTGGGATGAGTGGTTTTTTTGGGGGGAGGGATTTGTTATAACATGAATAACACCTTGTAGAACCAAGAAAATCCAATAAAGAAGTATTTGCATTTTTTATCAAGAAGCTGTTTTTTGTTGATCAGAGGTAGATACATGGTATTGAATGAAAATTATGATTCAAATGGATAACCTCTATCATTCATGATGGATCTTTGAGTCACTAACGTATATTAACTCTAAACTTAGTATACTTTCACCATTGTCTTAAATGTAAAGCTTTATGTCTTTATGTCTAATGTCTTAAATATAAAGTACATATTCACCGAAAGAGCATATTCCAAATGTATTACCCTATGAGCTAGCAAAAAAAAATTTAAAGTCCATCAAATTGTAGGTTCAAAAGTACTTTAAAAGACATCATTGGCTTAGTAAGTCCTGGGTGCAGAATTCTTCTGAACCCTGCAGATCAGCACCTTCTTTGCAACATACAGTGTTAAAGAGTTGCTTGGGAGCACTGAGAGATTGTGATTTGCCCATGGTCACACAGCCAGTATGAGTCAGAAGTGAGATTTGAACCCAGGCCTTCCTAATGCTGAAGTCAGTCTTCTATTGACTAGTCTACACTGGACTGTTTTGATCTTGGCATGTTAAAAGATTGGCATTACTCATTTGGAAGTTTAATTTTAATTGTCTGAAAGAAACAGCTTCCAAAACTAGGGGATTACTTAGAGGAAAAGGACTGTGAATTCTAGTTGTCATTCAGTATTTCCTGAGGTGGCAGATATTTTCATTTGTTATTTTTTATGAAATAGAAAGGGTAACTCCCAATACCTGATAGCCTCATCCACTGTCAGAATCCGCAGCCTCATCTACTGTTAGAATCGCCTGACCTTTTTTTATAGATACTGGAAGATTAAAATGAGCAGATGGGTATGAATTCTTTCAATAATATGGCTGTGTACTTTGTGTTTTATTAAATTTTTAAAAATATTTTTGACCAAAAAATCTTTATAATCCATCCTGAGAGTTTCCTGTTGATTTAATATTCCTTTATTGGGACACATGAAGAATATATGGCTCATAGCTTAAATGGTAAAGTTGATAATATATCATTTAAAAAAATCTGTTTATAAAAGTTTTACTGGCTTGATATTGTCTGGCATACTTTATAGAACCTTTAAAATCCACCTAGAAGTAGGCATGAGGCTTCTCTTCTTTCCTGTATTCAGAAGAAAGTAGTTTTAATAGTTCTGACAAAATAGTTTTTCAGGTCTCAATTGCCATGGCCCTTTTTTCAAAATGGAAGAAGGCTGATAAGCCCCTAAAGATCCAGATATTCCTGAGACTTCACAGTCAGTGGCAAGTTTTTCTCTTGATAATTTAGTTCAGTTCATTTTTTTTTAAAATTCATAGCTTGTTTTTGTTATTACTGTTGATATGACAACAGTCTTCGTTCTAGGGGAAAATATTCCGAACCATAATCAAGCTTTTGTTTCTTTTCAAGTGAAGTAAAAACAGTGCCTTTTATCCTTAGCCAGGCAGAGGTATAGTTCCCCAGTTCACTCCAGAATTAGTATTCGTCCCTTTTAATTTCTGCTCATCCCTTCACTGGATTACTTTGGTACCAATTGCAATATTTCCCCCAGTATTTTGAAGGCTGGGCTGGGGAAATCAAAATATTACTTCTACTGCTGTTTTTTTTTTTTAATTTAATAAGGAAGTAATGGGATTCAAAGTATCAGATTGGGATATAATCTATTTTAGGACTACAGAATGGCAGAGATAAAGCTCAGATAATTTCAAATAAAAGAAACAAAATGGAGAAAATGGAAGGAGTGACAAGATTATGGAAGCCTTTGATTTGTTTTTGTGCAATTTCCTGATGACCTGTAACTCCAGGCCTATATTGGTGTCCTTTTCCTCAAAGGGCTAACCTCTTCCCTGTCCTCCACTGTAGCTGCCTGTGAATTTAGCATTTCATAGCCTTCTCCTATTTAATTTTTGAGGGTTAGCAGGGCAAGGATGTATGGCTTCTATATTTGGCTTTCTCCATATGAATGGATGGCATGGTCTCAGATGAGCAGTGTTTGTACCAGTGGTATGAGGCATAGCTTTTTATCTTTTCATGTGTTACTAATTAAGTCTGTTGAAGATACAAATGACTAAATGTTGATACTGAATCTCCACTGGGAGAGGAAAGTGTTTGAAAAAGTAGTCCATTATTGACAATTCAGGGACAGCTGAAGACAGATTGTGTATTCATGAATTAATGAAAGATGAGGAAATTTTTTTAAAGTGTACTTATGTATTTTAAATAGTATTTTTTTCCATTGTTTTCTCACCCTGTCTATAGTTCTCTCACCTCTTTTTTTAATTATGTAGATGCCAGACACCTTCCTTGAGAACATTAACCTATCACTGCCTTAATTGTTGATAACAACAACAGTTAGCACTTAAATCTTTACATTTTTCCCTTCAAAATTCTTTCCAAATTTAACTAATTAAATATTATATTTTTCTCATGAGCTAGGTTATAGATGCCTTGCCATCTTTTCAGTTTTTATCATTTTGTCGAATGGGATGATCTGATGCAAGGTGGTAGAAGACTTTTGAGGAAGTATGGTTTAAGTGGGAGAGAAGTCTTTGTTTAGAATTGGGAGAGACCTGTGCTGGAATCCCAGATTGGACATGCGCTTGCTAGGTGACGCTGGCCGTGTCGTCTTGTGTGAGTTTTCCTTTTCCTCCGCTGTAAAATAAAGATGACAATAGTACTTCGAATATCTGTGTCACAGATTTGTGAAGAAAGCACTTTAGAATTACTAAGAATGCTATTGAAATGTGACTTATTTGCCATAATTATTATTTTCTGACAAAAAAGTGGCTCAAGTCCAGAAATAGCTTTTAATAAAAAAACTTAGAATCAGGTCACCAGATCACTGAGTATCTAAGTTCATTGGGTAGCATATTTACCTGATTAGGGCATTGACTTTTGTAATGGTAATCAGAGTATATATTGTGTATGATAGTTACATATTTTGCCCTTTGCCCTAATCTGAATCTGAATATGGTTTTCAATAATCGTTTTTTGTTTGGAGGTAAAAAAAGATAAGTAAAGCTCTTTGCCTGGAAGTCAGTTATTTAGCAGGATCAGGAAAATGAATTTTTGGGGGGTCACCAGGATACTAGTTTGTGAATTAATCCACCATTCTTAAAATCCTAAATGCCTCCCACAAAGTAGTTCATTGATTTCTTGGTGACTTTGAGGGACATAATACTTCTCTTCCTTCTCTGGGCTATGAGTGGAACTCATTGTTACTCTCCAAATAGCATTAGTGAAACAGGAAATGACTTTATGGGAAACTGGGAATTTTTGCCACTCCTGGAACTTTAGAGAAAGTGAGCACTGGCTTAGTGGGAGTGGAGGGTACAGCCTCACACTAATCCTTTTATGGATATTTCAGTATTTTGGATATTGAATTAAATAAGTTAGAACAAGGGAGCCAAAACAGTAAAGGACTTTGGAGATCATCTTAGGCAGAGGGTCTTAACCTTTTTGTGTGTCATGGACCCCTTGGGCAGTCTGATGAATCTAATGGATACTTGTTCAGAATTATGTTGTCAAAGGCATAAAGTAAAAGACAAAGGATTACAAAGGAAACCAGTCATAGTGAAATTGGGATATTCCTATCCAAGTTCACAGACTCCCTGAAATCTGTTCATGGATCACTTGGAAGTCTGTGGACCCCAGGTTAAGAATCTTTGATTTACTCTGTCCAACTCATAAAGATAAGGATTCTAAGATCTAGAAAGATTAAGTGGGAGTTAAGGTCATGTGACTAGCTAAGAACCATTTCCTCTACTATTTTTGTAAGACTCCACTCTGCCTGAGAGACACCTTGTAGTCTAGAAGAGGAAAGTAGGTTTTAGGATTTAGCCTTTTTATGGGATTCCAGGAGTCAAGCCCTCCTTTGTAGCACTCCAACCCTTATCTTTTCAATCAGTGCATGAAATTATTAGATATATTGCCATACCATGTACAACTCTTTTTATGAATATGAATAAGATATAAAAAAATGCCATGGTATTATTTATCCAAATACATAAGAAAAAGGAGAGTTGGGAAGCATATTTAAGTCAATATATGTATTAATCATGCATGCTTTAACTGAGGAATAAAAATGACATTTGGGCATTTCAGTAAAAAAGTAATGGCGTAAGTTTATTGTTACACTTTTCAGTGTGACCGAAAATTCATAATTAATATAAAATTATACTAAAAAAGCAAAGAAACTAGTAGTTGATAACATAATAGGAGCAACTGCTACTTTCTGGAGTGAGAAGACCTAGGTTCAGATCCTACTTCTGAGGGTTATACCTAAGTGACCTTGAATTAATCATTCACTCCTGTTGAGTCTTAGTTCTGTATATTTAACAGGAGGCGGTTGGATTAGATGGACTTTCTGGTCCTCTCCAGCTTTAGATTTATGATCCTTTGAATTTCACAAGAAATTAAAAAAAAACTCAAATGAGGGAATGGAATTATGAAAACAAATACATAAAAAATACAGCTAACAGCAGTGAGTTTTCTGTGCAGAGTTCATCCTCCTACACAGACAACTCTACAAAGTTCTGAGTTTATCTGCCTCTTCTGACAAGATACAAAAGACATTAGGAATTATAGTAAGAAAAAAACCCCACTTGTAATTAAGACTGTTGTTCATTATATACCCTAGGCTGCCCTGCTCCTTCCTCAATATCCGTTCATGTATATTACTTCCTTTAAAAGGTAGATCAAATTTTATGTCTTCTAAGAAGTGTCCTCCCTGATAAATTCTACGTGTATGGCATTGATATTAAGTCACTTAACGTATTTCCATGTATAGATATATCACATTTTACATATTGCACTTACTGGTATGTACACATATATAAAACAACATATATACCAACAAGTGCTTATTACAATGATTCCAGTCACATTATATAACACTTTATGGTATGCAGTATGCTTTCTATCACAATAACCCTCTGATGTCTGGGTAGTAAAAACATTATCCTCATCACCACTTCATAGCTAAGGAAACAGAGGCTAAGAGACTTCACAAGGTCACAAAGTATGTGTCAGAGGTAGCACTTAAACCTTGGTCTTTTAAAGTCTATGTTCGGTGCTGTTTCCACAATATTCTCTGCATTTGCTATGACATATACACTGAGTTAGTTGATAAGGCCTACATCCTTCAGCCTCAAGTACTTTATCATCATTAGGAGAGATGAGATGGCTTTCTGTAATTGGTAACTGTTTATGTTTCAAGTATTTGTTAACACATGTTTATCAGTGGAGCATGTTTTAAGCATTTCTTTCGTGGCAGGGGAAATAAATAGATTACCGCTCAATATTTGTTTTATACATTGAATATCTTTGCTAGGAAGGATCCCTTTAGTCCTTTTAGAGATCTGATACACAAGCCATACACTAAAGCTTGTTTTAGAAATTTTCCCTGGAGTTCTACTCTAGGAGAGTGACACAATGATTCATTAAGAAAATATGGTGGGAGAGGTTCAGGCTGCCCCCCCAGGCTGAATTTATTCTGTGTGAGTATATAGTCAAAGCCCCCTTTCTAGGAAAGTACCTCCCTGGGCCACAGGTGACATTTTGACTTTTAGATGTCATATAGTGGAATTATCACCACACTAGGAAGCGGTCAGATGTCATGCTTGCTGTGGAAGTGCTTTAGACTGGAAATGAGCTGTTTTGTTAGATTTGTCACCAAACTTCCCTTAACCTTACTGTGCCCAATTGTAAAAATGAGGAGGTTGAAAAAGACAATCTCATTCTATGACTATAAATTACTCAGACGTTCTCATGGATCTGGGATGTCATTGATGTGGCCATTCCCTCCAGAAATGAAGACCACAAACTATTCACGCCTGTCTGTCCTGTGTGACTCTTGTTTATGACATTTCATCAGTTCTCCATAGGGGATCTATCCAGTCTACTGGGGGCCTTCCTCACTTTCTGTAGACATTATAAGGATTCCAGTGAATCCAGTGCTATCACTTGTGACCAGACCAACTTTTTCATTTTCCCCCCAGTTTTCCTTGAAGGTATCGTTTACTCTACATCTTCTTCAGAGTTCTTGGTTTGTTATATGCTGTATGTAGCTTGCTCACAGCCATTGCTCATCTCTCTATTGGCCTCTGTGTGAAACTCATTTTTAATTCTTTAGAGACTGTGGTGTTCTGTGATTCATAGCCATAAACAATACTGGTAATATTGACATTTTTTTTAAAAATGGGCCTTTGTTTCTGAGAGAAGCTTAGCATCATTAAAGGATCTTTGCAGTTTTCCACAGCCCACTTTTCTTTCTCTTATTTAAATCTGGGCCTAATTCATTATCCATTTGTACTATAATCCAAGATATATAAAAATATGTTTGTGTGTGTACACACGTATATGTGCGTATATATATGTACATACATTATAATATACTATGTAATATCAATCCAAAATATATAAAGGCATGTATATATAGTACACATGTGTATACATGTACATATATAATTGATCTATATCTGTCATATCAATTTATCTATTAAAAGTTTGCCAGTTTCCTGCCAATACCTTCATAAAGGATGCTCTTATGTGTGCTTAAATGATTCTTGTAACATTACATTTTATATAGGTAGGAAATTGTATATATGAGTTAATGATATTCTTTTGCTCTCCTTTTTTGGGAGGGAGGGTATTAATGCAGTCGTGTGTGTGTGTGTGTATGTATGCATATATGTATAATCTTTCCATATCTTGGATTGATAGTACACTGATAGATATAAATGTACATATATCTTGGATTATTAGTACCCTGATAGACAAACTTTATATTTTTTTTTATTCAAATGCTTGTCATAATCTGGGTAGTAAATGCCCTTCATCCATCTGGTTTTTCTTGAGTGGATAGTTAAGCCAAAATCTTTTGAGTAGTTATAGGTTTCTTCTGGGAAGAAATAGGGTTCTGGACCTTGATACAAGCAATACAAGTGTCATCTGCAAACATGAATGTATGGAGGATTTCACCACATCTTAGAGAGTTTCTCTTCAACTTAAACTTTATCTTCAAGTCTTTATTAAAGTGTAGGCTCAAGGAATCTTGGATAATTTTGATGTGTGGACAGAAAGAAAGCCTTTCAGGCAGCATTTTCTTCTATCAAATCAAATGCTTTTAAAATAACAAATGAGTAAACCAGAAAGATCTTAAATTCTCTACATCTTTCAATCAGTCATGTGATGGTAAAGATGTGATCCACTTTGGACAATAGCTTGTGAAAGTCTTCCTTTTCTCTACTAGTACCTTAATCAAGGATGCCTTTGATGTGTATAGACGATTCCTGTTATAATTTTATATAGAAAGAAAATTTTATATGTATATGTGTGTATGTATGTACAGATATATGTATATATGTATGCCAGCCAGTAATTAATGATGCTGTCTTGTTTTGCCTTTTTTGGGGGGATTATTAATTAATTTCTAGGTACCCCCCCCACACCTTTGGTATCTTTTTCTTCTTCAGATACCTGTATTTCAGTTCCTTAAAACCCTCACAATTTTGACACTTCCAGCATGGATCTCTTCTGAGAAAATTTGATCTAATCTAGCTGTTTTTCTTGCCTTGTTTCTCTTTAATGCCATTTCTGCATGGTCCTATAAGTACATTTAGTTGTGATGTTAGAGTCTTAATATGTTGCCTTTCCTGTCCTTGATGCTGAAAAAAGGTTGTTGTAAAACAAACTAATTTGATATCATTTTTGTTTCTTTTTCTTTTCTTTTCTTTGTTTTCTTATTTTTATCCTTACATGCTTTCAGGAAAACTTTAGTAGTGATTCTCAAAAAGTTTTCTTCAAAGTAGTTTTATCCTTCACTGATTCTGTTTTATGAATTGCTCTTGATCATGGTTTCTATCATTCATCTCCATAAGAATTTATAAGTGAGTTCATATTATAGATTAGTGCAGACTTTGACTACCTTATCTCTTCACTTGCTGAGGAAGTCACATGTTTGATATCTAAGACAGTTTTAAGGCTCCTTTTTCTCCTTGTTATGGCAATTGATTAATACTATTTAAAATTCTGCTTAAAATTATTTTAGTCCATATATATGTCCTTTCTTCCATATTTTGTTTTCATCATCAATAACTTATTTGAATAATCAGAAAACATTTGTTAAGTGCTTACTATGTATTAGTCATTGTGCTATGTGCAAAGGTCAGGACTGATTTATTTCAGTCTTGTGCCATAGCTTTTTCTCAGTTTTATTCCAGTTTTGATCTTTGCTCTAACTAGTCAGTAGTCTTGCCTATACATAGATGAGTGATTCAGAAATGACTCCCACATTAGTAACAAGTTTTTTTTCCCCCTATCTGTTAAAAACAGAATCAGTTCATTCTTTGATGCTATTCTGTGCTCATATTGTCTAGCACTTACCAGTGCTTTTGTCAGAGAAGGTATTCACTCATATATAGGCATGTCCAGAGTAAGGGCACATAGCAGGTGGTAAAGAAATGGTTGTTGGTTTATTTATTGATTATGTACCCTGCAAATCTTTGGCCTTTTCATTCCTTATTCTTGATCCACATTTTCAATTTCTTACCACACTTACCTTTGCTTTGAAGTCATTTTACAGTGCATAATTTGAAATATGTTATTGAATTCTTAAGCAGGCAGATAACAATTATATATTAAGTGCTTATTATGTGCCAAGCCCCTGGGCTAAGCACTGGGTATAAAAATACAAGCAAAAAGAAAGTCTATGCCTTCAAGGAACCTCTGTCTAATATATGAAACATACAGCAAATAAAAGGGAACCGAGGAGTGGGTGGGTCAGGGGATGGTGACAAAGTTCAGACGGTTAAAAGCAGAACTAAGAAGGGAATGAAAGATGGCTGGCCTCAACTCCTTCCCAAAATGGAGGTCCTGGGTAATACCTATTAATGGGTCAAGAGAGTCAGAGGGGCAGAGGGATATTCAAGGGTGAGAAATTAATAGAATTCCTCTAACCTTACTTCTTCATCCTGTGCAACAGTTGTTGATACATAAACTACAATTATTTTTATGGAGCTATTTTTGTAAATATGTGTAATAACTTCCAAGTAATTGTAACTTCTTTCATATAGTTTTATTTATAGTGGCAATGTCATATGATTAATATGATAATTTTTTCCATTAGTAGGTCTACTTAGTAGGTCATTGGACAAAGCTTACCATTTAGAACAGTTTGATTAAAGTTTAGAGAGGGCCTTAAAAATTGTGCGATGCTTAGCAGTCTATACTGCCTATTCTGCCACTCTCCCACCATTATCATAGAAACTAAACAGAGCCACACAGGTCTGAAGACCCTTTTATATTTTTGTCAGCAACCATTACAGAGATATTTCATCTCCAAGTGTCCAGCTATTGGTGATGAACCTCTCACTAGTAGATAGCTCATCTGTTTCTTGAAAAACAGTCTTGTTCTGTTATTGGCACCATACTTGAAGACTTTGAGCTGGCAGAGCCTGCCGGAGCTTGTGCTTCAGTGCCTTAACCTTTGATGAGGCACAGAAGTGGGAAGGACTTAGTGGAAGGATTATATGAATTAATGAATGAAGATTGTTCTTCATAATTAAGAATGCAGCTCTTGCCATTGGCTATGTGGGGTTTGAAGGTGAGGAGAGAAGTTTTGGAAAAAGATGGGTCAGTTAAGTCTCATGGTTCATGCTGTGCTTCATACTGTGAAAGTTGGCCTTTGATTTGTATTGCTCTTGCACCACCTGTTATTCTATGAATTTCTTCCTTTGGTTTCTGCCATAACCTTTGCTGAAATAATAAGAACATTTAAAAATCCATCTTCTTTTTTACAAGGCAAGTGGATATGTTTCCCGCTTTCCCACACAGAGGGACGTATTCCTGTGCTACTGTGGCTGTAACTGTCCATCCTAATATTTGACTTTGCAGAATTTTTCTCCAGCTATATCTGCAGTTGCCTCACTGCAGTACTCAATGTATAGCAGCAACTTAGTTATATGCTCAGGTCACCCATCCTTTGCTCACAACTTGTTCACTACGGCTTTGTTTGAACAGCCATAACTTCAGGAGTGTGGATTGATGACATCCCAGCACCACAAGGATGGTAGATCCTTTCTGCCAATAGTGTATGCAGTATAACTTGTAGGAACCTCATTTATTAGTAACCAGTCTAAGGTGAGTGTGCCTAGGTTTTCACAGTCTGTCTCACCACTTGGTAGATGAAAGTATGTTTCTGAAGATGCATGGTTATTACTCTGTCTCAGCCGTTGTTATTTCCATCTTAAAAGCCAATATCTACTTACTTGATTCTTTGCAGTTAAGTCTTTTTTATGTTAACCTTTATTATAAAATCAATAAGAGCATGTTTTTAAAAGAAAAAGAAAGAAGATAGGTCCGGTGGAATTCCTGTTGCTTAATTCCCAGTTTGATGTCTAATTTTTCACTACAAACAATTGAGTACATAGTTTTGATGATTTATTTTTAAAAAATCCCTTGAATTTCCAAATGCTATTGAATGTTTTTCTTATTCAGCACAATGTATTTGTTGAGCCTCTAATTCTGCCTTCCTGTAACTATTTGCATGACTTCGGATAAGTCACATAACATTTGAGGAACTAGTTTTTTCATGTATAAAGTGGACTAGATTCAGATTTGACAATTTCAATCAACATTTGTCAGATAGTTTCTGTGTGTGGTGTGCTGTGTTAGACCTGAGGGAGAAAGGTTGCATTTCTGACCTTATGGAATTTACAGAGTGGGAAGAGGAGAAGACACATGTAGAGATAGATGTTATAACAAATAATTGCATAAATGCATTAGAAGTGCAAAGCAAAATGCTCTGTGAGGTCCAGGGCAGTTCTGTGAATACCAGGATAGCCAGGAGGGCTTTCCGAAGGAGCTGGCATTTGAGTTGGGTTTTAAATGGTAGGAAAAATTTAATAGGCAGAAAGAGGGGAGGTGGTACATATAAAGAGCACAGGGTAAAGAAAAATGTAGAGGTAAGAAAATACTGGGAATGTGTCAGGGGGGCATTACGTAGTATGGTTTGGCTAGAATGTACAGTAGTATATGGAGAGGAGTAGTGTGAGATGAGGCTAGAAAGGTAGGGTGGTATGAGATGATGGGGCTCCTTGATTCACATATAAATATAAGGATCCTAAAATTCTGAAATTCCATAGAAGAAAGCTTGTGTGCGTGTGCGTGTGCACGTGTGCATGCGCCCATGCATATGTGTGCAGAAGGAAGAGGGAGTAACAAGTGAAAATTGCTATGGAAAGTATAGCTTTGTACCTTCGTTTTGGTAATTTTCAGCCTAGTAACAAGGTGACTCAGATAGTAACCTGGATAATTAACTTATATAAAAACAATCTGTCTGTTTTAAAATTTGGTTTATGGTTCTTAACAACTTTATGGGTAGAAGTCTGCTACCATTAACAATAGATTATGTTCTCTTCTGTACAATATAAATTATAAGCTGTCTGCATTTTGAGAGAAATAGAGACTATAAATTAAGAAACCCACTAGCCTGATAAAGTTATTTTTAGGCTAGCGAGAAATAGAAATAGCTTAGCTAAAAAGTCAAACCTATATTAGGTCGTTGGTTTTTTTAAAATCATAAAACTTTAGAAATACAGATGATTTGAACCTTTTCAAATTATTTCACATGGTTCAATTAAGTATATGCTTAACTGCTAGTATCAGAATGAATTTATTCTCATTGAAGGTAGAGATCTTGTCCTATACTTCTTTTATATCTCCTGAAGTGCTTAACAAGATAACATCAACAATGCCTGGGTCAGTTTTTCAGGTCTGTCATTGACGATTACTCAGTGTCCTACAATATGCAGAATGTTTTAGTGGGCAGCCCAAGGAGAACACAAAAGAAATAGCCTCCCCAAATTCTGCCCCCATATTGTTTACATTATCAACTATGTGGGAAAAATGCTAAATATATGTTCAGAATTTTAAAGCTACAAAGGATCTTAGATATTATTTAATCCAAACCCCTCATTTTACAGATGAGGAAACTAGCCAAGAGAAATTAAATCATTTGACTCAGGTCACACTACTAGTAAGTGACATAGGTCTACAAAACAATTTTTGAAATCAGTTCAGGTTAATATAGTACCTTGAACAAGTCACTTAATGTCATTAAACTAATGGTTGAAAAGTGCATACTTTCAGAGATACTTATTCTCAGAAATAGCCAAGAAGGGTAAAACTTGGTTCTATACAAAGGGGAAAAGCTAGTGACTTCCAGCTCGTAAAGAGAGAAGAAAGCCTAAGGACCCCTTAGGATTCTTGGGTCCAAAGGTAGGCAAGTATGTTAAAGGATAACTATATGGGTAGGAGTGCCTGTGTGTTGTTAGTAAAAGGAATGATAAGTGGTTCCAGTGTGTGATGTCTAATGGAATATGAAATACCAGTAGCACTAACAAAGCTGAATTAGGTGTTGAGTGCGTTACCTCCCTTGGGGGTTGAGTGTGTGCCCAGTGAGAAATTAAGTTATTCCAAGTCCTTACATCATAGACCATACATGTTACTTTGGGTTTCTATGAGTAGATGGCAAGGGGAGTGAAAAGATTGATACTAGAAAATCAGGATCAACAGGCTTTCTGAGGGATCCTTTGAGGGCTAAATGAGGAATAATGCTTAATCTTTTATTTCAACTTAGAGCAGTGCAGTAATTATAGCATGTTTGAAAGTTTACAAAGCTTTTTTCCTCACAATAATCCTGTTTGTTAGGTAGCACATTTAATATTATACCCATTTTGTGGATAAGGAAAGTGAGGTTCATGTTCGCTAAGGAGCAGTTACTCGGTGCCAGGCACCGCTAAAGGATGGGGTATAGAGAGAGGTAGAGTCATGGTCCTCATCTCAAAGACCTCATATTCTGATGAGGTGAGAGAATATGCATAAAATTATATGTACAAGATATATATAGAATAAATGGGAGGTAACCTAGGAGGGAAGGTGCTAGTGGGGATAAGCAATATGGTACTGAGAAAACTCTCCTGCAGAAGGTGGGATTTAAGCTTAGTCTTGAAGGAAACCAAAGGAGGAGAAAGAGCTTTCCAGCCCTGGGGAGCAGTAGGTGAAAAGGCATGGGAGGAGAGAGGTATTATGTACTAGGGAGAGCAATAAGGACAGTGTTGATGGTAGGCCAGGGAGGGGGACTAAAGAGTAAGAAGATTGCAAATGTAGGAAAGGGCTAGGTTGTAAAGGCCTTTAAAAGCCAAACAGAGGATTTACTATGGAGCCACTGGGGGAGGGAGGGAAGCAGGGAAGGATAGAGAGAGAGAGAGAGAGAGAGAGAGAGTGTGTGTGTGTGTGTGTGTGTGTGTGTGTGTGTGTGTTGGGGGTGGGGAAGAACATGGTCATATCTGTAGTTTAAGAAAATCATTTTGGTGGCTGGATTGGAGAGGGGAGAAATTTGAGGTAAGTGTTGCAATTGTCCAAGCATTGAAATGAAGAGGGCTTGCACTATGGCGGATGGTGTGTAAGTGGAGAGAAGTCGATATAGCGAAAAGACTGTGAAGGTTATGCAACAAGACTTACTAACAGAATGGATGTGCGTAATTGTAGAGGTTAAGTAACTTGCCCACAGTCCATTGCCCTTCCCGCTACAGTGCACAGTATCTGAAACCTCTTTATAATGTCCCTTTATTTTTTCAGAGGCTGAAAAGTATTGCTACCAACCAGCTGGGTTGAGGGATGGATTATATGAAGAAATAGTATTGTATTTCTCCCACAAAATGGAGGAAGTTTGGGAAATACTGAAAGACTTGTAAAGAGGCAGGCAGAAATATTTGAGCAAATATTATAATGAGATTTCAAGATTTCCTGAAAGTAGTTGGTGGCACTTCTAAATGGGGCATTTAAGTGTGGTTTTTTTCCTCTTTTTTTCTTTTTCTTTTTACTAGACAAAGTGAGAGAGGATTCTACAGATTAGGAGAAAATGAAAAGAAATACACACAAGAAGAGGGAAGAGGATTATTTCCCCCAAAGGAGTGTAAATGTAATCCCTTCGGCCTGTCAAGAAAGTCACAATTTCAGAATTGAATTGATAGGACAAGCTTTTTGTTCTGTTTGTTTAAGCAATTTTAAGGGAGATCAAAAGTAATAAAATGCCTTAGAAACTGAACTGACATTTAAGAGATGGACTTCATGACATGAAATTGAAGAAACATTTAAATCATGTATTCTCTTCATCTGTAAATGGGAATAGTATTTTCATGTGTATATGCAATGTTACCTTCAAATTATTAATAGAATACTTGCTAAACTCCACAGGTTGAAAGAAGAAAATAGCAATTAAAAAAACCTTTGTATAGTATGTACTAATTTCATCAATTTCCAATGCCATGAAAATATTGTTAAAGATAGAATGATCTGTGATTCTGGTAGGGGGTATAATTTACCTAAGCCGTTGTGAATATTTAGTTAATATTTTAGTTGAACACTTCTATACATTTATAGTCTTGTAACTCACACTAACTTATTACTAATTCATGCCATGTTATCAGTTGTCTAAAGCAATGAGAATGTTCGATTCGGCAGTATTGAGTGGGTTTTTCTTTATTCATTATGTTTTTAGCTAATTTTTAAAATTAGACCTGTGATTTTATTAGTATAGGACTCTTTTCATGAGAAAAGTGCCTCTGTGCTTTCATATTGCCAGTTGTTTTGGAATTTAAATACAGTTTTAGAGAGTCTCCTGGGTCATTCCGACGATGTGGCTTGCTCAGAGTCATGCAGACCTTTGTATGGGAGGTAGGATTTAAATCCAGGTGTTCCTGACTCAAATTTGTACTCTATCCCTTTTGCCATTTATTTATTTGGTTTCAAAATAATATGCCCTCGATTAATAGAAATTTTAAAAAGCATTTCTTTTGGTAATGCTCAGAAATGTCCAAAGTAATTTGAGGGAATCCTGTGTTATTCTAGACCTTTAACTGACATGCTTTGACTATACCACTACATCAAATAAATAACAGCTTCATGGAGGAAATTTGAAGAATCAAGAGACTGTGGTTTCTGTGGAGCTAAAGAAAGAAAGAATATCCAATCAGAGTGGGTGGTCAGTAGCTTAGAACTTGGAACACTACATGTTCCAAATCTTATATTCTCTTTTTGGGCCACCAACCACATCCTCTCCCATTACACACACACGCACACACGCACACACTCACACGCACGCACATACACTATCTGAGATTAAGACCGTCTGACATGTATCCACAGCATAGTCCTCAATTCTTCAAAAGTTTTCGGCATCATCACTTACTGTTTCCTCCTTTCCACTGTTTATAGGAGGAGAGATGTGCCTACTCCTTAAATACAGCCCTTCAACCTGAATCATCTGTGTGAAGCAAGTCCTCCTCTAGAACCTTGGTCCAGCAGTTGACTGAGGCCTCTCATCCTAATATCTTTTTCTTTTCATGGCTTCTTACTATCAGCTAACAAATATATATAGACCTTCAGAATCATTAAAAGCATGTATGTGCACACATACATATTCATAACCACAACCAAAAAAGCCCCCAAAGAACCCAAGCTTTCCTTTGTTATTTCTACTTCATCTTCTTATAGCTACATTTCTTTCTCCCTTTTACTTCTGAGCTTTTTCAAGAAGCCATCACCACTCATTGCCTTTACTTCCTCATTACTTAATCTCTTGTGCTCTGGCTTCCACCTCCATTGTACTGAAACTTCTTTCTGAAAGGTCACCAATGGTATTCTTATTTCCAAATCAAATAGCCTTTTTTTTTTTATTCCTTATTGTCTTTGATCTCCCCCCTGCTTTTGACATTGCTAGCTGCGTCTTCCTTTTGGTCATTATTTCTTCTCTTGGCCCAAGAGATATCTTCCTCCTTTTTAGAAGCTACTTTGTATTCTCTTTCTTGTCTCTTTCCCTGGAAGGTGGTTGTTTTCCCAGGGCTCTGGCCATAGCAGTTTTCTATTCCTTCCCTACACTTGTTCTCCTTCACTCTCATCAGTAGGGCTCTCTGTTGCGGCCCAAATAATCTGTCCGTGACTCTGACTTTTGTTATGGGATGCAGAACTGCATCTTCAGCTGTTTTCAGAATAGTTGCACCTGGATGTCCCATGGAGCTTCACTATGTTAAAAAATGAGTGTATTATCTGTCTTCTTCAGGATCCTCATCCTTTTAATCTCAATATTTCTGTTAATGGTACCACCATTCACATAGTCTCCTATGTATGTGATTTTGGTGTTTGACTCTTCTTTCTCCTGTCCTTTATTATCAATCATTTGCTATGTCCTGTTGATTACACCTGTACAATCTCTCTCACATCTGCCCTCTCCTCTCCATTCCTACTCATACTACCCTACTACAATTCTTGGCTTCCTCTTTTCATGATCTTTCCCCTTTGGACCTTGCCTAGAGTCGTTTTCAGAATAGTTTTCCTTATGAATCATTTTTCATGCTATTCCTCTGCTCAAGCCTTCAGTGTTTCATAAGAGCTTTTGGGTAGAGCTCATTTAGACTCCTTTGCTCGGCATTCAACATCCTCCACAATAGGGAGGATATGAACTTTCCCAGCTTGACTGATCTACATTACTGCCCACCATGCACTTAAGTCGAACTAGATTGCTTTCTGTCCCCAAAACTACTGCATTTTCCTAACCTTGTAATGTTCATACTTTTTTTATGCCAGTAATATTTGTTAAATTTTAAGTATAACCTTCTCTCTGAAGCAGTCTGTGAGCCTTTGATCCATAATGACCTTTCTCTTTATATTTCATATAATATCTTTTGAGTCCCCTCTCATTCAATTACATAATATTTTGTATTATAACTATCTGTGTTTGTATCTTACCTATCTGTGAGATGGTAAGGTACATGAGGATAGTATTTATGTCTCATCTATATATCTTACAAGTATCTAACATGTAGTATGTGCTTAAATACATGGTTTTGAATGAATGATTAAAGATATTTATATCCATAACGATTAATTTAAAATATAATTTCCCTGCATTTCTTCAAGGGTAAAAATAATTGCAGTACAAAGCATGTATCAAGTTATCCTTATCAAGTATGATACTTTATGGTGGGACTAGTGGTATATCTTCCAGATCTCAGTTCCCTTTTCTGTAAAATGAAAGGTTTGGAGCAGGAGATTTCTCAGTATCTTTCACACAAAATTTCCAACATCTTTCAGACACTGATTAGACATTTAACACAAATGAAATTGTAGAAGTGAATACAAACCACCAAAAAAACTCTAATACTTTCTTAACAAAATGCTTTGACAAAATATTTATGGAAAATTCCATAGTAATATTTTTCAGAGAAGTGAACTATCTTCTCACACACACACACACACACACACACACACATTCACACATTTATATACACACATGTATACATCTATATCAGGTTGACAATAAGTTTAATTTTTTATGTTGAGAATTTTGAATAACTTTAGAAAAACTCATGATGTCCCTGTTTTAGCACATAGACTGAAGCAGAGATTATCATTAACTTGACAAAGAGAGCTTATCACAAGGTCTTTTGGATTTTTCCATCCATATTTAGACTATTTGTATATACATTTGCATTGTTGTCTTGAAGCAAAAATGAAATACTTGAAAATGTGTATTTTTAAACCTTTTTAGATTCACCTATTAGACACCTATTTAGGTATTCTTAAATGAGTTTTCATCAAGGATGTCATTTGAGAATGAGATCCTGGGACCTAATGAATATAAATGAATAATTTGCTGTTATTCTATTTTGGGAGAATGACTTGTTATTCAAATAAACCAACTCTAGAAATCATAATTTTTATCCTAAACCATCACAATACCAACATTGTATTTCTTCTGTGAATGTTAAATAATCCTTAACACTAAGTTCTAGTGATGTGGCTTTTGAAACTTGTTGATAAAAAGTTTGATAAGTGACAATGTTATTACTAGGAACAAGGCAGGGGAAATACTTTAAAATATTTTAGGAACAAATAAGAATTTTTTGGTTGGCAGACCTTTAAAGGAAATTCTTAAAGACTTGCAGCACATATTTCGCTAATAAATACCTGTTGTTCAGAGCTGGATATCTCCTTAGTTACTTTTTAAAAATCACTGAGACCACACACATTGCTTAGTGGGGGAGGGGAAGGGGGGGGAATATGTCTTTGATACTCTGTGACCAGGTGCCATCTAGTGGTATATGGGGTGTAGCGCAGTTTAAAACAGATGATGCCAGAGGCAGCTGTTCGCTGTATGGATGCCAGTATCTTACTGTATTACATTCTAAACAAAGACCATTTTATGTTATGAAATAGCCTTTGTTCAACAAATCAAACATTTGACTGATTATAAAGCTTAAGAGTAGACTAATAAATAACACTAAGTTTTAGAAAGAACCACTGTAGCTAAGCACAAACAGAGTTTTGTGTTTTGTTTATAAAGAAAAAAAAACACCTCACAACAGGAAAAAAAAAAAGCCCTTTAAACTTTTGGCATGCTATTGTACCTTTAAAAGGTCTTACAAGATTGGAAAAGTTTAAAAGGTTATTTTTCACTACGGATTTCTAAAGATTTTATTACTTACTAGCCATTAAAACAAATCTTCTATCACTAGGGACTTTAATCCAACAAATGAATAAATATAGGTAAATTGTTTGCTCAACTGAGCGTAACAGAGAGTGAGTACTATTAGGATATTACTTCTTACTCTTTGCCCAGTTCACTGGACAATAAGGTTGTTTTCTTGACAGGACAAATTACAGTTTAATAGAGTTGAAAACATTGAATAGAAATTTAAACCACCTAATTACTTTTAACAAGTAAAAATTTAAAAAAATCAAATAGGCAAGAACTAGTGTTAATACTAAAAAAAAAAATCCTCACCCACTTTTGAAACTATAATTAGCCCAGTTCAGTCAGAGAGTCAAAGGTAAATTATTTAACCTCACTGTTTTCTTCATTAATCTGGGTGTTTTCCAAACTAGTGAGATTACCAGAACCATTTTATTAATTATTTGTGCTATAAAGAATTAGTTAACACTTAAGCTCTTTGTAAACTTGTGGCAAAGAAATGCAGTAGTTACTCGAGATAGTGATGGACACACCCACTGGTGTTTACATCAGTAAATCTAATCCATACATAATCTATTTTAAAATATCTTTTTATTGTCTTGTTTTCTATGTTTGAACCTATGTCTCCATTCTTATCTCTTTAGACATTTTTTTTTTACCATGCCATGTTCTCACCAAATGAAAAATAGGAAGTTGGAAAACTTTATTTTTAGTTCATTTTCTTTGTAAGACAACGTAAAATTCATCTTCATTAAATATAGTTTTGCATAATCTGATAACAAACTATTTTATATTTTTCTCAATGGGAAACTAGAGGCTGGCTTAAAAAAATTGAAATGTGAATACATAACACTCCTTTTTAATGTTAGTCCATTTGTTTTGCTACTTCCCCTTATCTCATATAATTTTAGAAGCCTTCAGCAAAAAATTGGTAACTAACTGTACCTCGTCTTCAACTTTGTAGCCTCTTACCTAGACCTTCTATTCCCTTGGCACAGTTTCTTTCTCTACTTTTTCCTTATCTTGATAATCTTGTTTTCAGCAGAACTTCCAAATTAAGCCAGCCTGTGGCAGTGTTTTTCAGCATTTCCTTTGCTTCCCTTTTAAGTCAAGATTGGATCTTTTTTTAAAAAAAACCCAACGCCATGCATATTACAAATAGAAAAATGTCCTGTTTTATATTCTAGCTCCAAATTGTTTTACATTGATGACCCCTGTATTTTACTTTGTTTACTAAGCTAAAAGATATTTCATAAAATTTGATTTTGTTTTGGAATATTTATGTTTAAGATTGCCTGAGTGTTTATATGCTGCCATACATTCGTTTTCTTTTTTGTGCTCATAGATGTATTCTTTTCTTTATGTTGAAGTGTTCGACTAGTAAGTTTTATCTAAAATGAAATATATACGTAATAATAAATAATTCAAACCAGTGAGTTTTGTCTCAAATAGCATTCATCCTTTTCTTTTTGCACTAGTTTATTTTTATCCTACTTTATGCCCTTTTTGATACCAGTATCACAAGTTAGTGTTCTCTTTTATCAATCAGGTAATAAGCATTTATTAAATACATACTATATGGCAGGCACGGGGTTCAGTGGTGCTGATAAGCAGATAAAAACTGAACAATCCTTATTTTGAAACTAGATGTTTTAAAGCTGTGATATTTTTGCTTCTCTAACCTCCACCCTCATATTTTTGTTAGCTTATAATATTTGTTAGGAAGTCAATGGAAATTGGCTCCTCAATTTTACTCACGTTAAAATTAACCTCCAAAGCAGAGAAAATAAGAATGATAAAATACTTTGATGTTATTTCCATTTAAGAACACCTCTCTGTGTAAGAGAGTCCTTCTGGACTAGGCAAGATTCTGGGTAAATCAGACTGGGAAGAAAATAATAGGAGGTGTCTGTTGGCACATGGTTGATATCTCTTGGTATCTATTTTCAGAGGTCATCTTTTTATTAGGTTTGAAGGCTTCATACACCTCCCCCCCCCAAAAGCAATAATAACAGTAGACCAACAATGTCAGCTGTTTTAAAATTATTGTAGATCTTTTTCCTCCAGTAAAAAAAAAAAAAGAAGAACAAACGGCAAGGAAAAAATAGAACATTGTCTTACAATCAGCGTTGTAAGAGAGGAAGAAACCAATTACGGGAATGTATCGTGCAGTGTCACCTCTTCGACCACTCTGTAATTTGAGGTGATCGCAATAAATATTTTCTGGATTTTTGTTAAGATATCGAGGTTACTAATAGAATCTCATACTTAAAAGCTGTATATGATCCCTCTCAGGGTTAGGATTAGTGGCGAGATGGCAAGAAGGGCTACTTGGACCCCTCATAGTTATTCTTCCTACAATCTCTCTGTATAGCCTTACATGACTTTATGGTTATTAAAAATTGATAATTTTGGTGGGATTGGGGAAAAGAGGAAAAATGAACGGTAAAAACTGTTAAAAATGAAAACTATTCAGGTCGTAACGATCATGGAAATAACCCAGATCACTATTCAGTTGTGCCATATTTGTACCATGCTTTAAAACATCTGGTTAAAACTTCTGAAACATCTGGTTCTTTTCAAGGCTACCTGGGTGGAACTTGGAACTTGATAATGCCTGGCAACTCCTTTGTCATATGCTCAAAATACCTTTCCATATGGTGATTCAGTAAACAGTCTTTGAAGTACTTTCTCTTTCTATTATCTTGAGTATTCTTTCACTGTGACATATTTTTTAATCTTGTTTTGGTGAAACTGGTCCTTTTCTACAATAATATGACCTTAAATTCTCTTGGAGCCCCACTTGAGAAATTCTGAAAGATCTGAAGTACATGAGAAGTCATTGTTTTGCCCACTTCCCCAGGTGGAGTCCTGTCTCCCAACTTCTCCAAATATAGTAACTTGGACTAATAAAAAAAAGAAAGCAGCATTTCCTTCTATGGGATCAGATGCTTCTCCTTCAATCACTCATCAAGACCATATAAGAATAAAATAATTTGGCCAACACCTGTTATTTGCCCCGGTGATATATAACTAAAGTATATTAAATAAGATCAGTGTCCTTTTTCATCATCCCTGGAATCTCTTTATTATAGTGTGTGTTATAGCATGCAGGGAGTGAAATACTAAGTTAACAAACAACAGGTGTGGGTCAAAATACCAAATTCAGATAGATACTCATTTCATACGTATCCAGCAATCTGATGAATTTTCATATCCAGACCAGTCATTGTCTTTGTGTTTTTACGGCATGATATATTTAAGGTCATGGTACAAAGTGACCCAATTCAATAGTGATTTTGGTTATTTCCATAATTGTCACAACCTGGATGGTTTTCACTTTTAAAAATACTTTTTCAAACTTTTGAATCTTTGAACAATCTGCTGTGAGTTGGACAGATGTTTTTTATTCCCATTTTATAGATGAGGAAATTGAGGTTTTAAGGGGTCCTCCGGCTTGCTCTAAGTCTAGTTAGTGGTAAAACTGGGACTATCAGAGAATTCCATAGTTGGCCAGGATTTCAGAAGTCATTTGGTTCAACTTTTTACAATATGCAGGAATCCTCAAGAAAAATTGTCCTCACTTGATGTCAACTTTCTCACTTCCCATTTGCTTCTCAACCCGTGCGATTTGGTTTCATTACTGCTATTTTACTGATCCACTCTCCCCAAGGTCACCAAAGATCTCTTTAATTCAATCCAGTGGCGTTTTCTCAGTCCTCATCCTTCTTGACCTCTCTACAGGATTTGACACCCTTAACTACTCCTTCCTTTTTGGGTTTTTGTGACCGTGCTCTATAGTGGTTCTCTTCCTATCCCTGTGACCCTTCTGTATGCCAGGGCTATTTCCCAGTTCCTTTTATTTTCTCACTCTACTTCTCATTCTCCCAGTTGATGATCTCTCCAGTACCCATGGATACATTTTTTCATATCTTTGCATATCACTCCCAAATCTACGTATCTAGCTCTCACCTGAGCTATATGTAGTCCTGCATCTCCCAGCTGCTGTTGGAACATCTGTTCTTGGTTGAAACATAGGTATGTCAAGCTCAACATGTTTAAAACAGAATTGATTATCTTTCCCCCTACACCCACTTCTCCTCCTAATTTCCCTATTTCTGTCAAGGGAACCATCACTAAGGTTGAAAACTTAAAAGTTATCCTTAACCCTTCTCTCTCAAATGTCACCCTACCCAGTTAATTGTACGTCTCCTATAGCCATTCTTTCATCTCTGTTCATACATGCACACCCCTCTACTTTGGCCTGTACCACATTTCACATGTACTATTCAAAGAGTTTCCTACCTGGTCTCCGTGCATCCAGCCTCTCTTCTCTCCAAACTTGCTTACAGGGGCCAAATTGATACTCCTAATACACAGGTTATTCCATGTCAGTCATGATCACATGATCAAGGACCTTAAGTAAATTCCTGTTGCCTCTAGCATGAAATGCATCTCTTCTCTTTGAGATTTAAAGCCCTTGACATTACAGTTCCTGACTTTTTCTGAGCTGGTTGCACATTACTATCCCTCATGTATTCTGCACTCCAAATAAACTGGCCTGCCTGCTCTACCCCAAACGTAACATTTCCTCTCCTGTCCTCATGCCTGGAATGCCCCATTTCCTCTCTGCTCCCTCTCCCTCAGAAACCCTACCTCTCATTAAACCACAGTTACCTTGTTACCTACTCCCAGAGTCTTTACCAAATTCCCCAGGATGTTAGTGCACCTCCATCAAATGACTTTGTGTATTTGCTTATCTGTATCTAAGTTATCCTTCTTTCTTTTCCTCTCACCCCAAGAAGTCAAGTTCCTTGAGGGCAGGGACTCTTTTATTATTTGTTACCAGCTCAGAGTACCTTAGGTTTGTAAACACTTAATAAAAGCTTGTTTAATTGATCAGAATAGGCAACCCCTTTTTCTTAAACACTTTGTGTGTTGAGGGGTGGGGGATTTGGTAGCTAATTAGGTAACATTCCTTTTTTTTTTAACAAGACCTTTGATTTTCTGTCGGGCACTCCTTAGAAAAATTTCTACCAACATAGAGGTTGGCACCTGCTCTGTATTAAAAGTTACCTGGAGGCACTGAAATGTAAGTGATTTGCCTAGGGTTATTTATTGTTTATCCTAAATGGAACTTAGACCCAGGCCTTCCTGATTCTGCAACCGTCTACCTTTGAGCCTGTTCTTTTCTTTTCTCTTCTTTTTTTTTTTTGTAAATAGTGCTGATTGTTACAAAGTTCTCCCTTATACCGAGCCAAATTCTACTTTCCTGGTTCCTGGTTTCCTGGTACACATGTACGTTACAATATACATTTACAAAATATACACAGCACAAATGAAATCTCACTTCCATTTGAGAACCCTTTAAATATTGGAAGATATTTATCAAATCGGTCCAGTCATGAACTGTTCCTCCCGTGAAATAATTCAAGACACCTGCCATCCTCAGGATGTTCATTAATTTGTTATTTTACCACTTAAAATACGCAAACAACTAAGGAGAATAATCCAGATGTGATCTGGCAAGTACGTGGTGCAGTTTGACCGTTATCTTTGTTAGTCTGCATTCTCCAGTTTAACTCTTGGCAGCCCAGGGTACATTAGCTTTTTTTGGCAGCTACATTGCGCATCTGACTCCTAGTTTCTGTTCACATACACTGCTGTTGACACACATTTTCCTTGTGTTTCTGCATTTTTTAAAAAATTCAAGTTCAGGACTTTGCATTTTATTTTCGTTGCATTTTATCTTGTTAGATTTTGGCTCCGTGTTCTCACCTGCTGAGAATTGTTTGAAACCTGATCATCCAATTTAATGGTCATGTTGTCTCCCATGAAATTGATAAGCCTACCATCAATGTATTCTTTGTAGTCATTGATTAAAAAGAAGAGTGAGGAATAAAACAAGACCAAAGCATACCACTAGAGGGCGCCTGATTTTCAGTAGAGTGTTTCTTCCATGACTACACAGGTAATAAGGTGATAAGGTGATCGGTTACCTGTGACAGTCATCAAAATGGCTAAATTAGCTATGCTGTGTGCTATAGGGGTGCTGTGTGTGTGTGTGTGTGTGTGTGTGTGTGTAGATTCAACCTGAATGAAGCGGGGTGATATTAGGAAAGACTCTTTTACCTTTGTTACTAGCTCTGTGATTGGACAAATCACTTTACTTCTCAGGGCCTCATTGTCTTGATGTGTAAAATGAGGCAGTTACACTAAATGACCTTTAAGCTCTCCTACGGCATTAAATCTTGTTTTCCTGTGACCCGTGCCCAAAATTCTAAATTGTGTTCCCAGGCCTATGAGAACTTTGTGGCTCAGGAAATGATCTAATAATTCGATAATTTCTTTTTTTCCTGTAATGAGTGACTGGCGAAAGAATATTTATTGAACAGGTTCTTGTTGTGGCCCAGTAGGGTCCTCCAACCCACTGAACAGAGTCTGCGATCACATTTAAATTAATCGCTAGGTAAGGGATAACGGAGGGATGCTCTGTAGGTTGGTGGTTAGAGAGGCTGACCTTGTAGTTAGCGAGACCTGGGGTCCTGACTTGTGTGGTCCTGGGTAAGTCATCAGGCCTCTCAGTGCCTCAAGTAACTGTAAGTCACAGAAGCAGATCTTTCTTAGTAAGGTGGTTTACTATGCCATTGAGATTTCAGGTTCAGACCAGAGGGTGAAAATAGAAAAGAGGAAAGGCAGTCAATTTCCTATTGACTTTTTTTTTTAAAAGGATGATAGGATTTGGAGCTGAAAGAGACAGTAGAGATTATCTAGTCCAGCACCCTCACATCCAGCACGTTTTCCTCTGAACTACACTGATGGTTTAATTCCAACCAAATATTTTAGCATGAAGTAATTTGATGCTCTGTGACATTTTGAAATGATACTGTATATTGTTATCAGCATCATCAACGCTTTTGCCATTATTATTTTTAATTGGTCTGGACCTGATATTTCATTGTCAAAGGACACTTCCCTTGAGGAAACTCCCTCTACTGACTGAGATTGGCAACTGTTGTGTAGCTGAGAACGTTGCCTGGACTGCTTGAGAGGTTAAGTGATTTGTGCTGCAGGGTCAGTCACAGAGCCTGTGTGGGTGTCACAGGCAGGATTTAAGTCTTCCTGCCTTTCAGGTGGCAATGTAGAAATGGCCAAGGAGGGTATTGAAATTCTTTTTGCTCCTCTCAAAGTTCAGTGGGCAAATTGTTGAAATACGAGAACGCTGCACATCATCATTATGTTCCTATGACATTTTATACTTTTAAGAACACTTTCACATCTATTTATATGACAATGACCCTTTAAAATAAAGAAAATTTTCCCATTTAACAGGTGAGGAAACAGACTGGGAGGTTAAGTGATTTGTAAAAGGTGAGAGCTGTGTAGTCTTAACAACTATGACTACAACACTGATACCCTTTTCATATGCAGTAGTAACAAAACACAATTTTATAGAAATACAAGACCTCAGAATCTGGGGAGACCTTATGGGCCATCAAGTTCAACCGACAGCTGAACAAGAACCCCTTCTACCATGTCCTCAACAGATGTCATTAAACCTTTACTTGAAGATCTGCAGTGAGCTCTACCCACTACCCCTTCCTTTACTAATTCTATTCTACTTCTGCATAACTCTACTTGTTTAGAAGGACCTATCCTAAAAAGATCTTATGTAGGTCATCCACTACTTATTCAACAAATATTTGTTCAGTTTCTCTGCACTTTACAGATGGAGAAACCAAGGCCCATAGAGAAGTGACTTTTTCAAACTCACAGGTAGGAAAGGAAGAGGCAGACACGTTTAATTTCTCTTCCATATGATAGCTCTTCAAATACTTGAAGATAGCTATTAGTTCCTCTTCCTTTTTTTCCAGGTTGAACGTCCCCAGTTATTTTGTATGGCATGAATTGTCTCATTTTCACCCTCCTAGTTGCTTGTCTCTGGATGCTCTTTGGCTTGTCAGGTTCTTTCCTTTATAAAATACTGAGCATAACATTCCAGAATGGTGCTCAAAAGAGAAAAGTGAGATTTTCACCTTCCTCATTCTCAGCACTACAGTATGCTACTTAATGGAGCCCAAGATCACTTTAGCTTTTTCAGCTTCCATGTTGACTCAATTGAGTTTGCAAACCTTTAGAGTATTTTCACACAAATGGTTGTTGCAAGGATTGAATTTCTTGGTCTGTAAAATGGGGATTATACCATGTGTTCTTAATTTATCTACAGTCCCCATAGGCTTATTTGTATATTTCACAGCTCCATGAAGAACTAGGATATGAATCCAAAATGTAAAATTTGCTATAGTGGAGACTTCTTTGTTTATTTTTCTGGAATGGTGTCAGATATGTATGTACATATCCTTACGGGGACAGTAGAAAGTTGGAATTGAACTTTTCTATTGTGTCTGTGTTGGGGTTTTGTTTCCTAATGCTATACATTTCAATAATCTAAAAATAGAACAAGAAAGCATATTAATTTTAGTGTTATGAAATTCATTTCCACTGGGGTTTACATAATAAGTGAAAAGCTTATTCTGTGAAAGTATTTCTCAGGTTATATCCTTCTTTCTTCTACATTTTTGGAATCAGTTTCTGGCTTTGCTTTGTTCCCTTCCCTCTGACTTTTAGGTTTCCTTACCTGCTTCTTTGCCTCCATCTAGGGCCTTATCTCCTTCCAGTTCTGTTTCCTACGCTATAGTTTAACATGGGTGTTATAATTTTAAGCCTATTCATCAACTGATCTATAATGTGGCTATCTCAGTCACCTTGGACAGTCACTTACCTCTATGGTACTTAGTTTTCTCAGCTTTAAAATGAGAAGATTGCATGATGTGATTTCCTAAAGTCCGTTTGGGTTTTAATGATTCTGTATCTCAAAACTGGCTTTTATTTACCACACTGTCTCAGGGTTTCCTTTTTAAAAATTAAACTCTGACCACCCTGCCTTCATTAAAAATGCCAAAATATATTCTTTTTGTCTCTTTGGTTAATGTTTTATTTATAGGTAGAAAAACAGGAAAAGCAACCCATAAATCTTGCTGGAAAATTATTAGCAACTTCCTTTAAAAAATGGTACGCATGGGGTGGAGCCAAGATGGCGGCTGGAAAGCAGGGACTAGCGTGAGCTCCCTGCCAAGTCCCTCCAAAAACCTATAAAAATGGCTCTGAACCAATTCTAGAACTGCAGAACCCACAAAATAGCATAGGGAAGCAGG